>CM070561.1:35217957-35682957 GCA_036346405.1 Phyllostachys edulis | reverse complement strand
ATCATAACTTGAGTTAGTTCTATTTCAAAACTTTGTGGGTGGTATGAAAATGGTGGAAGGGCTCACCTAGCCCTATGTTGGATTTTCCCTGAGTCTTCGAGCTCAGTGGGTGTGGTCATTGGAGGCTGTTCCAATTGAAAAAGATGCATGTGTAGAGTTCTAACGGATGGAACCTCTACTGTTATTAATTATTGCACATTACTCTCTTTATTAAACTGCAATTTTTTAAAATGCTAAGTGATAGGACTTTGTAAGTATGATATTTGAAAAGCTTGCTTTCGCAAATAAAAGAACCTGAGCCATCCTTGTTAAGCCTTGCATGTATATTATTGCATTGTGTGTTGGCTCGCGAGCACGGTAGTAGTGCTCATTCTCGCTCATCTCCTCAAACCCTTCAGATAATGAAGACGAAGGAGACTACACTTTCTACGAAGGCCCAGAAGATGATGGACAAGGAATTGACGAGGAGTAGTATAGTTCTGTAGTTTAGGTCTCGTCCAGTCTAAGTAGACTCGTGGGTACTCGTGTACAACCGAAATTATCCAGCACTTGGTTAATATCCGTCGTACACAGGTCACCCCAGTCGCTTGCCTGTGTGAGATGAGCCCTACCTCACCTTTTGCTTCCACTGTAGATTTAGTTATGTTCATGTAATGTAATCAAGTTGGCCTCATGCTGCCCTTTTGTAAAACTTCGACCCGATGAGGTCTATGTTACTCGTGTTGTAATATATTTGTGTTAGTTCACGACTTGTATGATTGATTCAAAGAATGTGCTGTGAGTGCTATCTCTTGATCTAGGAATAGCACAGTGTTTTCACAGAGGATTTGGATTCTCGGAATCCGGCTGACAGAGCGGTATCGAGCATCTGTTGTAGGACCCTAGTTAGATTGGTCGATTGCCTTAAGGACTTGGATCCTATTTCAAAAAAATTAATAAAAACATTTTGTCAAAATATAGAGTATTTATTGCTTCTACTCATCATTCCTAGTTCCATACTTATCTCTATTCTCATTAAGTGTTGCTAATCTCTTCTCCTGTTTCAAAATTTGTAGATGGCTTCTTCTCCAGCTGCAGGCCCATGGGACCATTGTTCTCATGGATAGCGTGACGGTGGTTTCGCCAACCTCCTTCGTCAGCTGATGCAGTATCTTGGTTTTCCCCACCCTCCACTCTTCAGAGGCTGGATGATGAAGATCATGGCTCACGAGTCTTGGGACATGGAGGTTTTCCTCTATGCTAGGACTGGAGAGTTCGTGACCCACACCTTTCATGCCAAGGCACCTCGCCGCAGCAGCCTCGACGCCATCCAGGACGCAGCCCGCGTCACCATCACCCGCTTGTGTTGGATACATGAGGACCTCCTGCGTGAGTCACCGTTCTGCTTCTTTCCATACCTCCCCGACGGAGAGCACTTGCCGGATGCCTTTGACGCCAGAGACAACGACCCTCGCCTGACCCACCAGGTGCAGCTGACCCAGGCGATGATCCTCAACATCCACTCCTACACCAATGAGGTCCGACAACTTCGGACGCTTCTCACCAGCAGCGACGCCCACTCCAACACCCTCCATGCCAACATAATCAGGAGTGATGAGGCCCACTATGCTGCCCTATGGGAGAGAGATATCGTCACTACAGAAAGGGATGCTGCACTTGCAGAGGTGACACGTCTCACCGTCGCCCTTGCGAGTGGTACTTCAACTCCAGTTCCAGTTCCTCCTCCAGCCTTTCCCTCCAGCAACAGGACGCGTGACCGACCTCTTCGCCCCCGAGGAGCCCGCACCAGGATGACGGCGCGCAAGAGTGTGTGACGCCTCAGTCCGTCGCCCTTCGACGACCTTCCGGTGTTCAGCCATGGACGCAGCCCCAGCCGTTTCCACTCCTGTTCCCATTCGCCGAACGTCAGTCAGAGTCGTTCCAGTTCGTCGAGCTTCAGCTAGAGCCACTCCCGCTCCCGCTCCCCGATGGAGTAGTCAGGATAGCTTAGGTTAGCTAGCAGTGCTTGCTAGGCAGTCTTTTGGGTTGCAAGCACTTTTGCTTCTTTCTTTTGTAGACGATATGTTTGTATCCTGTGTCATGGCTTAGCTTAGCGTATAAGCTTAGTTCGAGAGTCATGTAACACCTAACCCCCTTAATATAATGCAGCTGCTCTAGGCTTTGTATTGTCTTTATTTGATCTTCCTGCTTGGTTTAAAGTTCTTCTGTGTGTGCCTTAGAGGGCTAGTGAACCCTCATATACTCCTCCCTGGTTCTCTCTAGTTCTAAGCCTCAGCCTTTCTTTAGGATGCTGCCAAGAAGAGCTGCCGCCCTAGCCCGCGGAGCTTATGCAACTGGCCGAGGAAGAGGTCGTGGCCGTGGTCGTGGACAAGGACAAGATTTACCTCCCCCACCGCCAGCTCACCCGACAATGGCACAAGTGATGCTTCAGCAAACTCATATTCTCCAAGCCTTACTCAACAATCAGCAAACAGGACCTGTCGGGCGCAACTCCAAACTCGCTGACTTCCTAAGAACAAGACCCCTTACATTTGCTGCAGCTAGTGAACCTCTCGAAGCCGAAGACTAGCTTCGGGACACCGAAAGGAAGCTTCGACTCGCCCGTTGCTCAAACGAAGATAAGGTGGACTTTGCTACCCACCAGCTGAAAGGTGCCGCCGCTGCATGGTGGGAGAATTACCTTGCTGCCAGAGGTAATGGAAGTCCAGAGGTCGAAGAAGAAGAAGTGGCGAGAACGAGTAGTGGCATCTCGATGGAGAACCGGTAGTCCCGCCGAAAGCCATTATAGAAGAAGTTGCCGAAACACAGCTTGATGAAGATGAACCAGCTTGGTAGCCAATTCCTTAGACAGAATTCAAAACCGCCTTCAGGACCAATTTTGTACCAGCCGGTACCATGAGGTTGAAGAAGAACGAGTTCATAGCTCTTAAGCAAGGACACATGACAGTCAATGAGTATTTGACCAAGTTTAACCAACTAGCCCGCTATGCCCCAAATAATGTAGCAGATGAAGAAGAGAAGATAGATCGCTTCGTAGAAGGCATGCGTGAAGACATGCGAGTTCAGCTAATTCTTCATAACTTTTCTAGCTTCCATCAATTGGTCAATAAAGCCCTAGTGCTAGAGAACGAGAAGAAGACAGCAGAAGCTAGTCGTAAAAGGAAAATGTCCTTCCAAAGGCCACAAGGTAACTTCCCCTAGAAGTCAACCTTCCAAGGCAGTTCCTCCTTCAGATCTTCTGCCGCCGCACCTCATAAAAGTCCAACTCCAACTCCAAGCCCCCAAGGAAGTGGTTTCTGCACTCTCCGCCCTGCTGGACAGCCTGCTACGATCAACCTAGCAGCCAATCTCCACTGTTTTGCCTGCGGAGAAAAAGGACACTTTGCTAATCACTGCCCTCGACGCCAAAACCCTGCTCCAAAGTTCAATCCAGAGCTGCTCTAATTCAAGGTCGAACCTCGGCTCAAGCAAGAGCCATCGACTTCTCAAGCTTCAAGGTCTACCAGAGCACAAAGCCGCGCCATGTGAATCATGTCATCACGAGGAGGCACAAGATGCATGCAGAGTGCTAATGGATGCGTTCTCTGTCAATTCAAGACCCACACAAGTTTTGTTTGATTCGGAGCTTCAGCTCTTTTGTTTCAAGAAAGTTTGTTGAAAGGCTTAAGTTGCCGACACAGAAGTTAAAGAAACTCGTGGTACTTAGTTCACCCGGGGGACCCCTATATGCTACCTCAGTTAGCCCCAGAGTAGAAATTGCTTTGGAAGATTCTGGATTCCTAGCCACCCTTCTTGTGCTAGAATCCCAAACACTGGATATCATCCTAGGGATGGATTGGTTGGCTGCTTATCATGGACTAATAGATTGCGCCAACAGGAAAGTAGTACTTGCCAAAGATCCTGAAACCACAATAAGGATTAGTGTGGATCGTTCCTCTCCTTTGGTTCGAACAATCCACCACCTTAGAGAGTTGTCCCTAGAGACAACGCCTATAGTCCAAGCTTACCCCGAGGTCTTCCCAGAAGAATTGCCAGGCATGCCCCTAGACCGAGATATCGAGTTTGTAATCAATTTGAAGCCAGGGACAGCCGCAATTGCCAAGAGACCATACAGGATGGCCGCGGACGAACTTGAAGAGTTGAAGACACAACTTGAAAACTTGCAAGAAAAAGAATTCATTAGACCTAGTTCTTCTCTAGGGTTCGCTGGTTCTCTTTGTGAAGAAGAAAGATGGTTCCGCCAGATTGTGTGTGGATTACAGAGCACTCAATGAAGTGACCATCAAGAACAAGTATCCCTTACCTCGCATTGATGACCTGTTCGATCAGTTGACAGGAGCTTCAGTTTTCTCCAAGATAGACCTACAGTTAGGATACCACCAACTCAAGATCAGGAATGAGGACATTCCCAAGACAGCTTTTACCACCCGGTATGGCTTGTATGAGTTCACAGTCATGTCGTTTGGCTTGACCAATGCACCAGCCTACTTCCTAAATCTGATGAACAAGGTATTTATGGAATACTTGGACAAATTTGTAGTCGTGTTCATAGACAACATCTTGATCTATTCCAAGACCAATGAAGAGCATGCGGAACATCTATAATTGGTCCTGGAAAAGCTTAAAGAGCATGAGCTCTATGCCAAGTACAGTAAATGTGAATTTTGGCTTCAAGAAATCAGTTTCCTCGGACATATTGTATCCGTAGGAGGAATAGCAGTTGATCCAGCCAAGGTAGAAGCCGTGATGGATTGGAAACAGCCTACATCAGTATCAGAAGTTTATAGTTTTCTTGGTTTAGCCGGATACTATAGACGCTTCATAGAAGGATTTTCGAAGCTTTCCAAACCGATGACCCATCTGCTCAAGAAAGAAAAGAAGTATGAATGGACAGAGGCTTGTGATAAAAGTTTCCAGGAATTGAAGAAGAAATTAACTTCTGCAACAGTATTGATCATGCCGAACATTCATCAAGACTTTGAAGTCTACTGTGATGCATCGCACCAAGGTCTTGGTTGCGTGCTTATGCAAGGAGGAAACGTTGTAGCCTATGCATCCAGACAACTCCGCCCTCATGAAGACAATTATCCAACTCATGACTTGGAGTTAGCAGCAGTAGTGCACGCCCTCAAAATTTGGCGGCATTATTTGATTGGAAATTATTGTAATATCTACACGGACCACAAGAGTCTCAAGTACATCTTCACCCAATCCGATCTCAACCTCTGGCAAAGAAGATGGTTAGAGTTAATAAAGGATTACGACTTGGATGTTCATTATCATCCCAGAAAGGCTAATGTAGTTGCCGATGCATTAAGCCACAAGTCATACTACCATAATGTTATGATTCAAGAGCACCAACCTGAGCTCTATAAGGAATTCGAAGCCCTCAACCTTTATTTGATAGAACAAGGCACTGCAGATGCTATGGAAGCACATCCAACCTTAGAAGAGCAGATCAAGACCGCTCAAAAAGGACATCCTGGAGTCCAGAGATTCAAGCATCTCATGGCGAAAGGAAAAGCCCCCAAGATGATCGAAGATCAGCAAGGAATCCTATAGTATGGGAAACGTCTCTTTGTTCCCCACCAGAAGGAACTCAAGGATTTGATTACGAAAGAAGCCCTGACAAAGATATACCACGCACTCAGCAAAGACCAAGATGTATCAAGATATGAAGATTTTGTATTGGTGGCCACGCATGAAAAAAAGATATCGCCGAGTATGTAGCCTATTGTGATGTATGTCAACGAATCAAAGCCGAACATCAGAAGCCAGCAGGATTGCTTCAACCCTTGCAAATCCCTCAGTGAAAATGGGAAGAAATTTGAATGGATTTCATTACGGTCTACCCCGAACCAAGTTCGGATGTGACTCAGTATGGATTATAGTTGATAGATTGACCAAAGCAGTCCATTTCATCCCAGTAAAGACAACCTACAAGGGAGACAAGTTAGCCGAGTTGTATATGGCTCGTATTATGTGTTTACACGGAGTACCCAAGAGGATAGTCTCCGATCGAGGATCTCAACTCACCTCGCATTTCTGGGCTAGTTTGCATGATGCCCTTGGAACACACCTTGATTTCAGCACAGCTTATCATCCATAGATTGATGGTCAGACAGAAAGAACAAATCAGATTCTAGAAGACATGCTTCGAGCTTGTGCTTTGGAATTTACAGTAGACTAGAAAAAGTGTCTACCATATGCCAAGTTTGCATACAATAACAGTTATCAGTCAAGTCTGAAAATGTCCCCATTCGAAGCACTTTATGGAAGAAAATGCAGAACCCCTCTGCATTGGCCAGAATCAGGTGAAGGATATATCTTTGGACCGGATACTCTCAAGCAAGCTAAAGAGAAAGTTCGACTAATCAGAGATCGCCTTCAAGCTGCCCAGTCAAGACAAAAGAGTTATGCCGACAATCGTCAAAGAAAGTTAACTTTTGAAGTTGGAGATGTTGTATACCTTAAGGTATCACCACTTCGTGGAACTCGGAGATTCAGAGTAAAAGGCAAGCTCGCCCCAAGATACATAGGTCTGTTCCCAATCACCGCCAAGTGTGGGGAAGTAGCCTACCAGCTAGAGCTACCGGAAAACTTGTCAAAAGTTCACAACGTGTTTCACTTCTCCCAGCTCAAGAAGTGTCTCAGAGTACCTGAAGAGCAGACGCCCGTTGAAGCCATCGCCCTACAGCAAGACCTGACTTATCCAGAGCATCCGATCAAGACCCTCGACGTCATCGAGAAGCAAACCAAACGCCAAGACTTCTGCCTTTGCAAAGTCCAGTGGAGTCACTACTTAGCAAAAGAAGCCACCTGGGAACGCGAAGATCAACTGAAGCAAGACTACCCGTCCCTGTTCTCGGAGCAGCTCGAATCTCGGGGTCGAGATTCCATTTAAGGTGAGTAGGATTTGTAACGTCCGTTTTTGGACGGCGCATAGTATATTCTGTTCCGATTTTCATTCTTCACCGTAATTCAAATTACCAAGCTAATTCTGAAAACTTCCTTTCTTTTCTCTCCAGTGTGTGTTTCAAATGTAATGTCCATAACATTTGAAATTCAATTCCACAGCGTGGAGTTTCTCCTCTCTTTTGAAATCCCCGGGCCATTTTGAGTTGGGCCTCCCTTTTCTTTCGGGCTCAGCCCATCTCCCCTCTGGGCCAAGCCCACCTCCACCCGGCCCACTTTTTCTCCTCCGGCCCAACCCGTGTCCGGCCCTTTTCTTTCCCGGTCCCCCCCTTTCTTTTTGGCCCGAGCCGCCCGGGTCATCTTCCTCGTCTTCTCCCCCCGGGTCAACCGCAGCACCGCTTCCTCTCTCTCTCCCGTGGGCGCGCCGCCGCCTACGCCGAGCTGCCTGCCCCCACTTCTGCCGCCGGTTCCCTGCCAGCGCCCATGCCCTGCGTCACACCCACTCCGCCTACTTCGCGGCGACCAAGGACCCTAGCGTCCCCTTCCTCACCCTGTCTTCTCAGCGCGCCACGCGGCGCACGTCGCCATAGTCCTTGCCGCTTTGGACCTCCCGGGTCAAGCGCCGCATCCTCGTCAACAGCCCCTTGCCTTGTCTTGTCGCTGCACGCCATGGTACTGGCCGCCTTCGCCTTGTCACCTCGGAGTGCCCGCACCGCGCACGTCGTCGCCGTCCGCAACTCTCGGCCCGTGCTACACGCTGCGCAGCACACGCGCGCTCCCATGGCAACGTGGACGCCCGAGCCACCACACGTCCTCGCAACGCCTCCCCCGCTCCCTCGTCCTGTCCCCTCCGCGTGCAAGCCGCCCACGCCCACGCCGCCTCGGGGCACAGCGCGACCACCACCTCGCCAACGGCTCCAAGCCTCCTCCCTTGGCCTACAAAGCCTCTCCCGTGCTCCCACATCTCCCCCACGCCGCCCCTTGGAATCTCGGTAAGAAACCACTTCAAAACACCGCTCTCCCATTTTCGGCCGCTGCCACCTCCACCACCGTCTCACCGCTCAGGCCATCTCCTGGCGCCGCCAACCCCGTCACCGTGAGCCTCCGGCCACCAGGAACCTTTCCCCTCAAACCCCCTTGAGGATTAGCCACCACAATCACCTTTCTTCCCCGCCTCCGGCCGCCGCCTTCATCACCATGCACCGCCGCCTACAAGCCTCCCCCGGCCTCCCCATCAAGCCCAACAGCTTTGCCTCGATGAGAGCTACCCCGTACTCACCCTCCCCAGCCCGAACCACCCCTGGACCCCCTTCTCCACCATCACCAAGCCTCCCGCCGCCGCTTTTCACCACCCGCCGCTGGTGATGTCCACCCTTCCGGCGCCGCCACCCCGTCACCAGCACCGCCACCTCCCCAGCTCCCCGTTCCTGAGCTCAAGTCGCCCCGCCGTGCCCTAGCCCACGGGCGCGCGAGTCAAGACGAGCCACACGCGCCCACTACCATGAAGCGCGTCAGGCGTGTCTGTTGGACAAGATCTTGTGCCCCATCATTAAGCGTTAATGATGTCTTAAAGCCCTAATGGCAATCATTAAGTCTTAATGGTGTCCTAAAACCCCCACTCTCACTACCCAGTGGGCCCCTCGGTGCACTATGCCATGAACCAGCCTCCCCCTGTGCGCATGAGCCCAGTCCACACTGTGCTGTGCACCGGAGTTTCTCTCTCTCTCTTTTTCAATTCAGTTTAATCTTCGTAAATTCATTCCTCCTCCGTTATAACTCCAAAAATTATGAAATAAATTTCTAAAAATTTGTTAAATCAAGATCTTGCTAATGGCATAGGACTTGATTAATTTGGAGTTCATTTGTGTATTCTTGTGTATTTATTTGCTCTCTTTGCCGTTGTGCCTTTTTCCGGTATTTTCGCTCTATTAGGATTTGAAGACGTCGGAGATCCTCAAGTTGATCAAGACCAAGAGTATCAAGATCCCCCTGCCTTTAACCAAGGCGAGCCAATACTTTGATCATATTGAGCCTATATTTTATGCAAATTATATTCATTTAAATTAGCAAAAATTGCATGCTTTAATTCTTTATCAAATGTATGTTAAAGCTTAAGGTAGTTAAACACCCACTTGTTGATTAACTAATTAATATGCCATCCTTGATAAATTGAATCCATTAATCCTTGTCACCCTAGTAACTATATGGTAATACTAGTTATTGGTTGTACTTAAGCGACATGCTAGTCTTGCTTAAGTACCGGGATATTAAAATACCCCAATCATCATTCTTCAAACATAAAATGTTTTGGCTAGTCATTGATGGTCCATTGACTAAAAGGTTTGGAATAATTTGGTTTACTCCTCTAAAACCCCAATTGCCAGTTCTATATGGGCAGATGGTGAGGCGGTGGGTGCTCGGGGAGCACGAGGATGGTTGGTTTGTGGAATGAACCGCCCAGATAACCCTAAGGACTTAATCTTGTCACGACCTCCCGTGTTAAACAAGTACAACCACAAGTCTGCAAAGTGCAACTTGGCTTAGTAAAGTTATTGAACCCAGAAAGTCATCTCATTGGAGGGGGTCGAGGATGTACAAGTGGTAGAGATACTCCGGCTTGAAAGGGACACCAAGGTAGGGTGAAGTTGCCAGCTACACTAGTCGTTGTGGCCGGGGCCAGCTGTGCTAGTCGTTGTGGTGAACATCCCGTACAACGTATGGGTGTAACTCCATATGGGTGAAATGACAGAAGGGGTGAGATATCTAGAAAGGTTACTGTGACGGTCGCCCAACTACATGACTACGGAATCATGTGGGGTAACGGGTATGACTATCTCTTGTGGGTAAAGTGTGCAACCTCTGCAGAGTCTAAAAGCTGTTTAAGCAGTAGTGTTTACGGTCAAAGGCGGAACATGGGAATCATAACTTGAGTTAGTTATATTTCAAAACTTTGTGGGTGGTATGAAAATGGTGGAAGGGCTCACCTAGCCCTGTGTTGGATTTTCCCTGAGTCTTCGAGCTCAGTGGGTGTGGTCATTGGAGGCTGTTCCAATTGAAAAAGATGCATGTGTAGAGTTCTGACGGATGGAACCTCTACTGTTATTAATTATTGCACATTACTCTCTTTATTAAACTGCAATTTTTTAAAATGCTAAGTGATAGGACTTTGTAAGTATGATATTTGAAAAGCTTGCTTTCGCAAATAAAAGAACCTGAGCCGTCCGTGTTAAGCCTTGCATGTATATTATTGCATTGTGTGTTGGCTCGTGAGCACGGTAGTAGTGCTCATTCTCGCTCCTCTCCTCAAACCCTTTAGATAATGAAGACGAAGGAGACTACGCTTTCTACGAAGGTCCAGAAGATGATGGACAAGGAATTGACGAGGAGTAGTATAGTTCTGTAGTTTAGGTCTCGTCCAGTCTAAGTAGACTCGTGGGTACTAGCGTACGACCGATATTATCCAGCTCTTGGTTAATATCCGTCGTACACAGGTCACCCCAGTCACTTGCCTGTGTGAGATGAGCCCTACCTCACCCTTTGCTTCCGCTGTAGATTTCGTTATGTTCATGTAATGTAATCATGTTGGCCTTGCGCGGCCCCTTTTGTAAAACTCGACCCGATGAGGTCTATGTTACTCTGTGTTTATTTGTGTTAGTTCACGACTTGTATGATTGATTCAGCAATGTGCCTGTGAGTGCTATCTACTGATCCAGGGAATAGCACAGTGTTTTCACAGAGGATTTGGATTCTCGGAATCAGGGTCGATAATATATATATATATATATATATATATATATATATATATATATATATATATATATATATATATATATACACACGTATATATATGTACACGTATATATATACACGTATATATATGTATATATGTATATGTATATATATGTATAGATGTGTGTGTGTGTATATATATATATATATGTGTGTGTGTGTATGTATATATGTGTATATATATATATCTGCTGTTCGTACTATTGATTCATGCGTGAGGATTTGGACTCACGCTTGTTTATTTGATGTTTTAGGTGACGTTGATGACGACATACTTTAGGAAGAAAGTAGAACATGGAACTTTTGCACTTGTGCAGCACCTCACTCCACATCATGATTCATTCATTTTGGACATGTAATATTTGAATAGGTTGTGGTTCCCTTAGTTCCTCGTGGCTGATATTATTGCTAGGTTCCCTTAGTTCCTCATGGCTGATATTATTGCTAGTTGTTGTTTTCTCTTAAATGAAATTTATCGATAATGCCATTGATAATTATTTAGATCAAATTATAATTGAATTATGTTTGACCGTCTTGCTGAAATTTATGAATTTCCTCATTGTCAAATGTTTAATCGTGACACCTAGCAGGTAGTATTACTTGAGTTCGATGTAGAAATTGTAGTGATATTTAGTGATAGTAGTTGTTGGTGACATCTTGGCTTTTGCTAAGCCAAGGTGTTGCAGTTGGTATCAGAGCGGGTTTTGGGTCCGTGGTGAATAGATTGACAACTTAGGTAAACTTAATTTACAAAGATTTTGCAAATAGTTAGTTAACTTAAAATTTTGACACACTGGTGCACAATAGGTTGAGAATGAGTCAAGCATTGCATTTGTGTTTCTGTTATGTCTCATTATTAATTTATGTGATGAGATGTTCTTCTATGCTTATGATTTGATTTTATGACTGTTACGTGTGAGGATAGTCAATGATGAGAGGTAGACATCGTGGTTGTGGCCTTGGGCATTGCCAGGTTATACCACCGTTTGTGGTATAGGGATAGTGAAGTGGTTACCCCGGGTAACTTAGTTGCAGGTGTTGAGGGTGAGTTTCTTTAGAAAAGTTGTTCTTTTCCTTGAGTTGAATTTGGCCAATTCTTGTTCAGTGGTGGTTGATGAATTTCTCTTGGGTTAGTGGTTCATTGCAGTTGATGGGTTTCAATAAGTCTCTAATTGTTCTCTGAGACAATTATTATTTTTTCAATTGTTGAGTTGTTTTTGCTACTCGTGTGTTAATTGGCGATATTGATCTTTCCATGGTTGTTCTGTAATACCCCGATTTATTCTAAAGAAGAAATCATTCAAAAGAGAAGAATAGAATTAAGAAAGAGGAGTTTTTCGCTTTTCTTCGGCAACCTGGGCCACGGGCCTTGGCCCAGGTGGCCCATGGGGGGCCGGCCACCTATAAAAGAAGGGAAAACCCTATGCTAGCACTGTAGCTACAGTAGCCCCCACTACAATGTGCGGTGCTACAGTGCCCTGCCTCTTGGAGCCGCTCCTTCCCACTGCCGGTGTTCGCAAAGGAAGGAGAAGGAGGGACTACAGATTGGTTGGCCGAAAGGAGGGACGAGGGATCGTCTTTGTGGGGGATCATTCAGTGTCTCCCTAAGGTTCTTCAAGGGTAACGAGAGTCGTTCCTCGCTGTTTAATTAAGAATAGATGCAAAACCGATTAGATTTGATTGGATCAAAGTCTGTCTGCAGTAGATCAAATCTGTCCAGTATGTTGCGCGGGCTGTTTCAACGTCTTAGAGGCCGAATCAAAAGTGTTGATATCCTAACGATATCTAGATTATGTTCTTAACTTTCTGTGGCCACCGAGTTCACCTGAGTCCGTTGCTCGAGTCAAAAGTTATGATAGATTTAGTATCTGCTGTCCAGATTTCTAACGAGATTAATCTGTTTTGTTATTTCGTAAAATATGAAAATGTAATTAGAAGAATCTGGGTTTTCACCCAACTAGGTTGTTGTAGGTAATTTGATAACCTTTCCAGATTGTTAAAGAACGATCAATTCGGAGTTATAGATTAAAAGTTATGATCATTTTAGTGCTGCTGTTTATTCTGTAAGACAGTTTCTGTGCTGAAAGTTCATCTGTCTGTTAGCATACTAATTTGGCAGAATTTGATCATCTTGTCAACTAGAGTATTGTAGATTTGTTAGTTAAAAATCCACAGAAACTAGATTCACCTCATTCGGAGTTCCAGATCAAGAGATATGCTGTTTACCGTGCTGCTGTCCAGTGGCGTTATTTGACTGAATGCGTTGGTTTCAGTTTAGGGTTTCTAGATAAATCTTGCTTCACCGGGGAAGCGATGTAGAACGTTGTTAAGTAGTGTCATGTTCATCGCGTTCTTATTTCAGTTATTTAATTGTTTAGGAGGTGAAGCTTCGGGTTTAGGAGCACCACCTTTTTCCTGCTAACGCGTCGCATCATGAAGGTAAGTACATTGCTTATCTTAATGATTGTGCTTGATGAATGCTTATATGATTATGCTATGATTTCTTATGATTCAAGAGAAGATGGATTATATATGTTCTTTCATATGTGTTGAAACCATGATTGGAGATGATGATATTATTTATTCAGTAGTTTATGTCATGCATTCATTGTTATTTACCGTCTACAGGAGTGGATGAGAATGGCCCATCAATTCTAGGATGGGTATGTAAGTCCCATTAATTCTAGGATGGGCAATGTTGGACACCCGTATGAAACGTTCTTCATACGGGAAGTGGATCCCCGCATTTTTGTTAAGATGCGGGCTTGAGTGAACACCGACGGGTGTGTCACTGGCTATCCCCAGATATGCATGTGTGCGATCCATTGAGTATTTTTCATTCATCTCATTCATACATACATGTTCGATTCTTGTATGTTCGAACCTTTGAGGAGGTTGTCTTGTTCATGTTGATTATGCGTTCTTATTCGATGTACTTGCTGAGTCTTGGACTTACGCTTGATTTGTTTATTTATTTTTAGGTGATCGTTGATGAAGTTTCTCTTGGGAGGGAGTAGCCACGCACTACTCGAATATTTCACTCTACACTAGATTGAATAAAAGAACTATTACTATCATTCATTCATTATTGATGAACTGTAATAAATAAATCTAGATGGGAAGGAAGGATACCTTCTCCATGATACTGTTGATTTATTACTGCTTGTGAATCTAGATTAACGATGAACTGTAATAAATAAAATTAAATGGTGAAGGAAAGATACCTTCTCCATGTTTTGGACGTTTTATTTATGCCTTTATATGATATATTATTCGAGTTCTTCCGCCATGTGGTTGTATGTTAGTGTATTTAGGTGACATCTTGGCTTCCAAATAGCCAGGGTGTTTCTTTAGAAAAGTTGTTCTTTTCCTTGAGTTGAATTTGGCCAATTCTTGTTCAGTGGTGGTTGATGAATTTCTCTTGGGTTAGTGGTTCATTGCAGTTGATGGGTTTCAATAAGTCTCTAATTGTTCTCTGAGACAATTATTGTTTTTCCGATTGTTGAGTTGTTTTTGCTACTCGTGTGTTAATTGGCGATATTGATATTTTCATGGTTATTCCTTCTTTTTTACTGGAAAACATGACTCATGGTATTCGTTTGATATTTTGGATAATGAAAGTTTTCTGTTACAAGTTCGTTAACATGTGAAAGCCTTGGCTCTATGTATTTCTTTTGGATTATTTCGAATGTTGAAGTTTAATGCCTCTCTTTTCTGAAAGAGAGTGTTAAAACCCTTTTATGGTGTCTTTTTGTGTTTAAGTGGGAGGTGGTAATCATATAAATTAATTGATAAGGTATGAATTATCAAGTTGGGACATTAGCATGGTGCATAATTAATTTCAACTAACATCCTTAGAAGTGTAATTGATTAATTTGATGTTGTCTTGTAGTAGTTTCTTGAAGAATTGTGATTAAGAATTTGTCTATACATGTTTGGAACTCATGGAGTTATTAAGGAGTGTGAAACAAAAATGAACTGGTTTGCTCATTATGATTGTTTAAATTTCTAACTTGTTGGATAAATTGGATTATTTGGTCTTAAGTAATTGATCTAAACGTTCAGGATGATTAATTAAGGAGGTGTTGGATTATTGCCTCAGTAAATATTAACCTTGAATCTGTCTTCTATTTAGATACTTGATGAGCATGTACAACTACTAGATTCACCTAACTTTTGCCATGCTAAATTGTTGAAACATGTATAAAGAAATGGACGAAGGTTGATGTATTGACTTGTGAAACCTTGTCTTATAGAGCTTATATTATCGAAGTTTAAAGATATTTCATTCTAATGTCTGAACATAAGGTAGAATGTTTAATTTATGCTCATAACTGTTTTCGCGATGGCAAACAAAGGTAGGATCACGAATGCTTCCATGACTAAAATAATAATCAATTATTAACGGTAATGGCTAGAGTGGAATCAGTGTGTGCTAAATTGGTGTTGAGCGTCAGTAAGAGTTAAATGTACGAAATCTAATAAGTGATTTATAATGGTGTCCTTTTGTGAGATTGTCATGTTCTAGTATCATATTGTTAAAAGAGTTTTGTTTCAATATTGTGGCTTGTGCACTAGGCTTTCCCTAGATCAAGTAGTTGCAATCTTATTTAGATAATAGGAACATGATGAAGCAATTCATTGTGTTTCTTTTGGAAAAGTTTATGGAGGGATAAGAGGATATGATGATTCTTGCTAAGAGTGTATTATTTTGTTGTTAGTATGTGGTTGTGATGATAATGTTGAATGTTCTATAAATAAAAGAATGTGATAGCTTTCGTGATACTGTTTAAATTAAAGGTTTCAAGATTTGCGTTCGCGATCTTTTGGATCTCATGATTCATGTGGTAACTGAAATTATTTTGAGCAAAGTGATGTGTTGAAAGGTTTTATTAGTTCTTAAGTGATTCATGTGTTGAGGTCTTCAAATCTCTTCTTGTTGGAGTTGGTAAGGTGATGCTGTAATCAAAAAAAGTTGTTTTCTTTGTTAAAGAAAAGAGTGTAGTAGAATTATTTGAGGTTGGAGTCAAGTTCTGTAACTTGTAACGTATGGAAGTGTGCTTAACCTTTTTGTTTTCGCCACACAAGAGTTTCTCGAGTTTAAATAGCAATATCTTATTCTTATTGGTTGAGATTTGATATTTTCTTATTGAGGGGCATGTGCCCTCATCTGTGGTCTCCTCTTTTGTTTTTCGAGATCATTGTTATTTGACTATTTCCCTTGGTCTTGTATCTATTGTGAATGGTAACGTTTTCCTGCGTGCTGAAATTTATTTATATTTGCCTCTTCTTCTAAGAAAGGGTTAACCGATTTGTGTTGCAAAGTCTTTTAGGATGTGTAATGGCAACTAGATAGTGGTGGTCTAGTAGATGATTTTGTGAGACTTTAAGGTTCAAGTTGTTTGAGATGCATTGAGTGATAAATTGATTTTTTTAGAATAGTCCTTGGAGAGGATTTGATTTAAATATAATGTTTGTCTTTGGAGCTAACTGATTACGTTGTTGCAACTAGTAGAACCTATAGAGATATGTAGTCCAAGATCTTTTGTTCATTTTGACAAAATATTAGAATTATCGAAAGTATGAGAATCTTGATCAATGTATTAGACTATCACGATTAGGTACTTTGCAAGGTTGTGTAGGAGAATTATGATGATCTAGTTTAATGAGAGTAGAATTGCGATGAAATCTAATTGTTATGACAATTATTGGGATAGTAGGGATTGTTGAGTTATTGTCAGGTATGCCTTGGCTTTTGTGAGTAACCCTCTGAGAGTTAGAATCTTTCTAAAGATTTTGGTCGAGAAAATGTTTACATGTTGATGTTAATGATTGAGTATGTTTGGATTGTGAGAATTTTAGGGATTGAATCAGAGGATTTCCCTATCTTTTGTACGAGAAGTTCGTTGTAAGAGTCTTAAAGGTTGAATTTAGGCTTTGCATTTTTATGCTAGAACTTTGGTTGCCCAATGATTATGTGTAGAAGTAGTAGAACAAGGGTGGATTCCGAATAGTGAGATGATCATTGATAGAACCCTTTTGATGTATTACATGAGAGAGTGTGATGAGAATTCCGAGTTGTTTATTCTTAAAGGATTGAGCTGACGTGATTGCATGTGAAACCTATTTTGTGGTGCATTGGGAATTATCTGACAAAGTAATTACATTGGTAGAGGACTTAGCTGAGTATGTTTATGTGGGGTCAGTAGAGTCTCTCTACAAAGGTGTGGATGATGTACTCGGTTTGAGCATAACGTTGAGGTTGCCAATTTAAGATAAATGAGTTGGTGTGTTAGGCAATGATTTGGAATTCCTTTGTTTAAGGGAAGTTAAATTCTTAAAGGAAAAAAATTGATTGAGAAAAGAATGTTTCTCGGGTAGTGAAATGTTTTTTTGATTCTTGTTTGAGCTGTGTGTTTATGACAAAGGTCATTTGCAATTTAAGTTGGCTTCATGTTGACATGTGTGGTTCTTTCCGGTTCAGAAAGAATAAAGGAAAATGACAGTTTTGCTCATTCGAGTGATTTCGCATTTGGCTTATGCGGTGTTTTTCATCAACTGCCTACGTGGAAAGTGAAAAAGTTTTCATGATGAATATTTTGATTTTGGATTGAATACTTTTGGAGGGAAGTTGGTTATGAGAGGGTTGCATTGTGAATCCTTTGGTTTTAGTTGGGTTCTGATTATAAAAGAGTTTGTTTAAAACAAGTTCGTTGTGCGTTCCCGGTTAAAGGAGACTCTCCTTGTTAAGGTGAAGAGATCGATTGAGAGAGGGAACAAGAGTTCCTTGTGTTTCATGCAGGTTGTGTGGTTTGGTACCAAAGAGAAGTTTGGCCCAAGGTACATTGATTTGTTTCTGGAAGTTGCGGGGATTTTGAAAGATAGCGTGTCACTAGAACTATCTCGACTTCATGCATCCGTTGTGTTTCGTGGTTGAGAGAGTATTTGAGAGATCTAGAGCATGCGATTCCGTTAGAGCCTTTGATCATTGAGCAAGATCTTACTTTTGAATCCCGACCAGTGCAAATTCTGGAGTCGGAGCGAGTTCTGAGGAACAAAATGCTGAAGTATGTCAAGGTGCTTTGGTCATATCAGTCTGAGATAGAGGCCACTTGGGAGCTGGAGTCTCGCATGCGCGAACAATATCCGGATTTGTTCACTTCCGGTACGTGTTAATTGTTATTTTGTTTCAGTTGCGGTTGTTCTTTTGTTTAGAATGACAAGTAGAATTCGGGGTCGAATTCTATTTAAAGGGGGGTAGAATGTAATATCCCGTTTAAGCATAAAATAAATAAGTGATTAGTCCTGAAATTAAATAGATTAGAGATGCAATTGGAGGTTTTAGAGGGGCGTTTTTGCTCTTATTGAAGAACCTGGGTTGTAGGCTTTCAGCCCATGGTGTTTGGCCCAAGTGGGAAGCAGGTTTAAGAGGGGGGAACCTAACCCTAGACGTACTATAGCACGCTCGATTATTGTATCGCCGATGAGTCTTCAGAGCACGACTGAGTTCTTGTAGTGCCACCTCCTCCGTTACTCTGGGCGAGAAGAGGAAGGTCAACAAGAGGAAAGGATAAGGAGAGGAGAAAGAAAGGAAGAGAAAGAAAGGAAAGGAAGGAAGAAAGAAAGAGAGGAAGGAGGAATTCGCTGGGACTTTTAGTGGTCGCCGTCGTGGTCTTCAAGGGTGACGAACGAATCTTCTTTGTTTTGTTTGTTACTTTTGTGATTCGAGAGATATCGTGTAGCAGATTGGTTTTTCTGCTAATTGTAACGCGCTGTAGTTTCGGATACTATAACTGCGAAATTTGGATTTATCACCTCCTAGATAATTGTGGGTAATTTCAATATCTTTCTACAAAGTCTTTGTTCACATCGTTTGGATGAATAGATTTTGAGTTATGCCTATTTGAATCCTGCTGTCCAGAGTTTTTATCAAATTCTGGCAGTTGTAGTCATCTGTGTATTAAAAATAGTTAATGATCAAATTAGGGAATCTGACCAACTGGACTATTGTAGATAATTCTTTAAAGTTTCCATAGAGACTGAGAATGCAATTTTTGGATAAATAGAATGAAAGTTATGATATTTGGAATATCGTTGTTCGATTCTGAATTTGTTTGGGTAGATTAAAAGTTATAAAATTGTTGGATTTGGGATTCGTGTAGGATTGATGTCGTCTAAGTGATTGTTTTGAATTACTATGGCCAGTGTTGTGACTGAATATATACTGTAGGTGGTTTAGCGTCGGGTGCGTTGTCTTCTTCACATCAACCCGGTCATTGCAACTAAAAGGCAAGTACACCTTAGAAGGATACTGATTGTTTGGTGTTACTACTTGGCTAAGTGACTGTTGTTGTGGTTATTCATGTGAAGTATGAATATTTCCCGTTGCTTATAGGTTTTCGTTATTTGATGATGAATACTGGAAGTTATTCATATCATTTCGTTTCATTTAAGCATTCATGTTGGAAAGACCCACAGGAGTGGGCAATGAGATCCCCATATATAAGATATGGGCAATGAAGTCCCCATCTAAAAAAGGACGGGCTTTGGGTCCCTGCATAAATAATGCGGGCATGAGTGAATACCGACGGGTGTTACACTCCGCTATACGATATATATGAAGTGAAGTGGAGACATGTGCATAATTTGCATTGCACTCATGACATTTGAATATGTAATCTGGAATATTGAGAATGAGTTGTCATTGATATGATGTTTCAGAGGTCGTTTATTTATACTTCTTTGAGTCTTAGACTCACGCTTGTTTATTTGAGGTTTTAGGTGGCGTTGATGATGGCATACTTTGGGAAGAAAGTAGAACATGAAACTTTTGCACTTGTGTAGCACTTCACTCCACATCTTGATTCATTCATTTTGGACTTGTAATATTTGAATAGGTTATGGTTCCCTTAGTTTCTGATGGCAGCTATTGTTGCTAATTGTTGTTTTCCCTTAAATGAAATTTATCGATAATGCCATTGATAATTATTTAAATCGAATTATAATTAAATTATGTTTAACTGTCTTGCTGAAATTTATGAATTTCCTCATTGTCAAATGTTTAATCATGATGCCTAGAAGGTAGTATTACTTGACTTTGACATAGAAATTGTAGTGATATTTAGTGATAGTAGTTGTAGGTGACATCTTGGCTTTTGCTAAGCCGGGGTGTTACACATTGGTTCCAGATCCACTGGCTACAGTGTTGCGAGTCTAAACCATCTGGCGAAGGCTCCAAGGGTTAGATAAGGTAGTAAGCACAAGGTAAGTTAGGAACTAGGCAGGGGGTAGGTTAAACTCAACAAACACGGCACAAGAAATCAACTAGAACACTTATATATTAATTAGGGTTTTAGCATGGCTGCAACAAATACCTAAGGGCTATTGTGACTCATATTGCATACAAGAAAATAAGAGCAAACCTAACACACAGTCTATCGTCTAAAGGATGACCCTCCTAATCTTAAACTGACGTGGCTCTCACACACTGAGCCTCAACTGGCTAAGCCTAAACCTTAGCGAATTCAGTCACTGAGGTAATTAACCTCCGCATGACCACTGGCGCGCTCACTTCTTGTGAGACTGGCGATGCAAGCATCCTAGCATGGCGCCCCGATGTCCCGGGCGGGTGCAACAGGAATAGGTGGCTTGGGTGTGGGCACGACCGGCTCCTCAGGCTCTTTTGGCTCCTCAGGCTCTTTAGGCTCCTCTGGATCTTCGAGATCTTCTGGTTCCTCTAGCTCTTCTAGCTCTCCTTGCATGTACAAGGCTTCTTCTAGCACTACAATCCTCTCCTCTGCCATCTGTAGCATCTTGTAGACACACTCTAGCTCCATAGCTATAGTCTCCAAGGATTCCTCCTAGGCAGCAGCAAACTGGGAAAGGTGCACCACGATAGCGTTGTGTTCTCCATCGGTGGATGGGTAGCGAGTGGGAAGATCCACGGCAGTGGCACGAGGATGGAAACCGAAGACTGTACCTTATAACTCATGAGCGTAGATGTTGCACACCCTCAAGATAGCAAGGCGCGAAGACTTCTGAATTCCTTCGTCGAAGATGATCCTCCGGACTGAGATATTCAGGGGACGACTAGCTCTAGTATCCCTCTAAGCATAGATGGTCAATCGACATAGCACTCCACGGCTCCGACCGTTCACCACCCAATTGGTGCCTTGGTACATCGGTCGATCAAATCCTCTAAGCACTTGCAAAAGCTTCCACAACTCAGCAGCAAGGCCTCCCTTACGCTCAACATAAGTCTGAAGATGAGCCATCTGTCAAGACAGGCAAGAGGTATGAACCAACTTAAAAACAGCGGGGAGAAGAAAATTTTCAGCAATAGTTGAGTCAAGAGAGATACAAGAGAAGTTATGCAATTCATTAATCTTGATAGTTAATTTTGCTTTAGAAAATAGTTTGGACACTCTAAGGACGGCCGATCTAACTAAGGTTAAGACCTACAGTTTGTGTGGCTCTGAAACCACCTCTGTCGGGACCCAAAAATATAATTCTGGACCCCATGTGTATAACGCACTAGTCCAGGATCACACTAGTACACACAGTATCAACATAGATAAATATCGATCCACACAAGACGAATAAAAGAATAAACAATTAATTTGGATAGCAAATAGAAATTTTGACCTTATGGTTCAGTTTACACTTATTATGCCACATAGGGCTAACAATAAATAAATAAGCAGCAACGAAACAAAAACAACTCTATCGGAAACCCATCGACTCATCACAGGCAACCGACTGGGATCAAGACCTAACGATCAGCAACCTCGTAGAACTTCTCCTCGAAGGCAGGTGACGATTCCTCTACTTCAGCTGAATGATTGCAACAAGAATGAGTACTCCGAGTACTAAACAAGTTGTACCGCAGAATGCAATTATAGACGATGACTTATTACAAAGTAAATGGCTTATGTGGTTATTTTGGAAGAAAGCAACATTTGCAATTGAATACAATAATAGATTGAAAGCGTAATTCAAAATAATTAAACAATAATAATTTAACAATTGTTTTCACAAAAGACACAAAGCCTAATCAATTATTTCACATAGACATATGAATTAATCCACACAGTTGTCCCTTCCCAATTGTTTTATGAAAATCCACCCTCGTGTGAAATCTCTGAGCATTTCCATGACCACAGACGCGACTATTCGAATAGATTATTTAATACTCTGCAGAAGTTGTACACTTTACTCACACGATATAATCAGTGTAGCTAACACTAATCATAACAAAACTTTTTCGAAAATTTATCTCAACAATTGACACTCCCGATGTGTTTTACTGATGGCACCAACGCCCACGCAGGAAATTAGCCCGTCGCAAATCGTTGGACCTGAAGATGGTGAACCGCTCATAAATGTGAATTGCCACAAAGACATAAACGCACCTCCACCCTGGCACACAGCTTAACCTATCTGCCTGAGTAATCAATATCAAGACAGAATAACTTACTAAGTTAGGCATGTCCTGTCGATGATCGAGTCACCGATCTTACAAAATAAATAGAGGAAAATGGCAAAGAGTTCTTGGAAGAGAATGGGATTGCTCTTTATTGCAATGAATTGGATCCTTTACAAGGGGTGCCTCCGACCAGGTAGTGGACTAGCCCTAATTACACTTGGTGTAAGGAATACTATGCTATTGCAGTTGTAGATCTTGCTTGCATGTTTGCCTAATTGAATCAGATGTCTTGTCCTCCGGTTGTCTTCTCCTTTAAATAACTGACGAAGTGGTGGCAGATATCATTAGAAGAGGCGCCCTCTGGAAGTGTCGCGTCGGTCGAGCTTGATGGCGATTGGTAGAAAGCCAATTGACCAGTAGTTGATATCAGTGGGAGAATAACCATATGATGGTTATTGTCAATGACTTATGGATGTAAACGTCGTGCGGTTTGGAGTAAATAAGACATGTGCTCCATTCATCACATGGGAGGAATATACTTGGAACCAAGTCCAAGTGCCTGTTCAAATATCCTACGAGCAGTCATCTGGTCGGGTAACAGGTACAGGACCTCTCCGACCAAGGTACCCATATGGGCCCAAGGTCTATAGATCGGATCCACGAAGCTGTCTATGGGTCTACAGCTCATGGATTCACAGAATAGTAGATCTGACAAGCGGGACCCACAAGTCAGAGGCTGGGTCTAAGGTGGAACAGTTCTACCGATATTTGGATCTAGGGTTTGGATCTGGGTTGACACGCACGCGCTGACGCGGCGCTGACTGGGATACCACGAGGTGACACGCAAGCACGGGGGTTGAGCAGGCTGGAGACGTGGCACGCCACGACAGCTAAACGGTGGCAAGAGCTTAGGTTCCAAAGGTTCTGGCGAATGGCGGCATTTCGTCGACGACGTTTCGTCGGCGGCGAAGGTGCATACTGGGCAAGTGTGACACGGGGATCTCGGTGACGTGGTCAAATCTCGCTGGAGATGACCATGACGACAAAGGCGACGAATTGGGCAGCGGAGCGGCGCAGATGGTGGCGACGACGGTGATTCGGGGCTCCTCCAAAGATTAACATGGGCGCATCATGTAGAATGCGGCTCGGCGATGCTGATGGTGTACTCGATGGAGGTAGGAGCTCACCGACAGTAGCAGAATTTGATGGAGAAGGCTTCGGTGGCAATAGGGTTTAGCTCTCGAATCCGGTGCAAAGGTGGTGACCTTGGGTTTTCAGCTTTGGAGAAAAGGCAGTGGGGGTTGGGGCAATGCTCGTGACGCGCATGCTGAGACCTTAAATAGGTTGTAGCGGTGGGGGCACGAAGGTGTCGAACGCGGCACGGGGGACGAAGTCCTGAGCGCGCACGGTTGAAGATGATGAACAAGGCCCCAGGTGGGACCCACTTAGCAGTGACAAAGTCTCGGGTGAAAGCACATGACAAAAGACGCTACTGCGACTAATGGGTGGGACCAAGGCGACGTGGGTGAGCGAGAGAGAGGGAGACGCTGACTTGCGGGGCCCGCATGTTAGTGGAAGCGGGGTCTTGAAATTTCATTGGTACTGATCTTTGGAAATGGAAATAGAATTGGAATGGGTTTTGGCCCAACAACATTTCCTTAGATTTAAATAGATTTTGTATTTTAGAAACACCAGAAAATCCAAATAGCAAAATAAAAATAGCAAATGAACTCGAAAAAATTCTAGAAAAATCTGGAAAATATTTCCAAGCACATAGAACCGAATTAAAATAGTTTTGACATTAATTGATGTTTAGATTATTCATATTAAATTGTTTTGATACTAAAAGTCCATATTAAGATTTATTTAAAATTCAAATAAAACTCTTGGGTGAATTTTCCAAAGTCTAACTACTCAAAAAAGGATTTTTAAAGCTTCATAAAATTGGGATGGGATGTTACATCCACAGCCTTGAAATGGCGCCTTGATTCGTACGAGCAAGATCTCCAAAGATCATATCAACAGTGTGCTGTCGCTCCTGGTACTCCATTTCTTCTTCGCCATCCTTGTCCTTCTTGGAGCCTGGTTCTCCAAGTTCTTGTATGGAAGGGAATGGACCTTTACCTGAATAATAATCCTCTAGCTTTTTTTGCCAAGCCCGGCAGGTGTGCAGATCATACCGTGCCGCCTGGTGAAGTGAACACCACATCTTGTTCTTTTTGTATTCATTGGTCGGGGCTTTTGCCTTGTTCCAACCGGAATAGTCTTTTTTGCCCTTGGTAAACTTTTCGGGAATTGCAAGGACCTCCTTATTGCTGGGCTTGCGATTCTTCTTACCCTTCAGAGCCTTTTTGTGTTTCTTTTCTGGTTTATCCAGGCTAGGTTGAGGGATCTTCTCTTTTCGATCGATGGCTTTGCTCCATTCGGCCGCCTCACTGGCGACTGCATACTTATCAGCCATGTCGAAAAGTTCGACGGTCGTTCGTGGAGGATTCATTGCAATGTCCTCCGTAAATCTTTGATTTCTTAATCTTGCTTTAAAAGCTCGAATAATGGATGAGTCTGTGACCTCTGGAATAGAGTTACGGGCCTGGCTGAACCTTTTTATGTATTAGTGAAGAGTCTCATTAGGTTCCTTCCTCATTCGATGAAGATCATCCTCCTTTCTAGGGCAGTCGTACGTCCCTTGTAAGTTGGCGATTAATAGGTCGCAGAGCTGCTCCCAAGTGTAAATTGATCTGACTGGTAGGTTGAGCAACCAAGACTGTGTAGATCCTTCAAGGACCATGGGCAAGTAATTTGTCATCACGTTGTCGTTACCAGCAGCAGCTTTGATGGCGGTAGTATAGATTTGAAGAAATTCTAACGGGTTTTGAGTCCCATTGAACTTCTCTAGGTTTGTTGGTCGCAACTTGTCCGGCCAGTGTACAGCTTGGAGCCCAGCTGAGAATGCTCGACAGCCCATAATAGAGTTGTGGCGCCTTCTTTGAAAAGGAGCTGGATTGTAGTTGGTTGGGGACCGATTCATCATACTAGCATACCGAGTATCCGGTGTCCCAATCCAGTCGTGGACGTTGGAAAAACATCTTTGACCGACCGCCTGGTTTAGGCAATGTCGAAGATCACCCGAGCCAAGTGGTCACTCCCCTTGACGAGGGGAAGGAGTGGCTTCAAGAAAGAGTTGTCATCCCTCGTGACTTTCTTGCCGGAATCTTCGATGAGGCCTGGGTATCCATCGGTCCACCATCCAACCATGTTGTCCCCTGCTAAGGGAGGAACGCTAGGACGAAGTCATAGTGTGACTTTGCGAGTTCATTTGTTCCCTGTACATTTATGTATGTTGCATGGTCTGTTGGAGGATTTTCGATACCTGTCATGCAAGTTGAACATAACCTGAAGTCTCTGCCAGAGCAGGATCTGGGTTATTCAGAATGTCACGAACTCATTGCAGGTTTTGAATTGTTACCAAAGGTCTTGGAGGATTCCCGCTAGCAGAGGGTGTTCGATGACTCGAATTCCCCTTCGACCTTCTGGTTTGTCCTGTCAGACCCATCATGCGTTGTGGGGTAGAAACAGACAAATTAACTGATCGAGATCCATCAGTTCGATTATCTCCGCCATTTGGTGCTTGAGTACTCGTACCACTTCCACCAATGGGTGGTGGCGGGTTAAGCTGTGGAGGATCGTGCACGGCATCTTGATTGGTATCACCGATTGCGTTAACCTTATGCCTCTAGCAGCAGTCTTCCGACAAGCTCCCAACGTAACTAAGGGAGAGCCTTCTAGTGCTGCGGTAAGGAGCCACCACGATGGGGAGCGATCGGAGATTACCACCTCTGGTGGGCTTTGTGGTGGACTCAGCCTGATCCGATGGATTGCCGGCCATATGCTGAGTTTTACCATGCCCACCTGGCCTTTGACCTGTGGTAGCTTCATTGACACCCTCACCAGGTGTCGGTTGCCCCCCGAAATACGAAGGAGCCATTAGCGAATACTGGTCATCTATAACCGTATCGAGAGTACATTAACCCTCTGATTGTAGCGTTGGGATTTTGTCACCATTCTTGCTGGACAGAAAGACTGGGCTTGTAGAGGTGTTTGGACATTCTCAACTAGTCAGAATGACTGATTCCTCTAGGAGCGCCATTGATGGTGGCGGTGAATCTTCCTCCATTCGATCGATTTCGCTGGTCTCAGCGAGTGGTGAGCCTGCGACAGAAGAGGATGATGACAACATTGCGTCATGTTCCATGGTGCGAATGCATGCGTCCATGTCGAGGTTGGAGTTGTCCGCCAAGTCGAACCAATTCTTCTCATCCCATGTTCCTGCCATGATCGCATGGGCGACGACAGAACAGTAGGAGAATGAGGATTGCTGAGCAAAGAAATCTTCAACAACTCAACGCCTTCTTCCCCACAGACGGCGCGAGCTGTCGACGATCGAGTCGCCAATCTTACGAAATAAAAAGAGGAAAATGGCAAAGAGTTCTTAGATGAGAATGGGGTTGCTCTTTATTGCAATGAACTGGATCTTTACAAGATGATGCCCTAAATAAGGCGACGGACTAGCCCTAATTACACTTGGTGTATTGATTACTATGCTATTGCTTCAACAGTCTTCAGATCGCTATTTCTTGTGTCCTTCGATCTCCCTTCATTACCTCTTGATCTTCCTTTAAATAGCTGACGAATAGGTGGCAGTTACTTCTGGAGCAGACGCCTGTTAGAAGTGACGCGTCTGGTCGGGGAGGTAGTTGTAGTCGATGAGACTGTAACTAATCACCGGTTAATGTCAGTGGGAGATAAAACTATGTAGTGGTTATTGTCAGTGACTCAGGACGGTAAACATCATGTGGTTTGGAACAAATTAGACATGTGTCGTTCATTACAGGGGAGAGAAATACTTGGAATCAGATCCAAGTGCCAGTTCAAAGCTTCTACAAGCAGTCATCTGGTCGGGCGGTAGATAGAGAACCTCTACGACCAGGGTACCCATAGAGTAACCTCTGGAGTTCTTACGACCACAGGGGCCATTAACCTTAGAGATTACGACCACGAAGGACGTGCAGTCTTTAATTAAATATTAAAGTAATACTTAGAGACTTTAATCCTCGTCACAGGGCTAACGACGTAATAATAAACTTGCAGTAGAAGAAACTCTTGTTGTAGCCATCCGGTATGCCCACAGGCAATCAAGTGGGGAGCACACCATAGTTTGCATGGTCTTCTAAGTGCTCCTCCTCGTAGAACTCTGTGTTCCCTGGATCTTCTTTAGCGATTAATCAACAATGGACTAAAGCCGTGAGTACATAAAGTACTCCGCAAGTTGTAGGGAGATGTATGCAAATAGTATTCATGCAAGGCTTGAACAAGGAATAGTTGTATGGTGTATTTGCAGAAAGTTGTATTGAGAAAAATACAGTAAATAGATTAAAAACACAATTTAAAATATTAAATACATAAGTAAACAGGTTATTTGAAACAACTAGTGAACTACATGTTCACTTCCCAACCAAAACCACCTGAACTACCAACCATCCAAACATTTTATGAAATCTCTATCCCTCGTGTGAAATCACCAAACATTGTCCATAATCGGGGGCACGACTATTCGAATAGTTTTTAACACTCTGCAGAGGTTGTACAGCTTGACCCATGAGAGATAATCAACTTATAATGTCGTTCATGACACGCTTCCAAAGGCGTGTGATTAAGTGATTATCACAAGGCTTTTACAAAGTTCTGTCTTAACCCAGTTCTGCCCGCTAAGGTTTTACTTCCTTTGGACTGACCATCCACCGAAAGCCCTCTCTTGCGCCATGTGAATCTATCAGTGATCTAAAAATCACGCCGTGTGAACCTATCCGTATCCCAGAAATCACACCACCACGACAGAACCAAATTAATACATTACTAATTATTCAGCCAGGTCCACCCCATCCTGGACATGTGGTTGTACGGTAAGGCTCAGATCAATGGCGCACAAAGTTAAGTCCTTAGTGATTACTCAGGCGAAGCAATCTCATCCTGTGGATATCATGGGGATATGTTCATGATCTTAGGATGATGTTACAATTGGCAATGTCGTTTAAGGTTTGTCGATTCACGTGTTTTCGGCAAAGTTCAAAAATTTGTCGAGCAAGTGGCGATCTGGCCAAGCGGCGGTCTAACCAGCCGTGAGTGGTGGTCAGATCGGCTTTGGGAAATCGGTTAGACCGGCCTTAATGAGATTTTGAGTTTTGGAGCTGGGCCAAAAATAGAGGGTGTAGGCAACAAAGGGGATTCTCCTACACTTGGTTTCATAATTTTTGGAGCTTCTAGGCAAAAGTTCTATTGGTTTGAAAATTCCAGTAGGTTTCAGATTTCCAGGGAGGAAATTTGGCTAAGTTCGGTGGCGGTCGGGCCGCCAGCAGTGTGATCGAGGCCGGCGGAGGCGGTCGAGGCCGCCAAAGTGGCGGTCTGACCGGTTTTGGTTTGTTCATCGACCAACTCGGTGGCGATGATTTCTTGGTTAGGTCATATTCATGGGTTTCATGGCTTATGTGTTGCATGATGCATGTTTTGACTAACGTGAGTCAAGTTGTGAAGAACTTGTTCCCGGAATCGATTTCTTTGTCTATTGTTGTGCAGGTTGCTTGGAGGTCAATGACGGTCAACGGCGAGGATGATCGGGACTAAGCTTGGAGAGCTAAGGTCCAGAACAATCGGGGATGCCAGGTGAGGTCAATGGAGTCAAGCATGGCTCAAGAGGGACAAAGTGACCAAACGGCCAGTTCGGTGCAACGGGTTGGATCAAGCGGTGCGGGGGTCGATGCAAGTGCCATGGTGGTTTCGGTGGGAGCCGGATGGGAGAGACTTGCCAACATGATGAGAGCCGCTGGATCAACCTACACGTAGCGAAGCATGGGAGGTGCTTCACGAAGATGGGACTCGGTCTTCGAAAAAGATCGAGAAGGGGTATTTTGGTAATTTTATCAAATACCACCTTGGTGACCTTTTGCCAACCCTCGGCGCAAGACGGGCGTGGAGAAGTGGATTAGGTCAAGAGAAGATGAAGACAGCGCTTTAAAATACGTGCGTGTGTGACCCGTTTGTATTGGGCCTTAACGGGAGCCCATTAGGGTTAATGCTTCTAGAAGGTCTAAGCCTCCACTATAAATAGAGGAGGGAGGTGGCTGCACCTCTCCTAACCCTTTCATTGTGCTTGAAACCTTAGTTTGCTTAGGGAGAGGATTAGTGGAGGTTAGGATTCTAGAGAGTTAGATTTGATTTCGTGCTCATGTATTGAGTCTTTGTCCTCCATTGATGGAGTGGCTGTAAACCAATACCATATCAAATCAATCCAAAGAAAGTTCCCTCAAAGATGAGTCTATTTACTTTTCTTCTCTCTATTTGGTGATTTCTGGTCTTTCTTTGATCCGCGAGTTTTTGCTTGTTCTCTTGCCATGATCTAAATTGTTGTGACATGTGGGAACCCATCTAGGATCATCTTGATCATCAATCACCCATGAGTAAGTCTCTAGATCATATTTCGATTTTGACTCGGTTTTGGTGCACGCTTCACTCAAACTGAAAAAGATAGGAACTTTGGTATGGATCTCTGCAATCTTTGATTGGAATAGGTTCCTAATATCTTAGAGAAGGTGTGTCTCAAATTTCGTGGAGTTTGGCCTTACGGATCAAAAGTTAGACCGATTTGAGTTTTGGTTTTCGGGCTAATTTTACTGTTCATTGGCCTGGAGGTCTGACCGCCATGTATTGAGAGGTCAGACCGATTTCCAAAGGTCAGACCAATTTCTAGTTGGAGGTCAGACCGCCCAACACATTTAGGTTTTGAGTTTTTATGTTTTTGGTCTATTTGCTTCGGGGTTTTGATTGGATTCAATACAAGTCTTCCACTGTGCTTGTATATTGATCTTCATAGCTTTTATAGCTATTAGAGTGAAAATCGTATTGAATTCGATCAAGGTGAAAAAGAGATCGTGCTCCTATTCACCCCCCCCCCTCTAGTCGCCTTTTCGGTCCAACACATCCAAAATGTGCTACCCACACCCCTTTACTGTACGATCATTCGTTTGAGTATAAAATCATTTTTATTCAACCCGGCCAAATGACATCCCTTGCCATGGCACAATAAATTTTATCAACAGTGGTTACCCCCACAATTCCATATATCATTAAGTCAAATTTATCATTATAGAACATGTGATCATGATCCCATCGTAACTAAGCATGACTAAGCATAACTACGTTTCCCATGTTGGTGTTAAAATATGTCCAACTAAAATCACCCATCCTATGGTGTCAATGGGTACATGGCATTCATAAAATTCAAGGTGGCATAAAGTCAAATAAGTAATTAGCTACTCCTGAAAATAATTAATATAAACTAGCAATGCATGTTGTTATAAAATAATATAATTTTATAAAATAGGTATAACATGATCAAAGGTCTTGTCGACGATCTAATCGCCGATCTTATGAAAATAGAAGGAGGAAAATGACGTAGAGTATCCTCGAAGAGAATGGGGAAATTGCTCTTTATTTATATGAGCTGGGTTTACAAGACCTGACTAGGGACTATCTCCAATTACATGAATGTCTTGAATACTCTTGCTTGACCGTGTTGCCTTCTATTGTTTCTTTGTTGCGTATATGTCCCTCCTCATCTTCTGCGCTTCACCATTTAAATAACTCGAAGAGACGGCGATTACCCTCGGAGAAGGCGTCCACGATGAAAGCGTTACAACCGGTCGGAGGTTCAAGGTAGTTAACAATGTGCTAAGCGCCTTGCGGTTAAGTATTTGTGAGACATTTAACCGCAAGGTGGTTTATCATCGAGTCTTGTATGTCATCGTAAGTTATGGAGCGCTTTTATACGTGTTCCATTCATCATCTGGTTATTGGTACTGTTCATAGCATTTCGAAGCGACCACTGGTGAACCTAATCGACCAGGATACCCATCGTGTAACCTCTGGAATCCTTACAACCGGTGAGGTCACTAGCTTTTATGGGTTACGACCATGGAGCGTATGGTCTTTCTATGTATTTAAATTAATACATAGAGGTTTCAATCCTCGTCGGCTAGCCCCGAACTTTAAATGAGCAGTCGTGTGAGCGCCTTCCCTCGATGAATTTATATCGGGCGGACCACCATTTAATGTCATGACATCAGAGGTGATTTTGTGTTCATTTCAAAGTTGAGAACTTGCCTTGGGAACGAAGAACTTCTCTGTCCGTTGGGCAAAAAAGCTTTTGCCGTTCGGACTTTATGGATAAACTCAATCGTAATTGAAAAACTTCGAGGCTATAAAATCCCCATCGCTAGACCTTTTGGATTCTTTATCTTGCCAGATCTCCTTTTACGATCTCTTTCATCGGACAAAAATCTTAGTCCTTCTTTTCTTGTTCTTGAGCCACAAAAATCTCCTGCGAGTTCTGCTCATCCTCAAGAATTTTCATCATGTCGGAGTAAATCTCAAAGTGGTTGCCGTCGGAGTTGAGCAAGAAAAAGCTTGAAGCTTTGGAGAAAATCGGGATGCTTAGGACAGAACTTGATCGAGATGGAGATCGACTTTGGAGAATATGTCCCAAGTCGCGAAGATGAGGAAATTCCGTTTTCCTCGCCTATATCGAATGTGAAATTTGAGATTGCGGTACACAAATTCCTTCTCCGTGTTCTTGAATTCTATGGAGTGGAATTAGTGAATTTGGCCCCAAATTCCATCGCCAACATCGATATCTTCACATATTTGTGTGAAGCATACAGGATTGCCTCCAAGTTTGAGGCTCTTCGTATTTTTACCGAATGGTGATGGGGAGATCTCACGGAGACTCGGGGAATGTACATTGCGCCTTCACGATGGAAAGGCCGATGAGTACATTCATATGTACTCAAAATCCTCATGGTCGTCATAGAAGAAGAATTGGTTCTATATGGCGATTCTGAGGACGACGGCCTCTATTTCAGGGATGAGAGCAACGGAAAATCCCAAATGGAGAAAGGCCGTGGAGAAGGCAGAGGTGGTCGAGGCGATGGGTGGATGCCATCTCGACCTCTGAGTCAAGGGCTTGACCTCTTGGCATGTGGTGAGGATTTCACCAAAGCGCCAAATAAGCCCATTAAAGCCGAACTCACTCCTGATCGGTCCATTGGTCGTGATGAAGCTATCTCGGGAGGTGGTAAGTCTTTGAGATAACTCCAATCAGCATTTTCATTGGATTAATGTATTACCTTAAAACATGTTCTTGTCTTATTTTCTCTCTTCTTTTGAAGTTCTTTCCTCAGGAAGTTAGAGAAAGGATCGGTGATCTGCAGGAGAGCACGGAGAAAATTTGGATTTCTGAGATCTTGGCCATAGTCTCTGTTGAAGAGAGAATAACAAGGCTTAAGGTAAAAAATCTTTTATCATGCATATATATATATATATATATATATATATATATATATATATATATATATATTCTCCGATCGGGTTTTTGATCATGCTCTGTTTTTTGTAGTTGGTCGGGTTGCGAATTGCACACTTGGTGAGGATAAACATCCACAGTTGTTCCAACCGACTCGTGCCTAGATGCCTTTGGAAGAGGATGGATCTCCCGAGGTAACAGAACATTTCAAAAGAGATATATATATAGTTTAGATAAAAGATTTCATCACTTAACCAAATTCATTTGTTGGTTTAGGTGGAGAAAGCTGAAGGCCACCGAGACGCGACCACGGAGGTTGCCAACCCAGGATCGTCGTTAACGACCCGACGAGTTATTCTTTGGAACAAGCTGATGCGGAGGCGAGTCAAATTACTCCGTCCGACCGGATCATCAAGGGCGTTGCTTTTGACGAGATGATCGAAAACATCGCATCGATCTTACGTTGGATAATGCAACAGACTTGGTCAATCTCTTTGGTTTAGAACCGGCGGGGAAAAAAAAAGAAAAGGAAAGGAGAGTGCAGATTTTTACTCTGCGCGTTTCAAAGTTAAATCGAAATTAACTAGGTGCGCCCAAATGAAAGTGGTCGTATAAGAACATACCTTTAATAATTTCTTTGATTTGATGCATCTCTCCCCTCTTTTTAACTTCCTTATTTGCTTGGTATAGGTCCTCTGGAATTAGGTCGTTTAGGCACAGATTCCTTCTAAGGACCCAATACCTAAAGGTCCATAAGAGACCACTTCCGGAAAAAGTTCACGAGAAAAGGTGGTCGGAAAAAGCCCGGCGGCGTCAAGGCCAACAGTTGAGTTGGATCCATTGGTGGTCCTAACTCCTTCTGGAGGTAGATGCCCTAAAGGCCCTCAGCGAGTTCCGACCATTGTTGGTAACTCTCCTCAACGATAAGTTCCTTTTAGCCCCGATTCGCCGAGGATAAGGAGCTTGACGGCGTGGGGAAAGATATCGGACCATCAAATCAAAATGCATCGACTCCATTTTTGGTGGATACAATGATTTGGCAATCCGAGTAAGTCTATCGACCGGTTTCATAATCTCTCTAAAAAAAATCTTTTAGACAGAATTTTTTAAAGAGGAAAATGCTATTTGAACAGCACATGGTCGAGAACTTTGCTGTGGTCGGAGGACTGACCCAGCGGATTAAAGATTTGGAGCAGAAACACTCCGAATTAGAAAGTAAGAATTTTCCCCTTAGCCTTTTTTTTTCTTCAATGCTTCGTCCTTTGTTAATTATTCTCTCTTATCGTATTTGATAGATTTGGAGAAAATAAAAGAAGAGATCTTGGCTGAGAGAGCCAAGACTGCCCTGCTTGAAGAAGAAATCAAAGCTAAGGACCGGTCGATCGCCGAGGCTACGATCAGCAAGGAAAATCTTAACAAAAGAATTGAAGGTAATAGGTCGTAGACTTGACTTATTATTTTCCTCCAATTATATTTTTTTACTTATCACCTGTTTTACTCTTGCGAGCAAAAACAAATTTTGGACGAGAGTAGAAAACTCGAAATTTGAGCAAGATAAGGAGGCGACTCTCATTCAAAGTCTAGATGAAAAGACTATATTTTTGAACAAGATGATTTTTGATATGAGATCAGGATCAAGCACTGCCTACCTTAAGAGATCGATGAAAATGAATTATTTTGGTCAACTTCTAGAGGATCTTAACAATCTGCTCAAGACTACTCGGAAGAACTATGCCGAGCCATGAAAGCAGCGTTGCTAGTGGAGTTAGTTTTGCTTTGGCAAAACTGAAAGCTCAAACCCTCTATTGATTTCCAAGTTGTCGAAGATGACTTCAAGCGCCCTCTGAGGAGGCAACCAAGTTCATGGAAGAACTCAAGCCACTTGGAGATAAAGTAGTAGAGAAATGGAAATCGGATCTCCATCAAGCGATAATTAGTGCAGGAATATTTCTAGAGTAGATTCTGCAAAAGGGTGTAAAAATATTGAATATGTGTAAGACTTACCTTTTATGTCGAGTTAACAATGTCTTTGTTTTATCTGTTTGATTATTTTGTAAATTCTCACATACCTCCTAGCCCCATTGCTTTATAGTAGAAGAACATTACTATGCAAGCGGTAGCCAAGGAAGAAAAGAAAAAGTTGAAACCATAATTTTGAAGGTATGTACCGATATGAAGTCAAAAGCGATCGTACCAACATTAGAAATCATTGTGGTGGAACCGACTTATGACTTAAGCTTAGTTAGAGATCCTTGTTTGCCATGATCGAAATACCAAGCAAAAAGTTATATATGGTTGGATAAAAAGACCTTGTATTGCGACATAAGGAGGAATGCAAAAATGAATCTGACAAATATTATAAGTGAACTTTGTTCATATCTATTATCCTAAAGTGCAGTGGAAGGAAAGCTTTAGATCTGAATTCATATATCACATTGTGCAAACGTGTTCAAACTCTCTATCCATTGGTAGCGAGGATCGTAAGAAAAGGACCGTCGCTAGGAAGCTCCTTCGATTAAGCGGGACCACGTCGAAAAGGAGAGACTTCGACTAGGAGGCTTTCAGTGTCGACCGATGGCAGGACATGAAGCGAGCAGAATCTTGAAATAGTGAAATATAACCTCCAAAATCCTAAGCATATCGTTCAGTATGGAAAGTTATTTGTACAATGCTCTGATTACTCATATATTTCTTTAAGAAAAGAATGTTGTCGTGCGTGGTAAAATGCTCACGTCTAGGACAAATACGGCGTACGACTTAGAAATCGTTGCCAGAGAGTAATAGAGATCCTTTAGGAAGGATATTAGAGAGAAAAATTGTCTTCTCTAACTAGTTTAAATTGACAACCATAGACGACCAGCCTATAGGTATATATATATATATATAAGCAATGTTACTTCTTATTATTTGTAGGAAGTAAATGAATTTATTGAATTTGAAAGAAATGAAAGCAATAATTAAACATAGAACTTACGCAATTGATCAATGTTCCAAGAATTTGACAAAATTTGCCTGGCTCTGAATTTTTCTGAGAACCAGATCACCTACAGTAAGGCTGCAAGGTTGCACCTTACAACTATGGTACCTTCGCATGGCTTGTTGGTAGACTGCTAATCGTACAAGGGCTTGGTTTAAATCGTTCTTCAAGGAAATTGACGTCGTCGAGTCTTCATTCATTACGATCGTTTTTAGTTCTAAGCGATCAATTCGAAAGCGAGCCAATTTTGAGTTACGGAGGAAGCATGGCTTGACCAGTAAACCAAAAAGAATGGTGTTTCACCGGTCGCACGGTTGGTCGTGGTTGAACGACCCATATCTGAGCGGAGTTCTTGAACCCAAGCTCGACCGTTTGATTAAGCGGTGAATACTCGGTGTTTGATCCCTTGCATAATGATACCATTAGCCGCTCAAGCGCCCGTTGCTCTGTGGATGAGCAACGAAGCAAAATGAACTTTTACACCAAGTTCATCACGAAATTCTTGAAATTATTTGCTAGTGGCTAGGCGCCATTATACGTGATTATCGACTAGGTACACCAAATCGTGTGATCACATTTTTCATTAGGAATCTCTTAGCGGCCTCGGTTGTTATTTTAACAACCGGCTCGGCCTCGATCCATTTTGTGCGTGTCAATCATGGCGAAAAGGAATTGAAGCCCCGGTGCTCTAGGGAAAGGTCCCGAATGTCTAGTCCCTGGTTGCAAAAGGCCAAGAAAGAGGAATTGTTTGTAAGGCTTGTCTTGGTGATGTACTAATCTGCTATAAACCGACATTATCGCGCCGTCACAAGCTCTTTTGCATCATGAAGGCGGTTGGCGATAGTATCCTTGCTTGAAGGCTTTACCGACCAGAGTTCTGTAGGAATGATGTGCTCCACAGACTCCTTCATGGATTTCGGTTAGCAACTTAATGCCATCCATTTGAGATATGCATCTCATCAACACTCCGTGAGATCCTCGTTTGTACAAGGTACGTTCGATTAGAGTGTATGATTTGGCTTTTAGTGCTATCGATCGGCCTCTACATCATCTTTCGAATTATGTCATCTTTGAAGATAATTGTAGATCGATGTCATCCAATCTCTACCTTGATCGAGACAGCGCCAACCGTCAACGACCTGTGGAGCATCCATGTCCTTTTGATCAGTTTGTTCGATCTGTAAAGAATCATGTATGTTCTCGGAAGGCTCGACTACCGAGGGTGAATCGAGTTGCTCAAAAAAAACTCCAGGCGGGACGGTTGACCTTGTGGATGCCATCCGTGCCAACTGGTCTGCTAGAAAGTTTTCCTTTCTAGGAATATGTTGGATCTGAAAACCGAAGAAGTGCTTTTCGAGTTTTCGTACTTCCGCCAGATAAGATGACATCTTGATACTTGAGCATTGATACTCTTTTCCTACTTGATTTGCTACTAGTTGAGAATCGCCTTTCACTAGCAATCTGCGAATCCCGAGCGAACAGTTTGCGAAGTCTGCGATAAACCTTCATATTCTCGCCATATTATTTGTGGTAGGAAAATTTAAGCGGATGGCGTACTTGATGTGTTCGCCGATGGGGATATCGGGATCCTCCGACCCCGACCCTTTTAACATCAAAGAACCGTCAAAGTACATTGTCCACTCCTCGTGGTGCTCATAGAGCGGGCCCTTGGGTGGGTTCGGGGTTTGTCCATTCGGCAATGAATTACGCTCTTGCACAGGATTTTATCGTTGTTCGTGAAATGAAATGGAGGTCGAACACCCCTAGCTCAACCGCCCATTTTGCTATTCGACCTGATGATTCCCTGTTTCCAAGGACTTGACCAAGGGGATATCCCGTCGGTACGACCACTTTGTGGGCCTGAAAGTAATGCCTTAGCTTCCTTGAAGACATAAGGAGACCATAGAGCAACTTTTGTACCTGTGGGTATCTTTCCTTTGGTCCATGTAAGACCTCGCTTACGTAATAAACTGGTCATTGGATGTTATCCCTTTCACGACGATTACACCGCTCCTTGTTTGTGGAGTTCTTTGCCACATACATTAGCGATGTTTCTCCGATCTCTGAGAGACTAAAACCAGGACACTTGTAAGGTACTTTTTAAGTTCTTCAAAGGCATCGTTTGCCTCTCTAGTCCATTCAAAACTCCCATGTTTCGGAGAAGCTTAAAGGAAGGTAACCCTTTTTCTCCTAACCTTGCTATGAAACGATTTAAGCCGCCATCTGTAGGTTAGTTTTAGACTTCCCTCTTTGTGGTCGGAGGTGCATCTCAGTCGATGGTCGCTATCTTTCTTTGGATTAAACCCGATACCTCTAGCGAGACTAGGAAACCAAGCAATTTTCAGTGAAACTCCGAACACACACTTTTCCGGATTCAGCCTGAGGTTATGCCTTCTCAGGTTGCTGAAAGTTTCTTGTAAGTCAGAGATGTGATTGCTAGCGTTGGTGGTCTTTACGACCAAATCATCAACGTAAGCTTCTAAATTCCGACCTATTTGCGGACTAAAGGTTTTTTGCATTAACCTTTGAAAAGTTGCACCAGCGTTTTTGAGACCAAACGGCATCTTAACATAACAATAAGTGCCATATGGAGTGATGAAGGAAGTTTTCTCTTCATCCTTTTTACACATACTAATCTGGTGGTACCTTGAATACGTATCTAAAAAACTTAGTAATTCGCACCCAGAGGTAGAATCTACTAGTTGATCAATGCGTGGAAGGGGAAAATCGTCCTTCGGACAAGCTTTATTAAGATCTGTAAAGTCAATACACATTCGTCATTTTCCATTATTCTTTTTAACCATTACAGGATTAGCAAGCCACTGAGGGTGGTTGACTTCACGAATGAATCCAGCTTTGAGGAGCTTATCAATCTCTAACTGGATTGCCTCCTTCCGGTCAGGCGCAAAACGCCGCAACTTCTGCTTGATCGGTTTTTTATCAGGCTGGAGAGCTAGCCTGTGCTCGATCACCTCCCGGGGGACTCCGGGCATATCGGACGCCTGCCAGGCGAACACGTCCTGATTTGCTCGGAGGAAGGAGACGAGCGACTCTTCCTATTTAGGATCGAGTCTTGCTCCGACCAGAATCTTGCGAGCCGATGGGCCAGGATCTTCTGGTCCAAGTGACAACTTGGCGCTGTCCGGAGAAGTGCCTTTGTCGAGGTATACCTCTTTTATCTGGTCGGACGGTTTTGGTGTCATCTTCGGTCTTGTGTGATTGGCCTGCATGGTAGATGAATTAGCCTCTCTGGTCGGGAGTTCATCGACCAGTTCTAAGGATTTTCGATCACATGCATAAGCCATTTTACGATCACCCCGAATAGTGATGAATCCTTTAGGCCCCGGCATTTTCAAACTTTGATAACCGTAATGCGTGGCTATCAGGAACTTCGCTAATGCCGGTCGACCAAGAATTCCGTTGTATGCGGATTCAAAGTTTACCACATCAAGCGAAATTTTTCCGTTAGGAAGTTATCCGGCCTTCGAGCGTAACGAGGAAACTTGTCCTATCGGCTTAGCGGTGGAGCAGGGAACTATGTCGTGAAAAGCATATTTCACTTTGGTTTCACCTTTGACATGGGGACACGCATTTCTTCTAAAGCTCCGAAAATAATATATTCAAAGAACTACCTCCATCTACCAAGACTCGATTAACCCTACAATTATTAATGGTTGGTTCAACAACAATAGGAACCTACGGTGAGTCGAATGAATGGGGCGATCATCTTTCTTTGAAGAAATTGCAATGTCAGACCACTTGATGGCTTGATAGTGTTAGGGATTCGACGAGGTTGATCTCCGCCCACGGCTTTCGGATGGCGCTTGGATTCGTATGAAGAAGATCCTCCAAAAATCATGTTGGTGTGTGTTGGGGATCTGGTACTCCATCTCTTCGTCGCCATCCTTGTCCTTTTGGAGCTCGTTTCTCGGGTTTTGGTATTGCGGAAATGGTCCATCACCGCATAATAATCTTCGATTTCTTTTGCCAAACTTCGGCGGTCGTAGATCATGCCCTCGTCTTTGGTGAAGTGGACACCACTTCTTCTTTTCTCGAATCCTTGATCGGAGCTTTCGTTTTGCCCCGACCGGAGTAGTCATTGCCCTTCATGAATTTATCGAGGCGGCTAGGACCTCCTTGTAAATCGGATCTGCGGTTCTTCTTTTCTTGAGAGATTTCTTGTTCTTTTCTCTCGATTTGTCGGTAGGTGAGGAATCTTGTCTTTCCGATCAATGGCCGCACCACTCGATTGCTTATTTGGCGGTGGCATACTTATCGGCCATATCAAAAAGCTCAACGGTTGTCCTTGGGGGTTCATTGCTATGTCCTCCGTAAACCGTCGATTCCTCGAACTGTTTTGAAGGCTGAATAACGAAGATCTGCGACCTCGGGAATAGAGTTGCGAACTTGGCTAAACCTCTTGATGTATTGGCGTAGAGTCTCATCGAGCCTTGCGAATTCGGTGGAGATCATCCTCCTTTCGAGGCGATCGACGCGTACCACGAAATTGCAATCGAAGGTCACGAGTTGCTCCCAAGTATAGATTGTTCCGATAGGTTGGTTCAACAACCACGGCCAAGGCGAGATCCTTCGAGCACGGTGGGTAAATAGTTGGCCATCACATTCTCGCCGCCTCCAGCAGCTCGATGGCGGTGGTATAGATTTGGAGAAATTCCAGCGGATTTTGAGTTCCGTTAAACTTGTCCAAATTGGCGGTCGGAACCGGTTAGGCCTAACGCACTGACTTGGAGCCCCGCAAAGAAAGCCCTACAACTGTGATTGATTCATAGCGCATTCTCTGGGAAGGTTGGGATTATGTCGGTCGGAGACCGGTTCCTAAGGTTGGAACGCTTTGGAACTCCGGTGTGCCGATCCGGTCGTGGACATTGGTATGATGTCTCGACCGCTTACTTGATTGAGATGATGCGAAGATCGTCCGTCCGGCGATGGTTCTTCTCGGCGTGATGGGGAGTGGCCGTGAAATAACCTTCTCCCTCATGACTCCTTGGTCGGAATCGTCGAGAAAGCCTTGGCATCGATTGCTCCCGAGTATGACCATGCTGTCCCCGGCTGAGGGAGGAACGTTGAGATGAAGTCATAGTTTGACTCCTGAAATCCTTTGTTCGATATGCCTTAATCTGTTGCATGGTCTCTTTGGAGAATTTGGATACCGTGCCTACAAGTCGTACAAAACACAGGTTTCGCTAAAGCGGGATCGAATTATTTAATATATCTTGAGCAGCGTTGCAAGTTTTGTCTGATTCTAGAAGGTCTCGGGAGGTTCAGGTGGTAGTAGGTGTCGCAAACACGAACCCTCACCCGACCCTCGGTTTGATCGCCTATCAACTATTCTAGGTGGGCGGTGCGAGCGAATTAGTTGATGGGCGTCGATCGGTTCCTTGGCCTCCGGCGATTGGTGCTTAGCGGCGGATCATCTCTAATAACACGTGATGGCGTGGTAGAGAGTGTAGGACCGTGCAAGGCATCTTGATTCTCATCTCCGATCGCGTTGACCTCGTGCCTCCAGCATTGATCTTCCGATGAGCTTCCATCGTAACTAATGGAGAGCTTATCAGGGCTTCTGCCAGAAGTTTCCACGATGGAGAGCGGTCGGAGATGAGCACCCCCTGAGGTTTCCTCAGCCTGATTCGGCGTACTGCCGATCGTATGCTGAGCGTGATTATCCCCACATGGTTTATGACCAGTGGAGGCTTCATCGACACCGTTACCAGATGTCGGTTGACTCCTGGAATCGCCAGAAGTTGTAGGAGAGTATCTTTCAGCCATAATTTCATCAAGGGTATAGAGATTCTCGAGTGAAGGTGCTGAAATTTCTTCACCTGTTTTGCCGGTCGGGAAGGCCGGGCTTGAAGAGATCCCCTGACATTCCGAACTGATCGGAATGGCGGGTTCCTCTGATTGCGCCACTGGTAACGGTGGCGCATCCTCGTCCATCCGGCTGATCTCGCTATCGTCGGCGATATGCGAGCCAGCGGAGGAGGAAGATGAGGATGATCTGCCATTTTCCTCCATGGCACGAATGCATCCTTCCATGTCGAGGTCGGCGTAGTCCGCCAAGTCGAAACAATTCTCCTCGTCCCAACTCCGGGCATACTCGCATTGGCGATTCTTTGGAATTTGGGTGAGGATTTGTCTGAAACAAAAGTTTCTTGAAAAACTTACGTCTTCTTCCCCACGGACGGCGCCAGCTGTCGACGATCTAATCGCCGATCTTATGAAAATAGAAGGAGGAAAATGACGTAGAGTATCCTCGAAGAGAATGGTGGTGCTCTTTATTTATATGAACTGGGTTTACAAGACGACTAGGGACTATCTCCAATTACCTTGAATGTCTTGAATACTCGCTTCGACTTACGTGTTGCCTTACATTGTTCTTTGTTGCGTATATGTCCTCCTCGTCTTCTGCGCTTCACCATTTAAATAACTCCGAAGAGATGGCGATTACCTGGAGAAGACGTCCACGATGAAAGCGTTACAAGCGGTCGAGGTTCAAGGTAGTTAACAATGTGCTAACTGCCTTGCGGTTAAGTATTTGTGAGACATTTAACCGCAAGGTGGTTTATCGTCAGAGTCTTGTATGTCATCGTAAGTTATGGAACGTTTAGCACGTGTTCCATTCATCATACGATTATTGGTACCTGTTCATAGCATTTCCGAGCAGTCACCTGGTCGGAACCTAGTCCGACCAGGATACCCATCGTGTAACCTCTGGAATCCTTACAACCAGTGAGGTCACTAGCTTTTATGGGTTACGACCATGGAGACGTATGGTCTTTCTATGTATTTAAATTAATACATAGAGGTTTCAATCCTCGTCGGGTCTATGACTTGCTTTCGTCGAAGTTTGCAGATATTCCGGCGGACTGATCCTGGAAGGCTTCGGAAACGCTAGATTCTATACATGCAAAACGAGACAAATAAATACAATAAATTCAAATGAAATCCAAAAATTACCAAATCAGACCCAAAAGAAATTTTATGAATTTAAATGAATTTAGGAACAATAATCGATGGAATTGGAGTTTGTATGAAGGAGAACGAACATCCGGAAGTTTATTAGACAAAGAAATTCCAAGAAATTCAGAGAGGAGGGAATATTATCGGGAATCTTGTTTTTAAGCCTTTCTAGCTTTCTTTAGCCATGACATGGGGGTCCCACCTAGTAGTGTCTCTAGGAAGAAAGAATAAGCAAACATCAGAAAGCAAAACAGAGACTGAGAAGAGGAGGCACATGGAGATGGTGGCGGCGTCGGCGAGGGGAGGCGAGGCAGCCGGCGGCGACTAGAAAAATGGGTCGCCAGGACCACGGGGAGCAGATGGGTGGTGGCTGCAGCAGCAGCTATGGTGGTGCAAAGCGGCGGCAGTGCCTGAGGCGGCAGCGCCTCGTGGTGGTGGTGTGAGGAGGTGAGCACGGACACGGGCACAGCATGGGATCGAGGAGGACCAGTCAATTTCACTTGGGGTGACCGAGGAGGTGCAGCCACGGCGACCGGCGGCGAGAATGAAGAGCTCGTGGTGGCGGGGCTTCTCGGCGATGAATCAGACGAACCGAGGTGCAGGATGGGAAGAGGATTACTGGGAACATGACGTGACGTGGTTGGTTTGTTCGGAGGAACACGGGAGAGAGAGAGATCAAAGTGGTTGCGTCGTCGTCGGTCTTCGGGGAGACAACGGGTGGTGTCACGCGTTTTGGGCAAATGGTGGAGAGTTTGGCGATAGGGCCTGGGGCGAATCAAAGAGGGGAGATGGGAACACACGCTGCTCACTTTATATTGTGGAGGCGACGCTTGACTTGATGGGGAATGCCCGGGAAAAAAAAGGTCAATTTTTAGTTGTAAATGAGGAACGATGGAGAAACGTAAAATTGATTACGGTCGTAGGATGAAACGTGCAATTGATGGTAGCATGTCGTGGGTAATGATGAGGGACTCGTAATGCTTCAAACGGAATTGGAAACGAACGCTCGAGTGCGAATAATGGGAGTTGGAAGTGGTGACGCTGATTGTTTCGGTCAGAGAACAGAGAAACGACGCAGCCAAAGTAAGAAGATAAAGGAACATAGAGAAAAAGAAAGAAAAGGAAAAAAGAAAAGAAAATCTAGAAAAATCCAAAAATAAAATAAATTTTAGAAAATTTAAGAAAATTTCACAAAAATCATTGGAACCTGAAAAGATGGAAAATAATAATAATTTTGAATTTAATTAAAGTTTATTTTAATCATTTAAAACATTTTCATTTTCTGAAATTTCAAATTAAGCTTTAAATTAAGGGGAAATTAGCTCAGTGACATCGCGTTAGAGCGTAATCGGAGGAACGATACTCCGTTCGTGATGCACTAGAAAATAACATCGCGAACAAAAAACAAATTAGACAAATGACATCGCCGCCGGTTACTTTTGTTTCCAGAATTTTTAAATATAGAAACTGAGGAGCCTCCCAACATAGTTTAATTGCTTATGTATTTTTTTCAAAACTTTATACGTTTTGATTTTGTCTCTAAAATTCGTTAATTATATTGTTTGTAGGAATTTTCTAATATATAAAACGAGGTCTAAACTTTATAAAAAAAAATTCGGGATCCTTACATAGTGGACTTGATTGTGTAATTTTTCTAGAATTTTTACAAAATTAATTAATGTAATTTCATAATGTCCTTACATTATGAAATATTAGACTCCTCATGTAAAATTCTGAAAAAATTACAAAATCAAGTACACTACGTAAGGAGTCTGAAAAAATTCATAATTTTTGGACCTCATTTTCTATATTAGAAAATTCCTACAAACAGTATACTAAATGAATTTTAGAGACAAAATCAGGACGTATAAAGTTTTAAAACAATACACAAGCAATTAAACTATGTCGGGAGACTCCACAAAAAAAATGATAATTTTTTTTAGCTCAGTTTCTATATTTAAAAAATTCTGAAAATGGAAGAAACTGGCGGCGATGTTATTCGTCTAATTTTTTGGTGTTCGCGATGCTATTTTCTAGTGCGTCACGAACGGAGTGTCGTTCCTCCGAATACACTCTGGCGCGATGTCATTGAGCTAATTTCCCCTTAAATTAATCCAATAAATTGCAAATAATTCCTTTTATTTTTAAAGCTTCAAAAAGGCTCTAAGAATTGGGATGTTACAACGAAGTCGCTAGCATCGCATCCGACGAACTTCGCTTCAACGCAAGTTCAGGGAGCTAAGTGACACAACCTCGCAAGTTCAGGGTGTTGAAAATTTCTCATGGGTGCAGCGCGACAGAACGGATGGAGCAATGTGAGCTCTCTCTCGTCCATGCACGACAAGCGAAGGCGACTAAAGGGAGTGATGAGGTAGCTGCAACGACGGACAAGGCAAGGCGGAGGCGATGGCTTACCATGTGAGGCGAAACGGTGAGCGTCATGGTCTTAAACCATGGGCGCACGCGTGAGCTAAATCGCAGCGTCTTGATCAGCGAGGTGGAAGAGCGACTCCGTGGTCGGGCCCATGGGTGAACCACTCCACGGCACGGCGAGTCGAGGGCGACAGACGGAGCGCATCTCCACGTTGGTGTGCACACAAGCGAGGCGGCGAACAAGCGGGCTTGAGGTGGAAGACAACGACTGACGTGCGGGACCCGCGTGTCAACGGCTCTGGAGGGGGTGCGAGGGAGAAAGTGCAATCAGCGACAGACGCCTTCGCGCAGCGGAGACCGGAAGGAGAATGCAGCTGCGGAGGGTACAGTGCATGGGCCGTTGCTGGGCCAAAATAGTAACGGGTCCGGCCAGCATTGGAAAAATGGCTTGCGGTCGGTTTTAAAATTGTAAAACGCTTTTCTTTAATTTAATTCCATAAGTCGCATTTGAGGTAAATAAATTACCAAACTTAGCTCAAAAAAATTGATTTTTTTTTGGAGAATCTCTTTAGATTATTTAGAACCATAATAAATTATTTACAAGTTTTTACCAAGCTTTAATTAAATTCGAAAATGCATTTTCAGCAGCTAAAAATTAGGAAAAAGCTTTAACTAAAGCCGAAATTTTTGGGGGAAAATCAAAAAAAAAAATTTTGAACATAAATATATAATAGCTTTGAAATTTTAGGATGTTACAACTATAAAATATAATTTACAATAATACATCAGCTAATATCATGCGACTACATAGGGTATATATAATTTTACAAAAGGATTTCAAGTCGAGTAGAGAGCTTGTGTTAGGACAATGGCAGGAGCTTCTCAAATTGGAGAGGGTCAGGGAAGGTGGCTTTTGTTAGGACAAAGGATGCTATTGTAATATCCCGAACATCGATTAGAGAGAATGTAACTCGGGAGAGGGAAATTAACTAAAAATTTAGTTTTCTGGGGGAATTTTGGAACTTGGGCCGGACTTAAGTGGGCCAAAGGGGGAGAAAGTCACCCCAAAAGCCCCCAGCCGCCCCTCCACCCTTAAACCCTAGGGCTAACTCACCCCTCCCTTTTTTTCCACCCTTGCCGCCGCCCCTTCCTGTTGATTGCGCCGCTCCCTCCCCCTCTTTCCGCCTCCACTCATTGCGAGCTCCTCTCCTTCCAGCGTCGGCGGCGGCGATGCAGATGGCGGTGCTAGCCACCGACGCCCCGGCGGCAGCGGCGTCGCACCCTCACCCCCACGCCCTTAGGCCGCCGGCGCCGCACGGCCACGAGCTTGCGCACCCGCACCCCCACCACCGCAGCCCATGGTAGCCGCACCGCCTCCTCCACCGCCGCAGCTCGGGAAGCCCTCCGCCGCTGCCAGCGGGTGGATCCGGTGGGAGCAGGGGCGACGAGAACCGGACGATCAGGGTCGGCGACCTCCGGTCGGTCCTGTCGCCGCCACCGCCGGGCTCGGTCTAAGCCGACCCGACGCCTTCCTCCCCCAAGTACGCATCGCTAAACCGTGAGACCTATGGATTGATGCATGTGTGCTTAGTTGTGATTGCCTAGTTGTTTCCTCTTTGGATCCGATTGTTTTAGCAGTGTTGGTCTTACGATGTTCATTCCACTACTTGATTAGGGCGCGTCCCACTCCCATCCAATGGAGGAGGTGCAGGCCGCCGTGATGACGCACCTGGACCAGGTGTCGGGCCTCGTCGAGGCGCTCTCCTCCAAGCTCCGTCGAGGGATCGGGCCCGCCGCCGGCAGCCTGCTCGCCATCGTCCACGCCATCGACTGGAAGGAGCCATGGCTGATGTGCTTAATGGCGTTCCATGTGATTCTGGTGCTCGTGCTCGTGGCCGTCAGGTTGAGGAGGAATGGCAACCTCTAGCTCTTCTTGTTGTTTCTTGCTTATTCAGGAGATTGTGATGACATGTAACAATTATGAGGTTCCATTATAGAAATTGATGGTGTTTTCCCCCTTGGAATCAGGTGACAATTGTACCATATGGTGAGGCTGCATCAATTGAGGGTCACACATTGGCACCTCATGGCGATGCTTGCATTGACATGTCTTTGATGATGAAAATCAAATCCCTGCATATTGAGGATGTGGATGTAGCTGTTGAACCAGGAGTAGGATGGATTGAGCTGAATCAATACTTGAAACCCTGTGGCCTCTTTTTCCTCCTTGACCTACGGCCTGGGGCCACTATTGGAGGAATGTGTGCTACTCGCTGTTCTGGTTCATTAGCTGTGAGTTTGTAGGTATGGAACAATGCGGGACAATGTGATAAATCTTCAGGCCGTTCTACCAAATGGTGATATTGTCAGTCTAGTGCTTAGTGATGTCTTGCTCGTTCAGTCTGCTCGGAGTGAGAAAGTTGGGAACTACTTTCACACCATGGCTACATTGTTTGGTGGTCTTATCATTGGGTTTGGTTTAGCGAATTACTAGTCTATCAATGTGCAAATGAATGGAGGGGCAATATATAGTATATCCTACCTGCACGTTTCTGCTACATGGAAATAGAGAGGTAATGAACACTTGGCGAGTTAAGTAGTTAGTTGATCATTTGGGATCTTGAGCTGCTGGTTTCACTGAACCGTAATTATACTTCATAGATCCCAGGAATTACAGGATCTATTACAAGGACGTGTGCAGCGTCAGCAGTTGGCCTGCATCTTGTCGAGGAAAGGTGGTGGTGAACTCCAGGGTTAGAGTGTTCTGCCTTTTGTCTTCCGTTTTATGGTTGAGGCAAGTGCAAGTATTAATGATGAGTTATTATATTATATGCTTGATGAATACCATAGTTTAATGATGATGCTTACTGCTTAGTAATGTCGATGAGCATGAGTGATATAGTTTAATGATAATGTTTTTATGACGATGCTTATGTGGTGAAACTTACATGGAAATGTTTACATGACGACACATGCTAATGTTTATGTGATGACGCTTATATGGTGGTGTTTACATGAGAATGCTTTCATGGCAATGTTTAAATGATGGTGTTTACATGGTAGTGGTGTCATGATTGATGGCATTGATGATAGGACAAGGTGAGTGATGAGACTACCTTGCTAATAATGACAATGATGAATCATGATAATGACAATGGACATGTGCATTTGCATCATGGCAAGTACCTTAGTGTTTCTATGATTATGACATGTTGTATGCTTGTGGTTGGTATTGTATTTCTAAGTACCATGTTAATATTTACTTGTTCGTATTCAATCCATTTGTGTTACTTCCATGAATAGAGAGCATGTAATTTCAATGTTCATATATCATACCATGCATTCATAATACATGTTTCAATCCACGGGAGTGGATCATTATATAAGACCCATCAATTCCAAAGATAGGCACGTAAGACCCACCATTCCAATGTGGGCGATTTGGGACACCCGTCTTAAACGTTCTTCAGACGGGGCTTGGATCCCGTATTTTGTTAAACACGGGCTTAGGTGAACACCGACGGTGTGTCACCAAGAATACCGAGTATTTGCATGTATGTAGTCCCTTCATTTCGTTCAAATCATTCATTCCATTCATTCAAGTGTTCGTTTTGTGCTTATTTCATACACTTTAATGCTGTTGTTCATGATGTGATCGTTTATTTCCTTTGACTGCTTATGGTGCTATCATAAGGGATGGATTTGTGTTTTGTACTGATGTTGTTCATGATGTGATCGTTTATTTTCTTTGATTGCATATGATGCTATCATAAGAGATGGATTTGTGGTCTATAATGCTGTTGTTCATGATGTGATTGTTTCATCCCTTTGACTACTTATGTTGCTAGGTTTGATTTACTATTGCACTTTGCTGAGTCATGGATTCACTCTTGCTGTTGGTTGTGGTTTTAGGTACCCCCCTTACAAGAACGGCATGCATGGGAGGGAATAGATTTAAGTCTGGTTACTCCTTGGCACAAACAATTCACGGATGAATAATTTGGATGATGATTTAATATTTGAGAGTAATGCTTAATGGATTATTATGACTTATGCTTGGTATAAATTGTAATAGAGTTGATAGAAGATTATGGATGCCCTTTTGATTATGTTTTAGTTGTTTAGCATATTTTGGATGTCGTTGATGATTAGAGTATTGAATTGATGTTATATAAAATTGTTTGAACCTTTGGTATAGCCATCTATACAAAGGAGGTTCTGTCGAAATTCAGTAAATAGACTTAGTTTTATTTGTTACTCTATTATTTTAGTAGCATTCCAGGCTCATATTGGGCTGGGGTGTTACAGCTATCTGGACGTTAGATTCAGATTGGAGGACTCAATAAATTGACGCTTTTGACCACAAAAAACAGTCAAATGTGTGTATATATACACGTATTTCTGTTGCTCGTAGATTTTACTGATTCATGCATATGGTACTAACTCTATGCATGCATGCAACTCTCTGCTAAGGGCATGTTGAATAGTTTATCTTTTAAGTTGTCTCAAACATTTTCTATGTCATCTTGAGACAATTTTAGATACAACTATTCTAATACATTGTCTTTTGAGCTGTCACTTTAAAGCCTCGCAAGCATTTAAGCTTTGCATAAATCAAGTGTCTTGTTTTGTGTGAATAAACGACGACTGCACTCCAACAGCAAAAAGCTTCGTTGCTAGTGCCTTATTTTCGCGTGATGCGTCTGTTACTTTGTGAGAGAACAACCCCATTCTCTCTCCTCTTTCACTCTCCTCCACGTCATTAGAAAATCTATATAGTAACTTTAGAGACAGCTAAAGTTGCACTATTAAAGATGCCCTAAGTAATGCGTGTGTACATGCTTTTCAGTCCCCACGATATATACGTCATCTAACCGTTGAAGCTTACCTTTACGGGTTTTTTTTTCAGTTTTGTTTGTATGTAAAATTCAGCGTAGTGTAAGATCTTATGAACTGAAATTTGAGACCACGCAGGTGATTGATTTTTTTTCTTAAAGTATAAGTTATATTTTTGAACATGCATTGGATTTAAATCAGAATCAAATACTCACACATCTCAAAACCAACCCAATGACCAAAAAATCGATTATACTTCAAAAAATCAGGCTTATAAATAGCAGAACCAAAAATAATAATTGTGGCCCACGTTAGCCTAATGGAGTCCAGACGCGAAGGGAAGCGTTGAACAGATTGCATACATTGATACATTCCTCATAGCTTAAGAATCTGGGTGAATTATTTTGTGCATGAAATCCAATATTGTGGAGCCGAAATTTTAGCCTAAGTCTTGTGAGCCTAGCAGGGGCCCATTTGAAACTGAATGCCAAATGAAGTTGAAAGGTTCATCAACCACTTGAAAGATTTCAAATTCCAATTGAACGTTCCAAATTCTAGCTGAAAGTTCCTACTTATGAAAACTTTTGTCTAGTTGAAAGTTTCAATTTTGGGTAGAAAATTTTGAGAATCGCAGATGAAGGCTGCAAATTTATTGTTGGAAGTCGAAAATTTCCATTGGCTAGCTACAGCAAGCTCGCCGGTGGAAACTCCGAGGAGGCGGGCCGTCGTGCGTGGGCGAGGACGGTGGAGAACGGAGAGTAACGTGCAAACTTGCGAGCTGGAGGAGCGCGGCGTCCGCGGCCTTCAATGGCAGACGATCCACCGCCCAACACAACAGCAGAATCATCAAGATACAGTCTAGAGCCAATTTCGAGTCGGTAGTGTAATAGATAAAGAAAGAAACTGTCAAAAGACATAAACACAGTATCTATTGCTCTGTCATTTTCATTTCCTGTATATCTGTCGAATTTTTGGCTGTTTTGGCGCATTTTTGCCCCATATTTACAAGAGTGACCCTCCCGGCCGCCACGTGCCCCCTCCCGCACTACCGTCGTGCAATAGAGGCCTCCCGCATGGTCACCAAGCGAACACCACACTGTAGTAGCATTTTTTTTTCCTTTTTTTAAAATCCATTTAAGTATGCTTTTGTATGAATTTTTAAATATAGCAAATGAGCTCCAAAAAAATATAAAATGTTTTATAGAGCCTCCCGACACTTACTTGTGTAATTTTTTTAAAATTTTATCAGTTCTGAAATTTTCTCAAAAATTTCTACAAACAGTATACTTAAATGAATTTTCGAGAAATATTCAGAACGGATAAAATTTTGAAAAAAATACAAAAAAAAACAAGTACACTATATCAAAAGGCTCCACAAAAAAAAATCATATTTTTAGAACTCATTTGCTATATTTAAAAATTTATACAAAAGTATACTTAAATGTGGTCGTGCAACAGGGGGTGCTACAATGCAGTGTCCGCACGTTGGCCATGCAAGAGGCCTCTACCCCATGGTGGCAATGCAGCAAGGGGTACATGGCGGCCAAGGAGCGCCTGCCGCATGGTGGTTGTACGATAGGGATCAATTTTGTAAATTCCGTACAAAGACAGTTATTTTTGCAATTAAGAGACGAATTTGTGCCATTTCGGCGGCGGCACCAGAGATAGCTTAATCGTTTCACTCTGAGTGCGAGCCAGCAGCACCCTAAAATCCAATACATCCTATGCACTAGCAAAACAATAGCAATGCCACCTACTCTTCAATCTTCAAACAAACGGACCTGTTTGGAAAGGGAAGATTTGGATCCAAATTCTTAGGATTTAGTGCAAATTTCAGCTAAATCCTAAAAAATTGTAGAGGAACCCTCCTCTTCCAAACAGACCTAGAAGGAAACAAAAAGAAAAAGGAATGCACAAATGTACAGTTCAGCTTTAGCTGCTACTCAGCTACTCCTGCTCTTCCCGGTGCGAGGGGAGCCCCTGGCTCCGCATGGTGTGCGTGCTCGACGTCGTCATCGCGTTCGACGCCGACGCCGACGCCGACGCGTGCGATGTCGTGGACATTGACGGCGAGCTCGTTCCCGACGTCGACCCGACGGAGTACTGCGAGCTGCGCACGCCGTAGGCCTTCCGCCGGTACCGCGACCCGGGCGCCCCCGGCCGCGTCGGCTCCTCGAGCGTGCTCTGCTTCTTGGACAGGATGATCACCACGCGCTTCATGTGCGGCCGCGGCCGCGGGTCGGCCTGCACGCACAGCAGCCCGAGGTGCACGCACAGCTCCACCTGCTCCGGCACCGCCGACGATTTCACGCCGGGGTCCAGCAGCTCCAGGCTCCGCCCCTTCCTGTACAGCCTCCACGCCTATACATATGTAGAGCAATACAACGAATGGATTAGCCATGGGGAAAAAAGAACGGAAGACGAGTAGATGCATTGGCATCGCACATACGTACGTATTCGAGGAGATTGTCGGCGTCCGAGCCGGGGGGCGGGATGAAGGCGGAGTTCTTGCGGCCGGAGACGATCTCGAGGACGAGGACGCCGAAGCTGAACACGTCGGCCTTGGCGGAGAGGGCGCCGTGCATGAGGTACTCGGGGGCCATGTAGCCGTTGGTGCCGGCGACGCGGGTCTGAACGTGGGTGCGGCCGTCGCCGGCCTCCGGGAAGAGGCGGGCCATGCCGAAGTCGGCGATCTTGGGGACCCACCGGTCGTCGAGGAGGATATTGCTGGCCTTGATGTCGCGGTGGATGATGGGCATGTGCGCGTCCTCGTGGAGGTACAGCAGCCCGCGCGCCACGCCCACCACCACCTCGTACCGCCGCGGCCAGGTCAGCTCCCCGCGCCGCGGCCTGTCGCCGTCGCTGCTGCTGGCGGCTGGACACATCCAACAAAGAAGGCAAAGAACACCAATGTCAAAGTTACATACACCAGAGCAGTAGAGCGGATGAAAAAAAAACTATTTTCTTTTCAGAATGCAAGAATTTAAAAGGGGAAATTGCTCTACTTAGATAGATTACTGATTAAATACCCCGCTTGTAATATTTTATCATTATTCTTTGTTTTTTCATGTTTATCTACACGAAATGTCCATGTTACCCTCCTTCCTCCATCTCTCTCTCAAGCTCAAGCTCCGTCATCTCTCTTCGTTGCCTCCTATCTCTGCTCGGGCAAGCGGTGGCGCGGCACGTCTCGGTGGGCCAGGGCGACGGCGCGGGACGGCAGCTGGGCTCGAAGACGACCGAGCGGCGCAAGGCTGCGGCGGCCAAAACAGGGGAAGGAGTGGGTGCGCAGCGGAGGCGAGTTGCGGCGGCGGAACGGTGGGGACGACAAGCGGCGCGGGCGGTGGAGGCGAGCCATCGCCGCCAAGATCTTCACCGACCTCCGCGTGTTCGGTAGGTACAAGCTCCCCAAGCACAACGACAACAACGAGGCGTTCAAGGAGCTCTGCCGTGAGGCCAGATGGGTCGTCGAGGACGACAGCACCACCCGCAAGGTGAGAGCTTTCGATCTGTCCTCCCGATCGATCTCCTGTTCTCCTCTCCATTTCCTAGATATTGGGCCTGTAGATCTGGACCGAACTGAGCCTGAGCTCCGGTTCTTGTGTGCTGGCTGCAGGGATGCAAGCCACTGCCGTCGGGCCCGTCGTTGGGGCCACGTCGGCGGGAATGAGCCCCTACTCATCATCGTAGCTCCTCAGCGCGCCGTCGTCGTCGTTCCCGAACCCGGTGCCGTCCTACCACACGAGCCCGGCGTCGTCGAGCTTCCCGGGCCCCACACGCCTGAACAACCCGAGCTCGTCCTGCCTCCTCCCGTTCCTCCGAGGGCTCCCTAACCTCCCGCCGCTCTACGTCTCCAGCAGCGCGCTGGTGACACCGCCGCTCTCGTCGCCGACGGCGTCCCGGCCGCCCAAGGTCCGGAAGCCGGATTGGGATGTCAACTCCTTCCGGCACCCGTTCTTCGCCGTCTCCGGGCCAGCGAGCCCCACCCGCGGCCGCCGGCTAGAGCACCCAGACACGATACCGGAGTGCGACGATTCGGTCGTCTCGACGGTGCAAGCACCCAGACATGATACCGGAGTGCGACGACTCGGTCGTCTCGACGGTGCACTCCGGTCGGTGGATCAGCTTCCAGATGGCCACGACGGCACCGGCGAGGAAGGAGGGTAACATGGCCATTGGTCATTTGGCGTGGCCAAAACGGAAAAAAAAACAAATGATATTAATAAAATTATTATAAACGGGTATTTAATGGAGGATATATTATTAATTACATCAGAAATAAGGATATATGCTCGAAACTCCCCATTTTAAAACGTTTTAAGAATAGAAATCAAGCAAACTAGTGGATTCATTTCATTGCACAAGAACAAGAGCTTCCACTGGAAATCAAGAAAGTGGTAGGTCTACTTTGGGCCAGCCCAATGTACCATCAGGCACGTTCGGCCCGTCGTTAGCCTGGCATGGACTGAAAAATACAATGTGATCTACCTGGCCCCGTCTCTCCCGGGCTGCCAGCCCATCTCTATAAAATCAAACCAACCCTAACCCAGTTCCAGAAACCAGAAACTCTTTTCTCTCTTTTCTCAAAATAGACAAATAAAACTCTTCACATACGTACAAACGAATATTCGTAATTCAGATCCTGGGTAGATGGTAGAACTTCGCTATTCCTGATTCTATTCTTTATTTGCACTCTTCGATTAAAACGTCCACACACACCCCGACATTTTTGCAAAAGAAGTTTGTAACGTGTAGTCTTGCCCTGTACAATGGAAAAGAAAGACAAACTAGTAGTACTCACAATTCACAAGGCCCCAAGAGCGTTCAGATCAGTAACACTCTGCTTCCTTATCTGTCGTGACGATACATACGATCAGATGGCGACGTGCCTGCGTCACTACATGGACTAGACCGGGGGAAAGAGAGAATCAAAGGAAACAAGAAGAGGCGTGCCCGTTTTTGTTGTTAACTCGCGTCCAGTGAGCCGGCCCGTCCATACGAGTCAAGCACGCCATAGGAGAACTAGTTAAATTGTCCAATTGTGTATATATATTCCAAATTTCCAATGTGAAGTGTGAACTGGACCCACAGTAGGAAACCAAACATAAGCTCTAGACTCTAGAGGAGTCGTCCAGCAGCGCAAACGGTGCTAGCCAAGCACCACAGACTTTGACCAGGTCAAAAGGGACGCCATGAGTTGACCAGGTCAAAGTAATTAAGTTAGGCCAGAAGAAGAGTACCACTTTACCTTAACAAAAACAGAAGAAGAAGAAAAACCCTGAAAATTGTAAACTGGCTAGTCGTACCAGATCACGGTTTACATCGTGATCTCCACCGAACGTAGCGAAATTAGTGGCTCGCGTCGCGCTGCCGTACGGCGACATAAACAACGCAAATCAACGGCCGGCGAAGCGAACCTTTTTCTACGAAAACAAATTACTACCGGTGCTTTCCAAAAGCAACCCATGAAAAAGAAAGATGGAGTTGATCACTCATTCAGGTTGTGCCGGGGTCGGATCAAATCTCTCTCAGGGTCCCACCTGGAACGGCACAAATCTCTCTCAGGGTCCCACCTGGCATGACACGGCGAGCTCCCCAATCCGTGTCATGTCAGCACAGACAGCCGCCGGTAAGGCCCAGCACGGCACGAAAGCACGCAGGGCCGCTATCGGGCCGTGCCGACATGGGCACGACACACGCCGCTTGTAGCTTGGCCGCATCCGCCATACGCTTGGCCGCATCCGCTCGTCTCGAACACCGCTGCGCGGTCGCCCGCCTCAGCCACCGCCGCCTTCTTATCGCCACGACACCGCCCTTGGGGCTGCCTCCTTCTTGTCGCTGCGACGCCACTGTTGTGGCCTCCTCCTTCTCGCTGCCCCCTTCTTGCCGCCGGCGCCACGAGTGGGGAATGGGGATTGGGGATTGGAGAGGGCCGAAGCTGGTTGGGTTTGAGAAGGGTGGCGCTAGCGCGGCAGCGGGAGGCACCAGCTTGGGCTAAGGAGGGGAGAAGAGGTAGGTGAAGGGGGGATTGGGGAAGAAGAAGACAGAGCGAGACAGGAGGAGTGCAGGGATTTGGAAGAAGAAAAGAAAGAAAAGAAAAGGAAGGGGGAAAGTAGAAAAGGGAAAAAAAGGAAATGAAAGAAAGGGGAAAAGAATAAAAGGAAAAAAAGAAAAGAAAATGGTGTGGTGACATTCACCTTCATACGTTCTAGATCAATGTACGCCTGCACGATCTGCGTTGTTCCAATTGAGAAAAAAATATAGGTCGATTTTATCGGACTAGCGAGAACTTTATTATTGGAAGTTCGATCTACTCTTTTATGGCACTCATAAGGATGGCTGAGATTATTATTTTTGGAGCAAGATTGTTGAAATTCCTATGAGCTTCAACTCCAGGTCTAGTCCCACCCACAGTTGGTGCATCTGCGAAGGTCTAGTCCCACCCACAGTTGGTGCATCTGCGAAGTGCGAACGAACTTTAATTGCTTTAGCAACAAACGCAGAGCATACGGCATCGCGCGAAATGCAGCCAGCGTGTACATTGCATCTCGTCATCCCAGCATCATATCGCGACTTTGTTCATGGCGTGCATGGTCAGTGGGTGGCTCAGTGCGGGCAGCGGCGGCGGCTGGGCTGTGTGGGATCAAATGTGTGAAGTGAAACAGTACTCTATATATATTCGCAATATTCCCTCACGTGCGCCCGCTTCTGGAAGGGCACAAAAGGCAAGTAAAGAGAAAGGGTCACAATGCCACCAGAGACCATTGCGAAAAAGGTCGGTCACTACTAGTCAGAATAAAATGTGGACCAAAGAGAAATGTGGACCAGCTTAAGAGAAGTGCTGCTGCAGAGGCAGTATTCTAAGGGCAGGGTATGTACAATAGTTTATCTATTAGGCCATCTATAATTTGTCCATGTCAATAAGAGACAGCACAAAGTTACAATATCTACAACCATTATCCGTAGCACACTTCTCAATATTTATTTTCTATATTTCCTTCATAGTGGGTCCCACACGTCAGATATTGTAATATCCCCACCCACTCCCCATCGTCCATCGCGCTTGACGCCTCCCTCCTCTCTCCCTCCTTGTGCTCACGTCGTTGGCCCCTGTCTCCATGAGCTTGTGTCGTCGCCGCCAGCCCGTCGTTGTCCCGATGCTCGTTGTCCCGGTCGTCGTCCCCTTTGCGGCCATGTTGGTGGTTTCCCCAACACCTGTGCCCACAAACCACAATGGGGAGAAGATGATCTCCATACAACGGGTGTCGAAGCCGTCTTCTCATGCCTTGGTTCGCACGCTGAAGTTGTATGTAGAATAGTCGACGATCTCTCATATCTTTCCTCCCCTCTCTACTCCAGGTAAGGACAAATCCAAGACGACAAAGGTTTAGGGATTGCAATCGGGTGTGGCTAGCATGGGTAGTGCTTGCCCATATCCATGCCTGCCACCCTATTTTTTGCCCACGGGCATGCGCACGAAAGGCGACGGGCAGAGAATCTCGCTCATGCTCGTCGCACGCGGGCATGCCCAGTGCCCGCAAGTGCTAGTCGCACGAAGAGGTGGGGCGAGGGGCGGGGCGGAACACGGCGTCAATGACCAAGGGCGGAGGACGGCATCGTCAGCGAAGAGGCGAGGCAAATCACGATGTCACTGGCCGAGGGTTGGGACGGAGGACGGTGTAGATGCTCTTAAGGATCACACGGCTATTATTGTGCGGTTGTGCTTCCAAAAGTTGTAGCAAACTAGCAATAGCCACGCGTTGTGCTATAGCAGTGGATCGTTTGTCACCCGTCCCTACATCACAAATGACCAATGAGCTACCCTGTTTCCTGCTCACTTATCTTGAATTCTTGATCGAAAGGGATTGGCTCTAATCCGATGGTGTACAGTTTTTTCCCCGGTGCCTCCAAATTTCATTAAGATATGGAAATTTGTGGTGTACAGTGACTATGGACATTATACATTAGGAATCGTCCGATGATCCTAGATGTTATGATTTCGTACTACTACTATTCAAGATGGATGCGGCCATTCTAGTGCGGCCGATGACATCCCTCAAACCAAACAGTCTCAACTGACAACGTGTGCATTCGGCTGTTTTACCAGGTACTCCTAAATACGAATGCACCATTCTATTTACCAGGTGCTTCTAGAGAGAGAGGCATCGGCAGCATGATCTCTCATAGACGCATGAAGCAATCAATTACTCCTGTCCTGTCACGCAACATCTGATCAATCAAAAAAGTCCGAGAAGTAGGACAACAGTAGACGCGACTTTTCTGACGCATTGGTGTCCTAAGAAATATCCCCACCAGCCGCGCATCGGGATCAGGCTGCTTTGTTTTTCTGGTACACAAATTGCACTAACCAAGCTAGCTGATCGCCGGCTGGTCTACCATGTGCGTCTCTACAAGCAGCTAAGTTGATTTCTCCCTTCTCTGATCGTTCGGACGCGGAATTCATGGCTCAAATGCGCAAAATTTACTTCCTAATCGACCAATTGGCTAATTAACCATCGAAATTAAGAGAATGGCGAAGAGAATTAATAGAGCGAGGCGGATAGAACTCACAGTGCGTGGCGGTGGCCGGCGGCGGCGGGGAGGAAGAGGAGAAGAGGATCTTGTCGAGGCTCTCGTTTGGGACGTACTCGTAGACGAGGAGCTTGTCGTTGGCGCCGTGGGCGCAGTACCCGATGAGGTTGACGACGTTGCGGTGCTGCACGCGGGAGAGGAGCGTGGCCTCGTTCCGGAACTCCCGCACGCCCTGCCTCGATCCGGCGCCGAGCCGCTTCACGGCCACCTCCCGCCCATCCTCGAGCCGGCCCCGGTACACGGGGCCGAACCCGCCCTCCCCCAGCTTCTGCTTGGCCCCGAAGTTGCGTGTCGCCTTCTCGAGCGCCTCGTACCGGAACGCCCGCTGCTCCCGCGCCGCGATTGCCTCCAGGTCCTCCTTCTCCTGCCGCGACGAATCCCGGGAGCCGGAGCCACCGCGGCGGGACGTGAAGAGGCGGGTGATTTGCTCCAGCAGGGCGCGGGGCTTCATGGCTGCCGCCGCGCCGTCGTCAGCCGCCACGGGGGTGGGTGGAGTTGAGGTGGGGAACAAGACAGAAGAGGTAGCTGCTAGTGCTCGGGTTTTGTTGTGCGCCGTGCTCGTGCGGGCGGGGCGATTTGGATGGGAGGGGAGGGCGCCGCGCCCGCGTGTGATTTTGCTGGCTAGGCACCGCGATTCGGCCGTCAGCCCACGGGGATGGGTTGGGTTGGGTTTGAGGGCAGCGTGGTCGCGGTGGTGGTGGTGGTTTCTATGTTGGACACAGCAACCAGTGTTCGGAGCCGTCGCGGTCGTGGCGCGGGGGTTCTCGCTCTCGCAGCATCGAAGAAAGTCCGGGCGACTGCGCGTTTGTCAACGCGCAGCCGGTGGTACGGACACGCGGTGTTGCAGCGCGGGATAGAAAGTAATCGGATTTGGTTACGAATTTCAATAAAAAAGAACTGAAATTCGGATAAAAAGTAAAAGAAAATTTACAATTTGATTATCACGCATATTCTAAAATAAAATCTCCAAACAACTAAAATTCTAAATAAATTTAACAATTTAATTTGTATACGAACTCCAATAAAAATAATTGAAATATTGAATAAAAATAAAAGTTATAACGATGATAGCACGAATAGTATCGGAAGAGACACAAAAGAAACCACCATATTCGCTCTCAAGGTCACGTATTTCTATTGTTGCTTCGTATGGAATAGAAATAAAAAATAACTAGAATTTTGATTAAAAATATAAGTTATAACGAGGATAGCTTGGATGATGTCGGAGAAGACCATGAAAGAGTACAATGACATCAATTTGCCTTGCAAGAAGACATTGATCCACAGGGAAGAGAAGATCTGAGACGGCGACAACAGAGATGAGGATAATATTGTACTGCTCGCCGGAGCCATTAAAGAGAAAGTTCAGTGTTGAAGGAACCAAAGGCCGCGATGACAAGTGGTGAGTGTTGGCATTGTTGAAGAAGTTAGTGACCAAAGAACTCAATGATGGGGAAGCCCTAACAGAGAGGGGATGAAGCTTTGCATTGAAGATGAGCTATAGACGATATGAGGCTATCGGGTAGCTAAGAGCGTGCCATCACTGGTGAGGGGCACGTTGTCGCTGGCAATGGTGAAAGAATCTCCATATCGTTAGACAACGACTAAAGCAAACATGCCGACATTAGTAAAGATGGAAATTCACCACGGTTAGTGAGGAAGCCGTAACGTTGAGTTGGCCACATCAAAGAAGAGGAGCAACTGACACGAGAGAAGAGGACGTCGAGCATGTATAATATCATGCATACGTATGTACATGTATGCATCCGTATGAATAGAAGCACGAGCGTGCAGAAGAAGAGGAGCAAAAAGCTTAGAGTGGAGATGACGCATTCGTAGGGAATATGATCGAGGTCAACAGAGAGAGCGTGACACGTATCCCCAACTGGGATCGACGATGGCTGCATGCATATGCACATTGATGTCGCAATGGTTAGCATTAAGCAATAATTAGGGAAAAGTGGAAGATAACTATGTGGTAAAGTATTGCATTGGAAAGGGTAGCAGCTGAGAGGGATCAATCAAGATTTAGCCTTACTATTGGAGATTGAAGCAAAAAACTGTAACAGTGAGAAGAGAGAGAAGCCACACCGTTTGATGGGGTAGCCAGCGTGTGAGAGAAGATAAGTTCAAGGTAAGTCGTCCATAGTACATTGGTGTATGCGTGTGCAAGGTACTTTAATACATTCTACCATGTAAACTAATGACATAATTTGTCATACACATAATTAATGTATTGCTTGAGATTAAATAGAGATACATGTGCATGCCTACAATTTGGAGAGAAAAAACTAATAGAGTAGGAGTAGGGGGATGCAATGCAACTATATAATCTATGCATGATGAAAAGTGAAGAACCTCAACAATTCATTATACTTAATGATTTTCTTCCATCAAAGCATATATTTCAATTATGTTCCTTATGTTGTAATTTCTTTTAAGCTTCTATCGTCGTTTGATCGTTTTCAATATTTAAGATATCTTAAAAGTCTAAACAGACTACAATATACGTAAATATATTATCAAATATTTATACAAACTTAAAAATAAATTTAACCGCGTAAATGCGCGTGACACTTGGCTAGTTCATATAAAAATCTAGAAAATTTTCATCGTTCCAAACCGGGCTCATGCCCTTCTGTCTCTAGATAAGTGCAAACAATTCAGGTTGCTTGTTTCTGTTTTGCGTGACACTTTTGGATTAAATGGCAAAAACCGTACTAATGCACCGTATAGTATTCATCTCTGCTATTACTACGTGGTGACGTGGGGTTCATGGCGACCCCCCACCCCCACGGCAGAGACGTGAAGGCCCCCTGTCCACGGCGATGTAAATGGGTAACAGAGCGACCGACAAGATGTTGGCTGCATCTTAGCCTCTCAGGTGGCGACTGTACGTACGGGTCTATGGTGTGAGAGGAAACCAAGAAAAGTATACGGTACTAGTACTACAAGCAGCATGCACAAGACAACTAGTGCTGCCCCTTCTTCGTGACTTGATTCAACTATGTGATACCGCAAGGAAATGGTGCTCGTCTTGGATAGTTGCATCATCGGGAGAGAAAATCAGCAAACTGTGAGTCGTCAAGATTGACCCACGTTTCCCATTGTAAAGCCATGAGTCGGATGCAGTGAACAGTGAAGAGGAGTAATCCGACGCCGTCTCCTCTACTGCTGTGCTCTCCTGACAATAACGAAAACAATATAATCCTCAAAAGGCTCGATAGAAAAAGAAGAAGAAAAGACGAGAAGCACATGTATTTGCCGTTTATAATCATTGAAACACCTGCAAAAAAATTCAAAATTTAAAATTCAATTTAAGTTCAAGTTTGATTTTCAAATTTTAAAATCAAATTCAAAATCCGGTCAAATTCGGCCAAATCCCCAAACCCTAACCCTAATTTCCGCCTCCCCTTCTCCCTCCCCGTTTTCCCCCTCCCGGTCGCGCCTTTGCCCGAGCCGCTTCCATCTCAGCTGAATTCCACGCCACGCTGTCATCCGCCACTCCACATCCGCCACTCGCCTCGCCATCAAGACGCCTTTCCACGCTTTCCGCCGCCTCCACCTCGCCCCGCCACTCGCCGCTCACATGATCGCCAGCCGCCGCCATCGCTCCCACCGCCTTTGTTCTATAAAAGGGCACCCGGCCGCCCTTTCTCCTCAACCTCACCACCGCCCCCCCCCACCTTCCTTCACGGCCAGAGCCGCCGCCACCCTCAAGCCCCACCCGCCCCCAACCCCAAAACCCGACAAAAACCCTAAAAGGGTTTACTGGTGGAGCTCTCGCCACTGCTTTTGCCATGCGTGGCCGTCATCGCCTCCCCGATGCGTCAGTCAGTCCTGCTGCCAAGGCCTCGCCTCCTCCTCCTCCTCCATGGCCTTGTATGCTTGCTTTCCTCACAAGACGCTGGCTACTGCGCTACCGCTCATAAGGCGTGGCCATTTTAAGGCAGCGTGTTTGGGTCGTTGGGCCGATTGGGCCCGGGCGAAATAAAGGTCGTGTTGCAGACAAAGAATGGGCGAAGCCCATTATCTTATTCATTTAAATTCAGCCTTTTTATCGTTACGTACGATAATTTTATTTACTGTTCATTCCGATAAAATTTGAAATTCCTAACCCAATTATACACTTTGTTCTTTAGCCAAAAATAGTCAACCCTAGCTACAGTTCAATTCAGCCAAACACAAGTATTTCTATTACTCTTCGCTGATCCATTGTCATGTATGAATAGTATTTTAATACTATTCATTATCTGGCAATTTTCGCCCGAAACCCTAATTCGACATTTTATGTCATTTTCGACCATCTCAAGCCCAAAAAGTCTATTCTTGACTCCGTTCAGCTATACCAAGCTCCAAATAAACCTTTCCACCTTCCTAAAGTTTTTTTTATCCATTTACAATATTTTTGTTGTAGTTGGATCCGAATCTCAAACCTCGTCCAGTCCAAATAAATACCAGATAAATCCCACCAACCCGCACCACCCTTCCTTTAAGTTTCTGTTTGGTTTTATTTTCTTACTTGTCGTTTCCAGCTCATTTCCTTGTTGAGCTAGTTTTTACTTGTTTTCTTTTTATTGCTTTGCTTCTCGTTAGGTTACGATCTAGACGACCAGACGCCTGAAGACGCCGGACAAGACCAAAGATCTCTGAGGACTTTGTGCAAGAAGGCAAGTCGCATTTTTGATCATTTTGAACCCACATGTCATATATTTATATTGATACTTTCATTATCATATTTGAGCCAATTACTTTAATTACTGAAATAATACTTTTGAATGACATGATAAATAGATAATTCCTATTACCCCACATACAAACCTACCCAGCACTTGTAGGCCATATTCACCTTGACAAGTTCATATAAAATGTTATCTATATAGTAGCTTTGTCACTCAAAATTGTGATCATCAATCAAAAGCAGTATTGGCTTTAGGCCAATAGGTTTTGGGTGTAAGTTGAGGGTTGAGACCAAAATGTTGGACAACCCAAGATACTTGGTAAAATGGGTCATCAGTGAGATCTAGAGGTGGGCAACCGCGGGTTGGGCCATCGCCTCACTGGGTGACAAGTAAGGACAAGAACATTGTGCTAAGTAATGCACACAAGAACCGCTCAACCACATGCGTGGTCATTACTCCCTAGCTTAGTACATCGCTCATCCAATTGAATATCTACTGATCAAAGGCGAGACGAGGTGGGCCTTTAAGGACACTCATTTGGTTCTTGCACCAGTATGGGCCGTCAAGATCGGGTGCAAAGTCCACTATTGGCCGGTGGTCTCCCGAGGGCTGTATGGATTAAGATCTACCGGGTAGAGGCTAAAAAGGATAAGCAGTGAAAAGGCTTTGTTATCCTAACTCAGTTGTACGCAAACGCGATGCGTGTCAATATGGGTTTGTGATATCGTGTGGGTAAAGTTGGGCAACTCTGCAGAGTGTAAATCAATGTTATTCGAATACACCGTGCTTCCGGTTAATGAAGCTGTGTTAATGGGTGATTCCAGTACACGAGGCATAAGTAGAGTTTGGAAATGGTAAGTTGGTAATTGTGGTTTGTTGAGAAACCCCCCCCTGTTATTATTATGTATTATTGTTTTACTGTCTTGTAAACTGCTTTAAACTGCAAATTGCATCCACATATGCCTGTTAAGGTAAAACCTAATCGTCCTTTGAACTCCTTGCATGTAATTATTTAGCCTTTCCATGTGGCTTGTTGAGTACGGTAGTTGTACTCATTCTTGCATAATCTGCAAACAATCTACAGAAGAAACCTAGGAAAATGCAGAAGATCTGGTTGAACAAGACTTTGGTGGACCCACGGTTGGCAACGACCATCGTTATTAGGTCTCACCAAGACTCAAGTGTGCTTGTGGTTAGAAGTTCTTTTGTCCAGTATTATATTAACTTTGGGCTTGGATGCCCGTGTCGGTGTCAAACCGATATATAAGCCTTAATCTTATGTAATAAAAGGTTGGCTTTTGTTGAAATCGAAAACTGCTTGAGACATCACTTTTCAGAATCGCACATCCCTGACGGTTGTGAAGAGTTTAATGTCCCCAGGAATTTGGGGGCGTTACAATCATCCAGCATAGCTGACAGGTGGCAGCCTGTATGATACGCAGGACAATAATTCCATGCACTGACGAATAATCTAAGTCTGCATATGAATAATGAAAACACAGCTCAAACTTGAAGGAAATCTTGCAATTCTATGGCTCCAGCTCCATTCTCCGGCGGCTAATGCAAGTCGCAGGAACTGTCGCAATCTGAATATGAATCACGGAACACAGCTCATATTTAAACGAATCTTGCAATTCTATAACACCAGTTCCACGTTCTGGCGGCTAATATTAGTAATATAGGAAACACGATTACACGATCCGTCGCTATCTGCGTATCAGCAATGAAACACAGCTCAATTTTTTAAATGGATTATGCAATTTATAAACTGTAATGCTGCGCATACCTGAGATTGATTACAACAGAACAAGTGTCCATCTATCCATATGGTGATCTGCCGGGCCTTCGAGTTGAAGTTACAGGAGAGATGTTCCTATCAATCAGCCGGGCCCTCTGTTGAAAGTTACAACAGAGACGTATCCATCAGCCAGTTCAGCAGGCACCAAGTCAGATAGACATATACATCTCTGGGAATGGAACAAGAGACGGGCACCTTAATATAAGCCGGAAAGACTTTGAAGTTTGACCTCACCAGAAGGTCGTTGTCCACGTGGACGTACCGCCACGGATTGTTCAGTGGCACCCACACGGATTACCTCAAGGCTGGGCAATTGTTAAAGATTATTGCTGCGATCATCATGGGTTCCTTCCCTTGCTTGCTACCAGGTCCAAGAGTTCCTTGCTAGAAGGTCAACATGCATGCGAGGTTCTTGTCGAACCTTCTTTATCTACATTTGATCCAAGTATGATCACCTTGGTGACGATAACTGCAAATGACGCGGGGACGACCTTCTTCAGTCGTCTCAAGAAGCTCCGTACTGTATGTTTGCATCTGAAATGTTTGCAGTGAATGTTGACAAATAGCTTATAGATTATTTATTTGCGAGTCAGCAAGATATAATTAAGAAATATAATGTGATCTCCCCCTTAAATAACCACACTTCATGCTTCTCTACTGAAGAAACCCTCCAGGTTTTTACTTGAATCTTTCTTATAAGATTTTTCACTTTTCAACTGGGATAAAGCATCAAGGTCACATCTTTCTAATTTACTGCGATCAACGCTACAATAGTTTCACCAACGACAAATTGTTATGTCCCTAGGTGACTTTTAACAAAGAAAAAACAAATGCAGGGTAGATATTGGATAATGCACAAAAAATTACAAACAACTAAGTTACTTTTGTATCACAGAGGTGGGGTAGCTCTCTCATAGTTTATAGTCAACAGCGGGTCTCAATTGGACAATCAGAACTGAAGGGACAACAACTCTCATTGTAAGCAAACATTCCATTAACAATTGTACGCACACCACATTTGGATTTTGGGTCCTATTATGCATGATGCGATGCTTATGACAAATTGACAAGTAGTTACTTCAGTGCTTTCTATGTTTTGGGCATATCCTCTAAACTACAGCTATACTGCACAAGTTCTGTTACCTATGCAAAGCAAACTATAGGTGATAATACCCTTTCCAAGTTTCTGTAAACTACAGCTAGGCTGCACAAGTTCTGTTACCTATGCAAAACAAACTATAGGTGATAATACCCTTTCCAAGTTTCTGCAGAGTACTAGCAATGTGATCTGATGCTATCCATATTTTCGCTTTGCCTACATATATAGTAATTACGAATTAAAAAATGATCTTGCATTTGTTAAGGGTATTAGTGGTATGAGTACTAGTCTACTGTAGTATAGTGTATTAGTCCCACAGTGTGTTCCTATTGAAGTCATGTGTCCTTGCACCTCTATATATTAGTCCTTTGGACTTCAACACAATACGTCTATTTGAGCATATATCACTTGTTAACAACATCTTCTACTAAAAGTAAAACGTTAGTAACCAAGCGAAAAGAAGGTGAGAACTGAAAAGAGACTCCAGCATCTGTGTTTCCAATTTACTTTAGGCTGTCACACATCTAAGCTGGCTGACTAGTGACCAACAATATAAAATCTTATTGGCTTGCAGCAGTAGATTATAAATGAACTGTAGAGCAGTGGGACAAATAGTGAAAGGCTGATAGCATACTAATACTGTACTGTCGACTCACTATAGACGGTCAATTTATGTGTACACGATAGATCGGGGTCATAATATCTGACATAACTGCTACAGTCAGCACAGCGGAAGAAATTTACTCCGTTCAATCCCATACACATGGAAAGCTGCTATACTGATCCCATTAAAATCATCCAAATGTTTGCTATACTGATTCCGTTTTAAACTCTATTTCTCTCTTACTTGAATGGGTAGAGCTCCTGCCATCCGTTTTTTTAAAAAAGTTGATCACTTGGCATCAAATTTTTATCTGATATCAATCGGCCCAATAATTCATATGTTTTCTACACCTGGATCCGATATTCTTGCATAATCCTACATCAGTTGAAGTTAAGAGGCAATTGAATCTATCAAATACAGCACCATAAGAACAAGGAGATCCACAAGATTGGCCTAACAAGAACATGGAGATCCATAAGAACATGGTCATGACTATGCCGTTCCTACTTCCGACTAAATGTAGTGTTGTGTGTCTTGTTCCAACAGTGGTGATGTTTCTGCTGTCCAGGAGACAAGGGATCAAAAACACTTCGTTCTAGCATATTGTTTTTCATTGTACCTCTAATACACTATCACCTTTTTGTCTGATCTAGGCGGCTTTTAAATATATCAAGGTTATAAAGTATCTCTGTAATTCACATTTGAATTTCAATGTGCCTATAAGCGTATTGTCATCTCTAAATTCCATCATTACAGAAGAATGTATACACATGGCCAGCAATCATAAAGCAAGCAGTAAAGACATAATAAATATGAGAAGGATGCAATTTACAACCAACATTTGTTTCAGAGGTTAGGCTTCAATTTAGTAGCAACAACGTTATGACCACATCATAGACTACAGCATGCTCTGCCTGGTAAGCCAATTAGCTACATAAAGAGAACGACCAGATTATGCAAGCAGCAAAAAATTTTACTACATACATGTGTCACGGCCTGTGCCTAAGCGCAGGGCGTAACTGTGGAGGACAGGAAGCTTCAGCCTTCGGCCTCTGCCTGGTGCCGTGGTGGCAGGAGGGAAGCGTGCAGAGGATGCGCAAGGGTAGAGGAGAAGCAATAGATGGGAAATAGAGAAATAGAGAGGGAGATAGATTGGCAATTCTTGCTTGGTTTATTAATGATAAATAGTCCTCGTTAAGTAGGACTTTTGGCCGGGTGACTGTTCACACGTGAACAGTAGAAGGAGATAATCCTGCGCCCAACCAATCTGGTCTGCAGGACAGATTCTGCTCCCAACCAACCTTATCTCTTAGCCTAACAAATTCTATCTCTTAGCCTAACCTCTCTTATCTTTAATTAACTCAATCCTAAGCAACAAACCAACAAACCTTGTTTATCCTAGCGCCTAAACAGTACTGGTCAAGCGTGAACAATAACAGGAGATAATCCTGCGCCCAGCGCCTAAACAGCCGACGTCCTAGCTGTCCTTCGGCTATAGTGAAGGCCCCACATGACATCTCTCCCTCCGTTGATAAGCAGCTCGTCCTCGAGCTGAAATGCCAGGTACTGCCACTTGAAGTCGTCGAGGGAAACCCATGAAGTTTTGGAGTCTGGCTGCCCGTGCCACTGGACGAGGAGTTCTTGATGCCGCGAGCAAGCCTTGTGTGAACGACAGCCCGAGGAGATGGACAAACACACCCATGCTACATGTCTGGCAGCGGAGGGGGGCTGTTGGGTGTGTCAACGAAATAGGGCTTAAGGAGCCCGACGTGGAAGAAGTCATGATCCGTGCATGGGCTGGTAGCTCTAGCTGGTACGCGACGTCCCCAATTTTAGCCAGGATCTTGTAGGGCCCGTAGAAGCGTGGAGCGAGCTTCCGATGAGCTTTGAGAGAGATGGAGGAGGCGTGGCGATGTTGGAGTCGTAGCCACACCCATTGCCCAACCTCAAACATTAGCAACCTTCGTGCGCCGTCAAGCAGGCATGAGCCAAACGAGGCTCGCGAGCCGTTTGCGAGTGGATCGAGCTTTTTGTGAGCTGGACATAGAGCTCGGCTCGTCTTGACTCGAAAATTCACGAACCCGAGTCGAGTCGACTCGCGAGCCTCGAGCTATTTTCCTTGCTCTAAATCTTTCACAGTACAAAATTACAAATGCTCGTTAAATGGCAATTGGCGATCAAATTGTTACTTCCATTATCTAAAAAATTGTTGCATATTCATACAAAGAAGCACGAAATGCTCATTGCAGTCACAACTTCCAAGATTTATTTCACTAATAACTACCACAATTCCATTAAGGCAGTAAGCACGTCGAAGACAGAGAAAAGGGCATACAAGATCAGCCGAGATGGAGCACTACAAGAGTGTTGAGGAGAGGCTACAGCTTGCCGCGCTTGTACCGGGCGACCTCGCCGTTGTTGGGGAAGAAGCCCATGAGCAGCCCCGTCAAGTTCTGGTACGCGTACATGCATGGGCGGACTCACCATTCTGACGAGCTCTGGCGTCCGCCAGAGCTACCGGCCGGCGATCACCCCCTCCGCCAAGCGCCCCGGTCGTCGCTAGAGAAGAACGTCGCGGCACCGCACGAGCTCTGGAGTCCGGAGGACGAAACTTCGTGGGCCGTTGGAATCGAGGCTGCACTCTACTTGGCCCATAGCTACCCAGGCCCAAACGCCAAGGGGACAAGTGGGCGTGCTTTGCCCAGACGCCCCTGGCGGCTTGCGCACTTGAGACTCGAGTGGGGTGGGGGTGTGCGGCGGCGGCGGCGGCGGCGGCGGCTGAACCCTAGCGCGGCGCGGTGGGCTGGCGGAGGCGGAGGAGGAGTGGGAAGGGTGCGGAGGCATGGGCGAGCTCGGTGGTGCGTGGGAAGGCACGGCAGGCGGTGGCGCTGCTCCCGGGCGGCGCGACAGGCGGTGCGGCGTGGATTGCTCTTTTCCCTGGCGACGCGGCGGCTCTGCTCCCGGGCGCATGGCCATGGTGGCTCTGCTAAGAAGGCTAGAGCATGGAGGGAGCGAGGAGCTGAGGGGGCAAGGCACTCCACATCCGACCTCCTCACAGTGCGGGCGGAGCGGACGACGCAGCGGCGGAGTAGAGCGGGCGGCGTGGAGCTAGCGGGTTGCGGCTGAACCCTAGCGTGGTGACACGGGCGGCGTTGCGGCGGAGCAGGCTCACGGCACCGTGGCTGAGCGGGCGGCCCGCGCTCAGGCGGAGCGGGCTAAGCCCACGGCAGGCCGACAGCGACAGAGAGGAGTAAGTGATGTTCCTCCATGGCCATCTCAAATTGATTATTTAGTCATGATGCTGCAATCAAGTCCTTAATTTTATTTGTTCTTGAATTAGATTATTTCACCTTTGATTTGAACATATTATTAGTTCATTGAGCGACACTGCATTAAACCAGCGACCGAGGACCTAACGACTAAACCCTAGCGGTACGTAGCGGGGCGACAGCACGTCTGACGAGGAAGAGCTGTCCGATGAGATAGCGACACATCACCATACCTAAGATTTGATCATAAATCCACCACTGCGTATATAGACCCGCCCATCACGCTGATCAGGCCCCTGTCACCATCGACGCTCGCGGATCCCCAGCTTGATCCCCACCAGTCGCCTAAGAAAGTACGCAGCATTGAGTAAACAGAGAAGAGATAGGGTTTTTAGGGTGTGTAATGAGCAAGGAGGACGAACCGGAGAGGTAGCCGACGGTGACGGAGACGACAGAGATGGTGGAGAGGCGGAGGTAGTCGAGCGCGGAGAAGTTGTCGACCACCTTTGTGAACGCTGAGCTCCAGTCCACCACCGGGCACTCCGGCTTCACCGACGCCGTGAAGTCCGTGTTCATGTCGCCGACGAGATCCGATCGGAACTCGTGACGAGGCGGCGGCCGGCGAAACTCCGATCGGATGGCTCCCGGAGACCAAATGCTGGCGAATTCTAGGTCATCCGAGGGCCTCCGTGTAAAAAACTGTACAGACCCGACCCGATCAGGATCGTGAAACTTCGATCGAACGGTTAACGTAGCGAAGATTTCTGATCGCGCTTATCCTTACGCGATCCATTTCTCAGGGATCAAACGGCAATAGAACTTAATAAGAGGTTCTCTTCCGAAATATCTCTTAAACATGCCACCCGTCTCGATCTTGATCGCGAAATATCCATCGGAGGAGGCAAAGATTTCGATCGTCCTCATTCTTCGCGAATCGCGATCCAATTATGGATGGATCTAACAATAATACATATTAGGCAGAGGCCTCTTATGCAAAAACTTCTAACCGTCGCCACCCGTTTCGATCTGGACCAGGCAAGTTCGATCGGACGGTTACAAGAGAGCCCAAGTATTGGGGATTCGACTCGCACAGTCGTACCCTCTGGTCCACATGGCAGCGGGTTGGTTGCCTTCACCGAGTGACACTTCGTCTCCCCACTCCCGCCGCCGCCGCATTCGCCGGGTTCCGCCGTATTTTGGGCGCTCGCGTCCTCCTCGTACCTCTCGGAGGCCTCTCCGCTGCGGCAGGTGCATCTTTTTCCCGCAGTTCGCTTCAGCGAACTGACTGGTTGCGCCGGTGAACTGCCCCGTGGGCCATGGCGTCGCTGGCTTATCTCTCCCTCTCCATCCCCACCGTTCCGGGGCGTGCGCGCCGTGCGGCCTCCGTTCGGAAGCTGCGACGGCGGCGGATGGCGGTGGTGCGGGCGAAGGTGCGGGAGATCTTCATGCCAGCGCTGAGTTCGACGATGACGGAGGGCAAGATCATCTCCTGGACCGCCGCCGAGGGGGACCGCGTCGCCAAGGGCGACCCCGTGGTGGTCGTCGAGTCCGACAAGGCCGACATGGATGTCGAGACCTTCTACGACGGAATCATCGCTGCCGTCCTCGTCCCGACCGGTGGGATCGCCCCCGTCGGCGCCCCCATCGCCCTCCTCGCCGAGTCTGAGGAGGAAATCGCCCTCGCGCAGGCGCGTGCCCGGGCCCTCTCCAAAGCCCGGGGCCAAGGACCCCCTCCTCCCCATGCCGCCGCCGCCGCGACGCCACCTACCTCGGCTCCTGCTCCGGCGCCAGTGGCCGCGCCGACGAAGGGCATCGCCACGCCTCACGCCAAGAAGCTCGCGAAGCAGCACAGAGTGGACATCGCCCAGGTTGTCGGCTCCGGGCCACACGGCCGCATCACGGCGGCTGACGTTGAGGCAGCCGCTGGCATCAAGCCAAAGCCAAAGGTAGCTCCACCTCCACCCCCTGCTGCTCGCCCTGCACCTCCAGCCACCGCACTAGCGGCAGGTGCAGGCCGGCAATCAGCAGTGCTGCCACCGGTGCCTGGTGGGACTGTGGTGCCATTCACGACGATGCAAGCAGCGGTGAGCAGGAACATGGTGGAGAGCTTGTCGGTGCCAACGTTCAGGGTCGGGTATGCCGTGAAGACTGATAAGCTCGATGCACTCTATCAAAAGGTGTCATTTCTATGAATCTTCTGCAGTGTTGAATTGCGTAGATGATAGCTTGGGATACTGCTCAGATTTTCATGTGTTTGGTGATAGTTTGATTGAAATGAATTGGATAGGTTAAGCGAAAGTGGGTTACAAAGACACTGTTGCTGGTGAAGGCAGCAGCCATGGCGCTCACTCAACACCCTGTTGTTAACGCCAGCTGCAGGGATGGAAAGATCTTCAGTTACAACAGTAGTATCAACATTGCAGTGGCTGTTGCCATCGAGGGTGGCCTTCTTACGCCGGTCTTGGAAGATGTTGATAAGGTACATGCTTATTGCAATAGCTGTGTTGTCTATTAAGATTTAAGAAATTTAGCAGTTTATCATGCGAGTTCATCAACTAAATAGCTCTAAAAATTAACATGGCAGTTGGATATATATCTGCTTGCGCAAAAGTGGAGAGGCCTGCTCAAGAAGGCACGCATGAAGCAGCTCCAACCAAATGAATATAGCTCAGGTACAGAACATGTTGTGTTGTGTGTTGACATTTGCTGTTCATGGAAACTGTGCTTACCTGAAGACCTGATGATATGTAGGGACGTTTACACTGTCCAATTTGGGTATGTTTGGGGTGGATAGATTCGATGCAATCCTTCCACCTGGTCAGGTGAGTTTTGTCCTGGTGTCTGCCCAGTCAGTATGTAATGCTGATAGAATTGCATTTGTGCAACGCGAGAACTAAGAACAATTGTATGTAAATGGCTCGATGCAGGGGGCTATCATGGCCGTTGGAGCGTCGAAACCTACTGTGGTGGCTGACAAGGATGGTTTCTTTAGTATCAAGAACAAAATGCTGGTTAGTTTGCTTTTAACATTTATAATTTGTATACATCAAACAACTGGTCAGTGACTGTTGCTATGTCGTATGCATGCAACTCTGAAATAAATGCACGCGATGCCCTTAGCACATTTAACTGAAGTATTTTGCATCATACTAAATTGAATATATGTAAGCACGATAAGTATATGCACTTGATTAATTATATAAGAGGCGTAGAGTGTATATAGACCTATAGTAATTTCAGATTCATGCTATTGTGCTAGTATGGCTGCATCCTGGAGGTGCCCACTGCCGACTAGATGTTTTGTTTATCTTAGATGGTCTCCGTAATTAGTTCATAGAGATTTGGTCAAAGTTTTGTTTGGCTATATAACTTGGGCATTTCAATCTTGACATCATTAGCCTAACATGTATGAAATTCTATCATCAAATATGTTCTGTGGCAATTATCAAGACAAAGTAGTCGCCTGATTCTTTCCAGACTGTACATGCTAACATACAGATGATGTGTTTATCTTGAAATTTTACTTTGATTATACCATCTTCCACAGCTAAACCTTTAAGCCTTTAATTGCAATACCACACTGTCTTGTTTGATGGTGATGACAAGATTTGCTTGCAGAATTGCAGCTCAGGAACTTAATTAAGTTGCTCCCAACCTTTTCAGGTCAATGTTACTGCTGACCACAGGATTATATATGGTGCTGATTTGGCAGCATTCGTGCAAACTTTTGCAAAGATTGTTGAGGATCCAGAGAGCCTAACATTATAAGGAGAAATTCCTTGTGAATGTTGGCAACATGTCTGATTTCTTTGGTCCCAATTGGAAGATGATGCTAATAATGCTATGGATAGTTTGTAAAGGCATTAAAAATGTAGAATAGTCTGTTATTTCTCAATGTTATTTATGTTAGAATAGGATTTTTTTGTATTTCCTTATCGTATATACCCCTTGTATATATATATATATATATATATATATATATATATATATATATATATATATATATATATATATATATATATATATATATATAGTCTATTCGCCCTCTTGAATATACACACAATATTCATAACATAGTATCAGAGTAAAAGGTTCTAACATAGCTTGTTCCCTTCCGCTGCCATCCCCAGCCGACACCGTCATTCCTGCTGATGCTGTGCCCTCTGCCGCCCGACGCCATCACCCACCCTGCCGCTTATCCGCCTCGAAGGCCACGCAAGTCGCTGCTCCCAAAGCCGTGCCATTGCGCTGAAGAGACGCTATTGTCGCTCGCGATGAGCCGCCCCGACGCCGCCGTCGGGAGCCCGAGGCGAGGACGACATCGCTTCTCCGCCGACCGGATGCCGTCATTGCTTTTGTTGACCGGAGCCTCGCCACCCCGGACATCAATCGCTGCCGCCCGACGCTTTGTCATGCTTCGCTGGCCGACGATGTCGTTCTGCGGTCGACTCAGAATCGACCGCCGACGCCGCCACCTCGCTTCCCAAAAGCCGCCGCCCGATCTCCGCCGTCGGCACCACCTTTTTTGATGCGGCCGCCGCCGCCATCACAGCGGCGAGGAACCCTAGTTCCCTCAGCGCATCGAGTGTTATGCGGAGATAAAAGTCCTTCGGCCTTTTTAGTGTCACCCGACCCAGCTCGCGAAAACAATCAAGAAAAATATAAAAAAAAACAGTACGTTGCTCTAACCGTCACGTCGTCCAGCGCCGCCTGTTACACTTCATTACCTTGGTCGTCGCGTCGTCTAGCGTCGCCTACCAATGGCTTTTGTTCCATCAGCTGCGATCCCATTTTCGGGAACAAAGCTTAATGGGACGAACTACAGGTTGTGGTCTTCACTCATGGAGATGACGCTCGATAGTCTCCGCCTATAGGGATATGTTACTGGTGCCCGACCTTATCCGTCGTCGCCGGTTCAGCCTCCTCCCAGACAGCCTACTTCTGTATCTCCTACAGAAGATGAGGCCGCTAAGAAGGAGGCAGAGGCCGCTGCCGCTGCTGATGCTACTGATGAGGTCTTTCAGTATGCCACAAACGCTTTTGAGCGCTGGTGTGCTGATGAGGCCCATGTTCGAGCCATCTTGGTGGTCAGCGTTGACAACTCCATCTAGCTAGATATTGTTGGTCTGCGTGCTACTCGTCAAATCTGGGAGTACTTGCACGAGCGATATCAGCAAAGCATCGATGCTCAGTTCTTTTCACTTCAGTGTGAGTTGGAGACGCTTCGCCAAGAGGACTCCTCCATTGACGACTTCTTCCGAGCTCTAGCCAGCCTCTGGCGCCAGTTGGACGAGCTAGCTTCTCCGCTCTGCCAGGAATGTCATCAAGTGCAGAAGGCAGATCATGATCGCCTTCGCCTTTATGACTTCGTCTGCCGTCTTTGCACAGAGTTTGAGCTTGTCAGGGCTCAACTGCTGAGCCGCTCACCACGACCGACGGTCACCAAGGCTCTTTCCACGCTTTGTGCTGAGAAACTTCATCGTGGGTTAGCAACACAGTTTGCTCCGACTGTACTTGCTACTCCTTCTTTGACTACACCGACAGTTTCTGTTTCTACTACAGTCCCTCAGGTGTCTGTTTCTGCTCCTGTTTTTGCACCAACTGGGGTTTAGTGCAATTATTGCAAGAACTTCGAGCACGACTACTAGCGTTGTGCGGTGCGGCGAAAAAGGTGTAACAAATTTGGGCGATCAAAAAGGGGCGAGGCCCTTCCTCGGCAGGAGGACGATCAAAGACGTTAGGACCTTCTCGGCGAGGTGACTGTTCAACAGTTATGTCAGGCTCTACTTCAGCAGCTCTCTCACAGCTCAGTAGGTTCTGCCAGTTAAGCTCAAATGTCTCCTCCAGGTACTTCTTGGGTTCTGGATTCTGGTGTCTCTTTTCACATAACATCAGACTCCACATCTCTTACTTCAGTAGGACCTCCTATTTCTCTTATCTCTGTTCAGACAGCTGACGGTACTCCTCTGTCTGTCAGCTGTCAAGGCACTCTTTTGTGCACTAACTTTTCTGTTCCAGCTATTTCCCATGTTCCCTAGCTTACCATGCAGCTTCTCTCGGTGGGTCAGCTCATCGATCTCGGCTGTAGGGTTGGTTTTGACTCTCACACCTGTTTCATCCAAGATCGACAGACAGGGACAGTTCTTGGGATTGGCTGACGTCGTAGGGATCGTCAGGGTCTCTACATCCTTGATCGCCTCCACCTTCCGTCCATTTCAGTTGCTCCTGTCACCTCTACATCTCCTTCGACCACCACTGCTGCCACCACCTCTGGAGTTTTTGCGCAGTGGCATCACCGTTGAGGTCACTTGTGTAGGTCCCGTCTTTCTTCATTAGTTCGTCAGGGTGTTCTTGGACGTTTACTGTTGACACGGCCATGTTTTGTCAAGGTTGTTAGCTGGGCAAGCAGCTACAGCTTCCTTATCATTCTAGTGAGTCCTTGTCTTCTCGTCCTTTTGACTTAGTTCATTCAGATGTATGGGGACCTGCGCCTATTATCTCTAAAGGCGAGCATAAACTTTATGTGATCTTCATTGATGATTATTCCCGTTTTACATGGATTTTCCCTATGTCTAATCGTGGTCAGTTTCTTGCGATCTATCGTAGCTTTGCAACGATGGTTCATACTCAGTTTGATTCTCCCATTTGTACTTTTCGCTATGATTCTACTAGCGAGTACTGTTCTAGCGCTTTTAGACAGTTTCTTTTTGAGCAGGGCACTCTTTACCAGTCTTCTTGTCCTGGTGCCTATGCTCAGAATGGGGTTGCTGAGCGCAAACATCGTCGTCTAATTGAGACTGCCCGCACTCTTCTTCTTGTCTCTCACATTCCACCACAGTTCTGGGTTGAGGCTGTTTCTATGGCTGCATATCTCATCAATATGCAGCCTTCCACTGCTCTTAAGGGTGTCAGTCCTATAGAGCGTCTCTACTCTTGAGCCCCCCAGTACACTCACCTTCGTGTTTTTGGCTGTACTTGTTTTGTTCTATTGCAGCCTCGTGAACGCACTAAACTATCAACCCAGTCAGTTAATGCGTGTTTCTTGGTTATAGTTCTGAGCATAAGGGCTATCGTTGCTGGGATCCTTCTGCTCGACGGATCAGGATTTCACGAGACGTTGTCTTTGACAAATCTCGACCTTTCTTCTATCAAGATTCGGCTCCTCATGTTTCCACCGTTGAGTCGATTTCATGGTTGTCTCTTTCTAACTCTTCACCCATTTCTCCACTATCACAGTCTTCCCCTAGTCTGTCTCCAGTGGTGCCTCCTGCAGCACTGCCTCTTGTTCCTGCAGCACCACCGTCTCATTTATCTGGTATTCACTACTCCAGGCGTCCTTGTTCTTCCCCAGCCTCCTCGCCTTGTATCTTGCCGATACCCACATCTGATCCTCCTGCTGATGCTCCTCGTTACGTTCTTTGTGACCAGACATCCCTTCGACCTCCTAATCGTCTTGGATTTGCTTCGATAACTCATGCTCTCTCTGTCATCGAGCCTAGTTCTTATCGTGAGGCTGCTCCTCATTCTGAGTGGTAGCTCGCTATGGCAGAGGAGCTTGATGCTCTTCGACGTACGGATACTTGGGATATTGTACCAACACATGTGCATACTCGTCCGATCACGTGCAAGTGGGTGTACAAGATTAAGACTCGGTCTGATAGTACTATCGAGTGCTACAAGGCTCGCCTTGTGGCACGCGGCTTTCAGTAGGAGTACAGCCATGACTACGATGAGACTTTTGCCCCTGTTGTCCATATGACTATTGTTCACACTCTTGTTGCGGTTGCTTCTGTTCGCCGGTGGTCTATTTCTCAACTGGATGTTAAGAATGTTTTCTTAATGGTGTTTTGCATGAGGAGGTCTACATGCAGCCACCACTTGGGTATTCTGTTCCTGATGGGCATGTCTGTCGTCTTCGTCGTGCTCTTTATGTACTCAAACAGGCTCCTCGTGCCTGGTTTGTGTGTTTTACCTCAGTGATTACTGCTGTCGGTTTCATTGTCAATTCCCACGATCCTGCTCTTTTTGTCCATGTCTCATCTCGAGGTAGGACACTGCTTCTTCTGTATGTTGATGACATGCTCATCATTGGTGATGATTTCTCTTTCATCACATATGTGAAGAGGCACCTCAGTGAGTAGTTTTTGATGACTGATTTTGGTTCTCTTACATACTTTCTTGGGATTGAGGTCTCTTCCATGCTTGAAGGCTACTACCTCTCCCAGCAAAAGTATGTCTAGAATCTTCTTGACCGGTCTGGTCTGACTGACACTCGCACTGCTGAGACTCCCATGGAGCTATCCCTTCAGCTTCGTGCCACTGATGGTGATCTTCTTGAGGATCCTACTCGATATCGTCATCTTGTTAGGAGTTTGGTGTACCTTGTGAGCACTCATCCTGATATTGCTTATGCTGTTCATATCTTGAGTCAGTTTATGGCTCGTCCTACCTATCTTCACTACAATCACCTTCTGTGTGTTCTTCGCTACTTATGTGGGACCATCTCTCGTCGTTTGTTTTTCCCTAGCTCCACCTCACTACAACTTCAGACGTACTCTGATGCAACCTGGGCTAGTGATCCTTCTGATCATCGTTCTCTTTCTGCTTACTGTGTTTTTCTTGGCTCCTTCCTGATTGTCTGGAAGACTAAGAAGCTGCATCGCAGCTTTCGCTCGAGTCTAGATCGAGTTGAGAGCTATGGCGGCAGTGACTGCAGAGGTTACTTGGTTGAGGTGGTTACTTGCAGATTTTGGAGTGCCTATGATGGGATCTACGACTATTTTGTTTGACAGTACATGTGCTATCAATATTTTTCGGGATCCAGTGAAGCATGAGCTCACCGAGCACATTGGTGTAGATGCTTCATACACTTGCTCATAGGTGCAGGAGGGAGTACTTGTTTTACAGTTTGTGTCATCGGAGTTACAGGTTGCTGACTTCTTCACAAAACCACAAATTAAGGCACAACATTTGTATTTTCTCTCCAAACTCAATGTGTGTGATCCACCCTGAGTTTGAGAGGGGGGGGTGTTAGAATAGGACTCTTTTATATTTTCTTATCAGTATATGGCAACCCCTTGTACTCCCTATATATATATATATATATATATATATATATATATATATATATATATATATATATATATATATATATATATATATATATATATATATATTGCCCATTGAGCTCTCTTGAATATACACACAATATTCATAACAATTTCCACAGAGAGAACTTATTTTATACACACCTCAAAACATGTGCCTGCTCATTATCAATTTCCATATATATTTTCTTGGATGTAGATACCCTGATTCAATATATCATGAACAATTCTACACTCCTTGGAGCATTAATAATGCAAAATATTTTTTACATTCAGAGTATCTTGTTTGTTTTGGATGACACTGATTGGCAAGAAATTCAGGTAAAACAGATCTTGAAGAGGAAGAGCGTTGCCTTCTTGGTTGCAGCCAGTGGCCTTTGAGTCCTTCATCAATAGTGAAATAAGTAGAATGGTTTTGAACGTTGGTTGTAGGCTTGTAGCTTGCTTTGTGCTCTTGTGGTGTCGTTGTTCTGTTTGATGACGGGAAAATGTGATATTACACATGGTCGTAGACTGTGGTGTGCATGCAAATCCATGTGGACATCACCAACCTTCTCTATTTTTCATAGTGTCAATCTTGACTTTGCCAGCCTTGTATAAGCTTACATCTTTATAAGCAGAAACTAAATTCATCATGCATGGTAAACAGTGCAAAGTTGCAAAGAACCACCGGATGAGCTAGCCGGCTAGATTTTTTTTTTTCAACAACAGTTGGACCAACAAGGTCCGACTGAATAATTATATTAATATATGAGAAAGAAGTTTAAATACAAGAAAAAGTGTTGGAGATATTAGAGTTTAGTTAAGAGGCTAAGTCATGTCCAAGTCGTATTATAATCTTTAGCACTATAAATAAATAGTGTGGGGGTCATAAGGGACACACACAATAATCCCTCGAAATCCTACATGGTATCAGAGTCAATCCATCCCAAACACTAACCTGAGCAAAACCCTTACCTCAAGAACTCTGCATTATATCCGTATCACGATCCATGATCATTGTTGTTTCGCTGCACGTGGTCCTCTGCAACTACGTCATAGGAGAGCGGACCGCGGTCGACTGGGTTGTGTGTGGGCAAGCCTGGGTGGCGGTGTGAGGAGGCGCAAGCGAGGAAGCTGAGGAGGAGCGGGATCCAGTAGCCCAAGGCCGGATCCGGGCGCAAACGAGGAAGGAAAGGAGGCGGTGTGGTCGCAAGCGAGGAAGGCAAGGAGGAGCAGGATCCGACGGCCCATGGCTGGATCCGGTTTCTAGCAAGGAAAGTGGGGGAGGCGGCGGCTTACGTGGAGGCGGCCGAGGGAGGTGGCGGCTTGCGTGAAGGCGGCCGAGGGAGGTGACGACTTGAGGAGGGAGAAGGTCTGGGGGGCAGCGCCGTGAGTGGCAACTAAGGGAGAAGCAGATCGCGGGGGAGGGTCGGCGTTGGAGGAAGGGAAAAGGGGATTCGGCAGTCTGATATCTTGGAGCGGTGGAGGAGGGGAGAAGGGATTCAGCATGGGTCGGCGTGGAGGAGGAGGAGAAGCAGTGGACCAAGGGGATCCGGCAAGGAGGAGGCTGGTGGTGGAGGAGGGAGAGGAGAGGATGGAGATAAGAATCTTGGGGGAGAAGAAGGTTGCAGGCTACTCGGGAGAGAAAGAAGGAAACGGAAATAAGGGGAGAAGAAAAAGGAAAGAAAAGAAAGAGAAGAAGAGAAAAAATGTTGGGGTCTGGAAGAGAAGGAGGAAAAACGGAGGTGCATGCGGGTGTGATGTTTGTTGTTGATTGAGGTACTTCCGTGATCGTGGGAAAGACGCGTGGCATAGTTTGGTGATTGGGATGTGTAGATCGAGAGGTTGTAAGGCTGTGTGTGCTGTGTTTGGGAAAGAAGAGAGAGACTGGAACGGAGGAGGTTGGTATTTGTGGATCTAGTGTGGTTTGGTGTGGCATAGTTTTTTGCGAGGCCTGGTGTGTGTTATTGTTGTAGTGGTGATGCTAATAGAGGTTGTGATGGATAATACGATTCTGGTGGTAGAGTTTTAGGGCAAGTAGAGAGGCATAGAAGATAGGAGGAGAAGATTAGCTTTGGTGGTTGTGCTAATGGTGGAATTGGTGGTCTCGAAGGTGGTGTTGACGTTGGAGTTGGTATTGGTATTGGTGTCATGCGGTGGTGTTGGTATGTGTGCTAGAGATAGTGTTGCTAGAGATGTCCGAAAGAGGATTGAGACTAGAGTCAGGCGTAATAGGCTATGGCAGAGGTAGATGTGGTGGAGGCCGAGACTGGGGCGTGTGGGTAGAAGTGGTGGAGATCGTGGGTGGATGGGGGCATGTGGGTAGAGGATGAGGAGGTTGAGGTCGAGGTCAAGGCAACAGGTAGATAATGGAGATGGATTTGGTAACGTCCCTAGTAGTATTGGTGGTGAACAACTTTTGGTCCTTGTGATGGTATTACCTGTGGAGTTAATGGATGGTAGGTTTTGATAGATTCTAGTAATGGTATTGCAATATGTAAGAAGATGAATGTGATTGTTATCTCATGCCCATCTTGATAGGGAGTGTTGGAGATATTAGAGTTTAGATAAGAGTCCAAGTCGTATGTGAGTCTAAGAGTCCAAGTTGTGTGCCAGTTGGATTGTAATATTTAGTACTATAAATAAAGGGTGTGGGATCCTAAGAGACACACAATAATACCCTAAAATCCTACATTAGGTTCAAAAGAAACCCTGCCATTTTCACCGAGAGAGTATGCAAAAAGAAAAGCAGCAAGGCAGTATAATAAAAATAGAACTTGGCCATGAGACAGTGAAATTGATCAGAACCTATCTGAAGGACCATGTGAGAGGGTCCTCGATTATGTTGTGATGAACCATTGCAATTTGGGAAGGTCGAAAAATTGATTTGCAAATTTGTCGGACTTCGAGTCAAGCTTGGTGTCGTCCTACGCACCGACTTAGCAGAGGTGCTTCGACTAGGGTTTTGGTTTTGGAGAGTTTGAGTCGCGGGATGAGTTTGGGTGACTTGGGTCAGAGTTTATAGGTTGCATGAGACATATTATTGCTAACGTGGGTTAAGTTGCAAAGAACTTGTGCCCGAAAATGATTTCTTTTTCTTTGGATGTGCAGGGTTGCTTGGAGTCAACCACGATCAACAGCAAGGATAGGGGCTACGCTCATGGAGGAGCCGAGGCCTAGAACGATCGAGGATACCAGGTGAGGTGGTGAGCTCAAGCATGGCACATGATGAAGGGATATGGGTAGGCTACACTAGCTGGTAATACAAAAATTCTACTATGTAAACTAGGATACCATGTAAGCAAGAGATCATAGATCGTTACCACCAAACATGCAATGCAATGGAAGAAGAGTTGGAGTAGCCTAATCCAACGTAGAGCGCATCGATGAAGTGGTCGTAGCCGATCATCCACTATAGTCGATCGTTCAACGCAATCGATCGTTCAGCGTAGTCAATCGTTCTCGATGCCGATCGTCTCCTCCAGCAACCAATCACATTCCTTACGACGTCGTGGATCATCCTTGAGTGCATCAGCAACCGCAGCAGCGCCTCTACGGTATCCACAGGTCCAGGGATGGAACACCGCACACCGGTGTGCTAGCACCAACTCGCACGGTAGGGCTCTCTCGAGAAGATGATGGCTAGGGTTTCGGTGGAGCAACTCACGTCGTCTCGCCCACCTCCCAAAAACCTCATGCATCTCCTTATATAGAGCCCATGATGGGTTCTATCCGAACACGTTTGTTCCAACCCGTTAAGTGTGTGACCCTGTAGGTTCATGCATAGTCGGTTGTGACTTGGAAACCCTTTCTGACCACGAGTCATTAGCGGTTCCTAATAGGACATAACGATTCCCAAATACACATAAATTATATCAAACGAACCTTAATGCAATATGATCTACGATCAGGTCCTTATCACTAACAACCAGCTCGTATATCTATATGATCAGCTCATATTTGGTCTCGACTAGTTCGTAACTCCTCACGACCAGGTTTCGACCACTTAGTGATTATGTTCGACCAGCCTACAACCAGCTTATATCTCCATACGACTAGTCCGTATCTGATCGAACTGAATGACCTGCTCATGTATTCTCCCTTTGCCTCATGATATCTGGTGGAACTCCAGGTGAGATATTATGTCATCCATGGACTGTTCAATACTTTCTCGATCAAGTGACGGATAACTTCATGTGGTTGACTCTTCGACCGCTAGTGGCATGGCCATACACTTTCTTTATCTGACCACATCGAGGGGTCCAGAGATATCTCTCCTATTATGTAAGGAGATACAAATCTCATATCTGACCAGTCACATTCCTCCGCATGTTTTACAGCATACCTGAAAGCTACCTTTATAACTACCCAGTTACGGAGTAGCGTTTGGCAACCCCAAAGTGTACTATTACACATGTAGAAAATCATGTTGATCTCAGGTCTAAGGATTATACATCATCATAGCTTGAGACCAGCTAATAACACATAAAATCATAACAATCTCAATAGTGTCTCAAGGTGGGTCAATCCAACACTATGTTCTCTAACATGTGTTCACATTATTGATTTGATATCTCTATATCCATGACTGGTGAAACATGTTCATCAATCAATATATGTGTTGGTCGATAAGTCACTAGTGTTCTAACTAGTGACATTCGACCAGGGATACATTTAGAATGACATCATATAAGTTGAAGAGCTTCACCAACAAGTCACATACCCGTTAATCTTTACAACTAATAATTCATTCAAGGAACATAATAACATTTATTCAATAACTCATATACATAGACGTGATACAATCATCTCTAAGATTGCCTATATGGCATATCACCAACACGTGAAAGGTGGAAAATGCTGAAGGGAAGTTCGAACGGCGGGATTGCACCATGTGGCTTGGTCGGTCCAAGTGAGGTGTGGTCTAGTGGAACCGGAACGGGAGAGACTTGCCGACGTGCTACAAACCAGTGGTGCATTTACACGTGGCAAGCATGGCGATTGCTTGTAATGGATGGAGAAGGCCTGGTCAAGGAAGGGTATTTTGGTAGTTTGACCAAAATACCAGAAACTGCTTCGGAAGAAAACCGCGGCGCTTGAGCGGCGTTTGGGAAGGCGGCTTAAGTCATGGAGAAGCTGGTACGATCAAGTTGGATCAAGGCTAAGGACTTAGCGGATTCGGGCGTATGTGCTTTAAAAAGTGTGCATAAGAGTAGAGTGTGAGTTAAAACCCATGTGGGTGGGGTTATCGGGTTTTCCCATTATGCTAAGTGGATAGTATCTACTAAGAGTTGGATGTGGCTGGTTATCCCATATATTTAAGGGGTTGGGATGGAGACTTGTGGTCATCCGCCCAACCATCCTCTCTTGAGACAAAGTGTTCATGAGTTCTAGGGTTAGGGTTTGAGAGAAGTTGAGTGTTGTGGTGTGCTCTCTTTTCCTCTAAGTAGAGTGACTATAAAACTTCATCCTCCAGTAGCAATACATCAATCTCTGTTCAATTCCATGAATCTATTTTGTGTTGATTGTTTCGCTCTTCATTTGGATGATTTTCCTCCTCTCTTCCCTTCTTGATCTTGTTGTGCCAATGATGTGTAAGATATGGTGATAACCTCTAGAAATACATCTCCACCCCATCTAGGCACTTTCATGGCAAGTTCATGAAGAAACCCGGTTTTTGCTCTTTTTGGCCTCTCCGAGTGATTTCTTATATCCATTTGTTTTTGCCTCGATTCATTTGGTGTTCTTTCTTGATGTGATATGTGGGAACACATCTAGATCCATCTTGGCCATCATCCATCCACGAGCAAGTCATATTCACCGTCTTTGGTTTTTGCCCAGTTTTGGTTCAACTTTTCTTCAAACGAAAAAAGGTCAGAACCTTGGCATTGATTTTCTTGATAGTTGATTGGAATAGGTTTCTGATATCCTAGAGAATGTGCATACCAAATTTCAAGTGATTTGGAGCTTTGGGTTGAGAGTTAGCTCAATTTTAGGTTTTGACTTGGTTTTGGTGCAGCAGAGCTTCACAAACCAAAAGATCCTAATTCTCTTAATTTATTTCAAGATTTTTTTTGTTGGGATAGGATCTTAAGGTCATGATCCAGCCTTGGTTCAAGTTTCAACTCTTTTGGATCTACGGATCAAAAGTTTCATGGATTTTTTGATTTGGAATAGTGCTATTTTTTTGCACTGTTCATGATCTGAAATTACTGTAGCACTAAGATTTTTAGAATTTTGGTTCTTGATCTGCATAGCTTCTCATAGCTATTGGAGTAAAGAATTTGTGAATACTTATGAGAAAATTTGAAGGCACCATTCACCACCCCCCCCCTCTGTTGCCATATCGGTCCTACAAGTGGTATCAGAGCCTGGTTAGCTCTTCTCATAGACCTTAACAAGTCTTAGGAGCCATGGCATCAGACAAGTATTCTACCAAGCCACCTGTGTTCGATGGAGTCGATTTCTTTTATTGGAAGGCTCGCATGCATGCCTACATCGAGGCTCAACGGCACTCAATTTAGCTTAAGGTCAAGAATCCTTATATAGTACCAACCAATAACGATGTGATCACACCCGATCACTACTACAAAACAGGCTATAGTAGACGCCCCATCACAGACGGTTCCTATGGAACCGTCTGTGTTGAGTCTGTCGGGATGAGGCATCGGCACTGCCGGCCTATCACAGATTTTATTAATAACCGTCTGTGATAGGCATCTATCACAGACGGTTCATTAAAAGAACCATATGTGATATATCACAGACGGTTCTTTTAAACAACCGTCTGTGATAATCTCCAAAATCACAAACGGTTTTATTCATGAACCGTCTGTGATATATCACAGATGGTTCTGTTAATGAACCGTCTGTGATAATCTCCAGTATCACAGACGGTTGTAAACAAAGACCGTCTGTGAACTATCACCGACGGTTCTATTTAAAAACCATCTGTGATAAGCATTTATTTCAGACGGTTGATTATAAGAACCGTCAGTGATATCCTCGCCTTATAAATACGTGGACCAGACCCCTGCCCATTCCCATTTGAGCCGCCACCAGGTAAACGTCCGAGGGTAATTGCCACCGATAGTGAGTGAAGGGAGGAGAAGGAGAGGAGAAAGGGAGGAGAAGGAGAGGATTCTCGAGTGATATTTGGTTTTTTCGTCGTGAGCTCTGAGGGTAACAATCTATAACCCTTTAGAGCATCTGCAATGTACGTGCTTAGCCGGTTCAAATGGCTAGATTTAATGCTAGGAACCGATTCCACAAGTTGGAAGCTACCGATTTCGAAGCAAAACTCTAGAAACCGATGCAAACTTTGCATCCGGATGCAAGTGAATAGAATAATATTTTTTATTGGGTGGTTAGCATATGCATTAAGTTCTGTTTGGGGGAAGGAAATGGGGAGAGAGAGCGGTTGAGAGAGTTTCACGGCAAGCAATGGTTGGTCCGATAAGAGTTTCACGGCGTTGTTAGGTCTCCTAGCGGACATTCTTCCGGAGGGAAACGTGTTGCCCAACACCACCTACCAAGCAAAGAAGGTTATTTGTCCATTGGGTATGGAAGTAGAAAGAATACATGCATGTTCGAACGATTGTATCATATACCGTAAAGAGTATGCAGATATGCATGTATGTCCCGTGTGCAAAGCATCCCGATACAAGCGTCAGAATATTGCTAAGGTGAAGCAAGGACCTCCTGCTAAGATGTTGTGGTATCTGCCTGTGATCCTACGTTTGAAGCATTTATTTGCGAACCCAAAGGAGGCAAGATTGCTGCGTTGGCACTCCTCGGAGGAGCGAAGAGAGATGGAAAGCTAAGACACCTGCCGATTACGCCCGAAGGAGAAACTTTGATCGGAGTCAAGAGTTCAAAAGGAACCGAGGAACATAAGGTTAGGGTTGAGTACGGATGGAATGAATCCTTTCGGTAACATGAGCAACCGACATAGCATCTCGCCCGTGAATCTATGTATGTACAACCTTCCTCCTTGGTACGTGTATGAAGCGGAAGTACATTTTGATGTCACTACTTATCCAAGGGCCAAGCAACTGGGAATGATATTGATGTGTACCTAGCACCATTGCTAGAAGATCTTGTGACATCAGAGAACGAAGGGTGCAGTATAGGATGCGCATAAACGAGAGAACTTCATCAGACGCGCCATGTTGTTCTCGCACCATCAATGATTTTCCCGCCCTTAGTAACTGCTTCAAGCCAAAGACAAAAGGAGCCAAAGCATGTCCGCACTACTTAGATGCTACGAAGGGTGTATGGCTGAACAACTCGCGCAAAATTGTGTATATGCGTCACCGTAGGTTCCTTCCCAGGAGTCACCCATACCGCAAGATGAAGAAACAATTCGATGAAAATAAGGAGAATGGTTCAGCTCCAAGGGCTTTTAGAGGAAAAGAGGTCTATGATATGGTTAAGGATATCGATGTTGTGCTTGGGAAGGGACGTAAATTAACAACCCGTCAGAAGAACATTTGGAAGAAACGGTCAATTTTTTGGGACTTGCCTTATTGAGAGCACTTAGAAGTTCGCCACTGCATCGACGTTATGCACGTAGAGAAGAATGTATGTGATAGCTTGATTGGTCTTTTACTGAACATTAGTGGCAAAACAAAGGATGGTGTTAACACATGGCGTGACTTGGTTGATATGAACATAAGGACCGAGTTAGAGTTAGCACCGAAAGAGACCGATATAGGACGAACGTACCTTCCCCCAGCTTGCTACACTCTGTCCAAGGCTGAGAGAATTGAACTGTGCCAGAGCTTGCATAGTGTGAAAGTCCCGTCTGGTTACTCCGCTAACATTAAGAAACTTGTTTCTATGCAAGATTTGAAATTAATTGGTTTGAAGTCTCATGATTGTCATGTGCTGATGACACAAATGCTTCCTGTTGCAATTAGGAGTATCTTGCCGAACAAGGTCCGAGTGACAATCTTGAGGCTGTGTTATTTCTTCAACTCAATTGCTCAAAAGGTCATCGATCCCCAAGGACTAGATGCTCTGCAGGCCGAGATGGTGACGACTCTATGTCATCTTGAGATGTATTTTCCTCCGTCATTTTTCGATATCATGGTCCATCTCATTGTTCACCTTGTGAATGAGATAAAGATATGCAGCTCTGTGTTCCTACGTCATATGTACCCGTTCGAGAGGTACATGGGAATTCTCAAGTCCTACGTACGGAATCGATCTCGACCGGAGGGCAGCATCATCGAAGGTTATGCAACCGAAGAGGTCATTGAGTTCTGCGTCGACTACATGGCTCAGGTGGAACCGATAGGTGTCACTCTATCTCGCCATGAGGGGAGACTAGATGGTATCGGGACCATCGGAAGGAAATCAATTACTCCCGATCTGGATACGTACGCTCAAGCCCATTTCATGGTCTTGCAATATATGACCCAAGTGTCCCCGTACATCGACGAGCACAAAGACATGGTACGCCAACAGAATCCAGACCGGTCGGAGGTTTGGATCACGAGAGAGCACAACCGTTGATTCAACAAATGGTTAAAGGTGTGAATCACTGGGAAGTCATCAAGTGATGATACACTGCTATGGTTGGCACAAGGGCCACAATTTACAATTGTCACATGGCAAGGATACGACATAAATGGGTACACATTTTATACTGGCAACAGATAGGAAGAGCACGGTCCAAAACAGCGGTGTCCGTGATAGATGCATTCAAGATCGATAATGAGGAGCTCCTACTATGGGCAAATAGAGGAGATATGGGAGCTCGACTACGTGCTTTTCAAGATCCCCCTATTTCGGTGCCGTTGGGTCCATCTCCCACAGGTGAAGGTCGACAAGTACGGCGTCACTACCGTGGACCTCGAACATGTCGGATACAAAGACGAACCATTCGTACTGCCTAACCAAGTTGTTCAAGTCTTCTATGTAACCGACCTGGCAAATAAGAAGCGCCACGTAGTTCTTTATGGAAAAAGGAGGATTGTCGGAGTTGAGAATGTAGTGGACGAGGAAGAATACAATCAATTTGATGAGTTGCCTCCTTTCGGAAACGGCATCAGGCTCGAGGAAGAACCCAGTGTGGAAGCTAGCTATATGCGCGTCGATCATCATGAAGGGCTATATTTTAATTAAGAATTTACTCCATTGTAATTAATTTATTCCATAACATCATGTGTTATGGACTTGTAATCTCTCATATATTTTGATGTCAACGTGAAATTGTCATGCGTTAATGTGTTATAGACTTGTCATCTTCGATATTGATGTCAATGTGGACGTTCATTGCAATTTTGGAGTATCAAAATTGGTTTCACTTGATTTGGAGTTGAGTTGAATTAGATATGAATTTTTGAAGTCAAATGTGTTATGAACTTGTCACCAGGTTATGAATTTTTGAAGTCAAATGTGTTCTGAACTTGTCACCAGGTTCATATGACAATCACTTGTCACGTGTTTTGTTAGGCAGATCACGCAGCGGTTCTCTTACAGGTAACTGCTCAGGATAGGAATCCTGACGGTTCTTATTAAGAACCGTCAGGATACGCCCCATATCACAAAGGTTCTCGTAATAGAACCGCTCGTGACATGGAATATATCATGCACGGTTCTTAATAAGAACCGTCTGTGATTCCTTATCACGGTTCTCTTACAGAACCGTTTGTGATAGCCTTTTTATAAGGGGGAACTGCTAGGGTTTTTGCTCTTGCTCGTCACTTCCACTACTCCCGCGCCCCTTAAGCTCTCGTGCGCTCGTTCGCCTCCTCTAGGGCTCGCCGCCTCCCTACTCCAACTCTAGCCCGACGACCGGCCGCCTCCCTGCTCCGACTCCAGCCCGACGACCGACTGCCTCCCTCCTCCGATGCGTGGCCTCCTCCGACTCCAGCCCGATGACCGGCCGCCTCCCTCCTCCGACTCCAGCCCGACTCCACTACACATTGCCATCCTCCTCCGGCACATCCTGGCTCCTCCTCACGGCCCAAAGACCTCCTCTGGTACTCCCTCGTGCCTCCTGTGGTATACCACTCTACTCACTCTATCCCGCTCCCTCCCTTGCTCTGTGAGTATTGTTGCTTATCTCAATTTGTCCCTTTGCATTTTTGCTGTGCTAGAGAATTTTTCATTCTGTGATCGTTAATCTTTAGTACAGAGATAGAAATTGCAAAGTGGTGGGTTTTGTTAATAGCTCAATGATCATTGTTGCCATATTATGAGATTGAATAGTTAACTAGAATTAGACTTGAGCTTATTTAGAATTGCTTACTTTTGTTATTTTATTACCGTTAGATTAGCTCCTTTATCAGTCTCTTTGTCTATTGGTGTATTTTTGTTGTGCACTGAAATATTGCTTCTGCTCTATTTTCGGTTTGTATGAACTGCAAGCATATTTGTTTCCTGTGATATGTCAGATGTTCAATTTCGTAAGCCAAAATTTCAATATGTTGAACAAAGGTCCGTGCAATCGTTAATCTCTAGACGCTTTTATTGACCGAGAGTTTAATCATGCATTGAGATAAAATTTGACATATTAGTGAAGCATTTGTTTTTGAGCTCAAAGTCTGATTTGGAGTTATCATATTCAATTGGTGAAGAATTTTGGCATAATGGTTGAGATGGCAAAGACTATGTCTTTTGCAACTAGCCTAATGAGAGCAATTGAACAAACTAAAAATCTGAGCTCTATGCTGATTTTTGATGTTCTCATGATGTTTGTGTTAACCATTTTATTCTCTTTAGATGACTTGGGAGAATTACATGAGTACATGTTATTTTGGTCATTTAAATTCTTTAGGAATTATGCTTTAATGACAATTAATTTTGTTGGGATTAATTATGAAATCTTGCTAAAACTGCATTTTTTACAACAATCCAGAAAGAAAGTTTTACTTGATTCTATTTTGTTTCTATGTCTTCATGAAAGGCTAGTCTTCTGTACATGAAGCATTAAACCTTTGCTTAGCATTTCCTTAGAGAAGCTGGTGGATTAAGGAGTGTTAGGAGTGTTAGAATAGGAGCTAACTTGATGCCTGAATTAAGCTAGCTAGCTCGCTCCTTGGGCGTTCATCCTAAACATTCAGGTGAAACACAGCCTACTTCGTCGATCCTGACACACTTGAGTGTATCTTTGCTTCATGCCAATCCTCCACGGCATGAAGCAAATGGTACACTCCAGTGTGTTGGGCTCGATGAAGTAGGCTCAGGCAAAGATAGGCTCGGGCAAAAGATTCGTATCACTAGTTTCTATCTATACAAAGATCACAAGAGATTGTTATACATGTGGTTGTTATGTCAGTCTAGTTAAGCTTTGGATAGAGCTCAAAATCTGAATTTTAGTGTTCTTATCCAATTTATTCATATACATGTGGTACATGTTTTGCATTTCAATCAATTTAAATGACTTGAATGATTTACATTTGATTGTGTTAATTTGGTCCTCCCTCGTGCCTTGTCTGGAATTAATTATGCAATTTCATTCGTATATATGTGGTATATGTTTAGCATTTCAATCAATTTAAATGACTTGAATGATTTACATTTGATTATGTTAATTTGGTCATTTAAATGCCGTTGGATTAATGCTTTATTGTTTCATATTTATGCTGGAATTAATTATGATTATTTGCTAATATTGCACATGTTGAGCATATTATTCTGTTTAAATGACATGGAGATACTTCATATGTATATGTTAATTTGGGACACTTGCAATCCATTTTAACTTATATAGATAGCGAGTAAGCGAGATGGCAGAGGCACCGTCTTCGACGCCGTCACCGACGGCGCAGATGGCAGAGGCACCGTTTTCACCTCTGGCACCGACGAGGCCGCCGTCACCGACGCCGCCTAATGCGTCATGCTGCCCGTCGACGATAATGACACGGAAGCGAGATGGCAGAGGAAGATCGCAAATGCCTATGGGCCGACTAGTCATCACGGAGGTCAGTGACTTTGGGGTTCCTCTGAGTCCCAAGAGATCAGCAGCGAGATTCCGGACCATCTGCGGGATAATTGCAAGGGAACGGGTCCCCATCACCACACCAAGATGGAAGGATCTGACGAAAGAAGCGAGAGGCGCGGTGTGGACAGAACTTTCAAGCAAGTTCACTATCCCAGAAGCAGACATGGCACGCGTGCAACGGACGACGATGCTCACGATGGATAAATCGTGGAGGACCTTCAAGAGCATTCTTGTCACGAAGTACGTGAACACGGGTCAGACGCCCTTCGCGAAGTATGGATTCTTGACGCGGGAAGCATGGGACGCCTTTGTGGCCATGAAGACGACGGCTAAATTGAAGGAGAAAAGTGTGGTGCACAAAGCTCTCCAGACACGAAACACTCACCCGCACAGACTCGGTACCGCTGGGTACGCGGGTAAATATGAGGAATGGGCGGCGGCGGAGGAGAACGTGTTTCCTGATGTCACAGACCCGCGTTCCCTAAGCTGGTTAAAAGCGAGGGTAAAAGTCTCATCTTCGGGCAGCATCTCTTTCATAAACCCGGCAGACCAAGAAGTGTCCCAACGTGTGGTAAATATGTCAAACTACCTAGTTGTTAATAAGTCCATAACTTTATAGTGTTTATAATAACATGATGACCTCTTGCTACGTGAATTGACTGCCCAAGCTTCCGAAGGCTCCTTCCAAGCAGACAGGGAGAAGGATATACTATCTACGGCCCTGGGAAACAAGGATCACCCGGGTCGCACGCGAGGCCTTGGAGTTAACGTACCTTGGAGTCATGGATTCGCAGACAACTACTGCACGTATAGGAGTAGAAAGAGATCCAAGGCCGAGCACGAGGACCGGTTGGTACAGATGATTACTACAAAATTTGAAGGAAAGCTAGCAACATTGCAGGATCAAATGAATCAACTCCTGAGCTAGTCGCAAGCCGCCCCTATTAATTTGGGAGCCAGTCCTACTCGACGTCAGAGTAGCGTCGCGTCCACACATATTTCTGAACATGACGACGTCCAATTACCGATAGACGACATCAAGGTAATGTACATCTATGGAATGCACCAAAGATAGACCTATAGGACGCCTTAGCTAATTGTGTATCGTTTTGTATGGGCCGACACCCTGCAAACTCCAAGTGAGGATGGATGGGTCCCTTTCTATTGAGGCTGCGCGGGGGATGGTGTATCCATACCAGGAAGAGGCAGTGCAGCACGGTGCCTAGTTGGCGCAGGGTTACGCCAGGGTCGAGGTGGATATGGTACATGGCAATTTCGTGGCTGTCCCGCTGAAGATTTGCCCGGACAAAGAAATCAGAACACTAGTGGATGTCGTGCACACTTTTATCTAGTGGCCCAAGAAGGACATCGCCCTGGACCCAGCAGTGCCGCGATCTGGACACGACCATTCCTCTCCAACGGGACCCTCGATGACTCCACCTCATGTTTCGCCTCAGAAGGCCACCTCATCGGTTCCCGTGAAGAAGATGCTGAAGGAACAACAAAAGCGTGCCGCCGCATCGGTTCCCGAGTCGTCTCGTGGGAAGACGCTGCCAATCATTAAGACCAAATCGAAATCAATGAACATTAAGGCGCCTCCCAAGTCTGGAAAGCCCGGGACGTCTGGGAATTACTCCATCGGAAACCGCAGTTGTGCTACAAGATATTACGCTACCGATATGCTTGTCAAGCTTTGCATGCCCGTACATGCGAAGACCAAAAGAAGGGTGCGATCATCGAATCACCGTCGCATACAAGGATGAGCATTTCTTCAACGGGGTGGGCAACTTTGTCGTGGGCTTCAACGACTTATATGACCTATTCAACCTCGTTGGCCTCAACGCCTCGCTTCTACGATGTTGGACACTGTAAGTGCATACAATCAAGTTCTGCATTCACGTAATACCGATAATTATCACAACTCATGGCTTGTGTATAGATACATGTGGAAAAATGTCCAGGAATGGAAAGAACCGGTGGGTTTCCTTGACTCACACATGGTATCTTTGCAAACCATCCAAGTAGACCCATCCTTCGTTGAGAAATACATAGCAGCGGCATTGCTTCATCAGATAGACAAGAAATACATAGTGGTGCCCTACAACAAGGGGTAAGTGTCACTACTTGCTATACAAATTTCATTTGTACTTTATACGCCGCATGAACTTAGGTTTAATGACTATAGCGACATACATGAGTAGGTACCACTGGGTCCTTTTAGTCATTATACCAAAGAGGAACCATGTGATATACCTTGATTCCCTAATCCGCAACGTACACAAATTCAGCATTCTGAAAGGAATACTCAAGAGGTATACTCATTTTCTCCATACATAACTCTATTGTAGTCTTCATTCGTTTGAAATGGCCGAGGATAATTTTTTGGAATCATGTAGGTCGTTCATCGCTTATGTTGCCAACAAAGGATTATACAATGGAAAGAGCGCCGGACTAACACACGGGACGAAATTTTCAGTACGCGCTACAACACGATAATCCTATATCATACTTCATAATAACGCGTCTCGAACTGACTATACCTATATATGTAATTCTTTTTTTGCAGTGCCGCCAGCAAAAAATGATGAGTTATGCGCAATCTACGTTTGCTATCATATGCAGCAAATCCTTACAGCTAGGAAGAAGGATCCCGAGGTTTGTCAATCTTGAAATAATTATTTCCTAATTATAAATTTAAATATATATGCTTACCACTTTACTATTGCTAGCGATAGGGGTTGCATATAGAATTAGATGGACTCATTGAGCAAGAGATCGCGGACGTTCGAGGGAAGCTCTGCAGCTTTATCATTTCAGATATCATTTCCGACAACGGAGACTTTCACTCCATCGCCGTCCCAAAGTTTCACCCACCTGCAAACAATTGACTCAATTGTAATCCAATTGTAACTATAGCGACAATACTTGAACAAATTTGATCTTTTGTAATTTATTTTGAGTAATGATCCATTTGAGTTGTCAACAATTGAATATCTGTGATGTATCTATTTTTGTGCAAGCTTGTTTTCAGAGGGCATGGCTAGCAATCCTGAGGCTAGCCAAAAAAAAGAGCAAAAATGTAGTTAGGATTATGAACTATCACAGACGGTTTTTTATTGAAACTGTCTGTGAAGGCTATTATCACAGACGGTTTCCACTAAAAGCTCAGGATCGAGAATATCACGCACGGTTTGTAAATTAAACCGTCGGTGATATACGGTCGCTGAGCGGTTCTTAAATAGAACCGCTCGTGATATTCTCGATCATAGATGGTTTTAGTGGAAACCGCTCGATAATAGCCTTCGCTGCACGGTTTCAACAAAAACCGCTCAGGATAGTGCGTATCACTGACGGTTTTGAACCGCTCAGGATAACCGCCGTTATCACAGCATCAACAAATATAGACGGTTTGAAAACCGTGCGTGATGACCGCTCAACCGCTCGTGATGAGGCTTCCTGTAGCACTTCAAAGCCGACGTGTCACCGCGTCAGGCCATCTCTGGCCTCGTCGTCGGTGCCAGTGGGTGCGCAATAGCACTGAGATGTCGTTTTGGTCATTCTCTGACCTCGTGAAACACCACGTTGTTGGCGAGACACGCGGGCGCTTGTGCCACCCGCGGCTTTTGTCGGACAACACTGTAGCACTTCATCAAGTGCCTAATCCTAGTGATTAAACGTTAAGTAATCATTAACTATCGGGTTAGTTAACACATGAGTCACTAACGAGTGGGACCGAGCTAATAATTTAAAACGAATCGTTTCCTTAAAGTGAGTCTATGACATGCGGGCCCCACGATGCTTAAGTGTCTAGCTCACCGCACCATGGACCGCGCACTATGCACGTAGACCTTTGGTCTACGCACTATGCTCATGGACTAAGTCACTGACGGTGGGCCCTACTTGTCGGTTTTTAAACGAAAATCAAATGAAAATAGAAAATACGTTTTCAGTTATGAAGAGAATACGTCTTCCTTTACTAGAAGGTGTAAACCTCGTTAGAACAGACACTAGAATACATTTTCTCTGTTAGAAAATGTATTTTTCATTTAATCTGGATTTATCAAACCGAATGGAAATGAAACCTTAATAACTTTTGTTACAAAACTCCAAATTGAATGAAATTTGTCTCTAAATTCGTCTAAAATCATAATATACCTGAATATCTAAAAATATTTATTGTTGGTCTCTGTTGAATTTATTGGATTTTATTTAATTCGTTTTCGACTCTTTTTAGACGTCGATTATTCGGGTTATTATTGCGACGATCAATCGACCTTACCTCTAGAACAGCAAGATCAAATCAAGGACCTCCATTGATCATATTGATTCCAGTATTTTACTTAATGTACTTTGATTTGTAAATTCTATTATGCACGTGTGTTTGTTTTCTATGAAAATGTTATTGTTTGGAAATCAGTAGTCGTAAATCCTACTTTCTGCATATGTCTCCTTGAGATATTTATTCCTTACTGTTGTAGTAATTAGATTATGGGTTAGGCAATATATAATGCCATTTGGGAATTTCTGAGTGCGATTATCGCACAAAGGCAACTAGAGTGATAGATTTTCTAAAAATTTGCTAAAAGGACAATATGTTAATTTGATAATTTGGGATATTTTGAAAATGGTCCAAAGCAGATACCTCTGTTATTTTGTATAAAAATAAAATAAAAACTCTAGTGTTTAGACACGAGCGAGTTATATTATATTCTGAAAAAGGGAGGATTGTGACTCACTAGTAGCTAGGGTGGAGTTCTCACCCGTAGTCGATTAAGGACTGAAGCTAGCAACTCTGGGACTTAGACCTAATCGTACAACCATATGTGATAGGATGGGGTAACCGTAGCTAACTAAGCTATCGAATCATAGCCTTGCATGATAGTAGGCAGAAGTAGTGCGAGCTATTTCTATTGCCATCACAAATGCAGATGCCGCACTTCGGCGGGTTTCTATCCGGACAAAGTGAGGGACTTACTCAATAGGTTTCTATCCGGGCGAGTGAGGCTCCTCATTCACGGGTTTCTATCCGAATGAATGAGGATATAATCCACAGGGCTAGCGCAAGGTTAGGGCTAGATAATGTAAAGGCTGCGTCGCGAACTCTAGACTGCTTACCTTCGGTAGTGAGCAGTATTATAGAGATATTCCAAGCAACTAGAATACCACGTACTATGGGTAAAGTTGTACACCTCTGCAGAGTGAAAAATCTATTTAAATAGCCGCGCTCGCGGTCATGAGTATGCTTAGTACAGCTGGTATGGCGGTAGCTTTGCTTGTCAAACTATTTTGTCACCAAAGATTGGGATAATGACATGGGGTTTTTATTTGTTGATTTAACTACCATGTCTATGGCTGGATTGCCATGTCTATAGTGGAGCTGCTATTTCTATGGCTGATTTGCTATTTCTATAGCAGGACTGCCATGTCTTTAGCTTAATATGAATTTGTCAGTGCCATGTCTATGGCGGAATATGATTATATTTTTGCTTGCAACCGAGTAGGGTTACAGGTGTTGTTGTTATTTGATTTACTACTTTACTTACTGTCATGTACTTATTTATACTACTCTTTCAAATTCTGTTGCAAATTATTACTTATGAATATTACAAATAAACTTGGCTTTGAGCAAAATAACTTGTAGAGTAGAGCCTCTTTATTTTACAGCCTTGCATCTAATATAATTTTTTGCGATACCCTACAAGTTTTGCTGAGTACACAAGTACTCAATCTTGCTAATATTGTTATGTAGAGATGGAAGATGCGCAGATGCCAGACAATGAGTTCTTTGCTCCTAGCACCGAGGGGTTCGGTGATGGGTCTACCTAGGCCTTGTTCCTTGTCGGTTGCCTGCGGGATCGGATTGGCATGCCACTGGACTTTTGCTACTTTATTATGTCTTCTGTTGTTGTTTATTTTTTGATGATGACTACTTTTATTTGGCCAGTCGACCGTAAATGTAATAACTTGTAATAGCTTAAGTAGATTACCCTTTTGCTTTACTTTTTTATGTGATTGTATGGATGTGATTGCCAAATGTTGTGAATGTGTGTGCTAGCCTTTAATCCTAGGACTAGCACAGTATACATATAGGGTCTTTGGGTATTCCACGCCCGGGGGTCTAACATCAAACCTTGGTTCCAAAAATCTAATTTGTTTGCGACCAATTCTGAATTCAAATTTCCATTTTGAATTAATATCAATTTCAAACCTTGGTTGAAATTCAAATTCAAATTTATATTTGAATTTTCACCAAAATGTAAATCTCGTAATTACATTTCAATTTTTATTTCTTGGCCAAAAATCTTATCTCTTTCTTTTTTCTTTTTCATCTCTCTTTTTCTTTCCCTTCTTTGTTTTTCTTTTCTTTCTCTCTTTCTTTTTTTCCTTTCCTCTTTCTCCTGCCCTCGGTTCTTCTTCTCTCTGTCCCGAGCTGTGTGCCACTACAACATGAACACCCCTTTAGCAACGCATATATGCGTTGCTAGAAGTCCAAATAAATGTTGTTAGGGTCTATACCAATGCATTTAGTATGCGTTGCCATTGAGGTCGTTGCCAAGGTCTGTGACAACACATATACAAGTGTTGGTAACATGTAAATAAAAGATGTGTTGCTAGAAGTCCAAATAAATGTTGTTAGGGTCTATACCAACGTATTTAGTATGCGTTGCCATTAAGGTCGTTGCCAAAGTCTGTGACAACACATATACAAGTGTTGGTAACATGTAAATAAAAGCGTTGTAAGGTTGCAATGCATATTTTGATATAGTGGCAACATACATACATACATACATACATACATACATACATACATACATACATACATACATACACTAGCAAATCGCTTCCAGGATTGTTTACAACGCATCTAATCATTGCAAAAGGTGTCCTTTTCATGTCTAGGCTAGACTTATCAATTAGGGCCCGCGGGGTTAAATAAAACACACATATCAAAGTGTATAACAAATTTTTTTCATTGACATCAATAAAAAATTGTTTCATTACAAAGAATTTCCAACTGGTTTCACAAGTCTATAGTCGAGGCATGCACAGTTGGTACCATCATGATCTAATAACATAATACGCCCTAAAACATAAATGTAAATACATGTCTATACTTTTAGTGGAAAGTCTTCGTTCTCTATGCCCTGTGGTTCTATAAAAAAAAATCTTCATTCCCCAGCATTCTCCATTCTAAACACAAGTTTGCCGAACAGTCCGAACCATCAACATATCTTCTCAATCTAAAAAGAGAAATAAAGTTCTTTTAGTGCATTATTAAAGTAAAATATAACATTCCAACTCTTCCAAACAGATGCAGGTGTTGACGTGCATCCAAGGAAAGGAAAGTACCTGATTTTGATTATTTCTTCTGGAAGTGTTTCAGAACACATCAATTTCAGATGAATTTGTGTGGTCATCATCAGCTTCTGAAGTATCCACTGAAGTTGCTTCTCTGGGAGGGCTTTCTTTGATATAAACTAAGTCGCCTTCTACAGCCTGTGAAATGCCTGTCAAGTCACTAGTTAGCATATGCAAAAAAAGAGAGGAAAAAAGTTCACCAAAAAAACTACACAAGATGACCCACTTCAAGAAACAAATCAAGGTTAGCCCAAAACATCAAAGCGTAAAATGATTCAATTAAAACCGAGTAGTCAGAGAAGGATGAAGTAGATCGAGTGACTAACCATACTTTTCAACTCTCATGATGGCAAAGATGATTGCACAAGTTACTTTGGTAACTATGTACATACCTACATGAATAGTCAACATCAAGTAAAAAAAGTAGGGAAAAAAGCATGAGGATTATTCAACAAAACTCAGCAAAAGGGCAACAGAAATGCTTCAATAGAGCAAGTAGTATGTAACTTGAGTTGCAAAGTAGCAAAGCATGCACAACTCTATTGACTAATAGGTAAACTGGATGTACTACTATTGATGGTAGATTACATCGAAAGTGATTCTATTATAACTTTCTATATTCTATTACTACCATATTCTTAGAGTGAAAAAAACAATAGTCATGTACCTTAATTTGCAATAATTAATTAATAGACACACAGAATCAAATTTTAGATAAAGGCATGTAGCATACATCTTTCTCAATGTTCCTGGTATACCCTTTAATGCCTGTAGATAGTTACCAGGGCATTTCTTCAAACATTGAAGCTGGAAACAATGCATGGAAGAATATATCAGTTTAAATTCCCAAAAAAAAAATGTGCTTTACAACAGAAACTTAGAACAAAATGGCACCCTTGTTCAATTAATACCAGGATATGTAATGAAAAAAGAACTACACTTACAATAGCCCTCTTAGCTACAAGATGTCGAGGGAAGTTCCTCAGTGCCATATCAATATCACCATGTTCCTTGTAATGTTCACGCACCTTCTTTATGTCATCACGCGGATCACCATTCTCCCGATCCCCAAAAAACAACTTAACAATGAGCATGCGAATCTAGGACCCAAGGTTCCATCAGCTTACCATTCACCGCGACAGCCACGGCGCCGGATTATACCTACGATGGAGGCGGAGGAGGGGGCACCTACTGCACTGGGGCTCCCCTCGTCGGGTCGCCGCCGCCAGCATTGCCCGCCGCGAGCTTCGCCGCAGCCTCCACCGCAACCTTTTGCCTCACCTCCTCTAGCGCAAGCCACGACTCTGCCCCCATGACAGCTACCTCGCCCACCGCGGGCAGCAGCGTGGTCCTCCTCCACAGTGACGCGCTGCCACCAGCCGGATCCACCACTGCCACAGCCCCTCCGCGAGGATCCGGTGAGAGGTGGCTTCACCGCGCACATGGAGGACGAGGAAGCCTGGATCCGGTCGGAGGAGGCTTCACAGTGCAAAGGAGGAGACCAACCGGCGTGGGGAATGGGGAAGTCGAGCAGCGTGAAGGAGAAGAAGGAGGTTCAGATCCGGCCGGGGTCGTCTTCACGCCGAGGGGAAGGAGGCCAAGGGGCGTCTCATGGTGTTCTCTGGATTCGACTTCACGACGCGGGGAAGGAGGCCAAGGGGCGTCTCCGCACGGGAGAGTGGCAGGGGAGGAGGCGGCGCCGGTTCCACGCGTGGACGTAGCCGTGGGGAGGAGGCAACAACAGTAGATCCACACGGGGGTGAGATCGATGGAGGAGGAGGCGCCAGATCCGTATGGTGGCGAGGCCGGCAATGGCAGGGAGGTCACTGTGGAGTTTACTGGGAGGGGAGACGACGGGAGCGAGGCATCTCAAACGTCCTATAGGATAAGATGGGTTTAGTTGGAGCAGCCGAGCAGTTTTATTTAGATGTGGGAGGTGGTGGGTTGAGCAGGCTTCATACGTGGTGAATAAGTTGGCCCTGCAACGCATGCACTTTCCGTTGCGAGTTATGTGTTGTTGAATGTATGTTCTTCTTGTAGTGTGCATGCCTTCATGCCGCCTACGCCGCGCGGCCACCTTGGCGCCCATGCCGCCACCTCGAGTCGTCCTTGGCGCCAGCCCACTTCTAGCCGCCTCTTTTCCCCCACTTGCCCCTGCTATGCCCGCGGCCGAACCGGCCAAGCCGCACCCGAGCGCCCTAGGCATGCACCAGAGCCACTCCTGACCTGGCCTCACCGTGTGCACCCCGTGCTCCCATGCCACTCACGATCGTTTCAACCACATTGTCTGCATCATTACCTCCCCTCGATCATCGTGCCATCAAATTTCAGTTGCAATGCAATTCAATGGTGCAGTTTTGATGTTTTCAAAGCCGAGCATTGACGTCGCCGGCCTTGATGATCGTGTTCCAGTCGCTTCAACTATTTCTCGAGCCTATAAATGGAAACATCACCTTTGCAAGCACCTTTTCCCTCTCCTCTCAAAACCTCGCTGCCAATCGAGCTCCGACGACAGCGAATTTCGCGTTTTCCCGAACACTGGTCATCTCACCCAATTTGAGCTCCCGTCAATCCGGTAATTTTATTGATGTCTCAACCACGTCACGGCATGTTCCCGAACATGGTGATCGTTTCCCCTCAACCAATTGTGTTTTTCATGCAGTGTGTCATCGAAATTTCACCGTCGACTCTCTCTAGGCCGAAATCACCTCCATCGACCGATCTTCTTCTCCTGTGAGTATTTCATCAAATTAGCCACGTCACCACGTATTCTTGGTCATCTCCTTGCTATCCCACCCCTCAATTTGGTCGATCCACCGTCGTGGAGAGCTCCCACCATCACCACCTTCTTCCTCATCGCCGGCACCATGGCGCCGCCACTCCAGCCATCCTCCGGCCTCCCCGGCCTGGAGCTTCTCTGCGTCTCCTCTATTTCTTACTTCTGTTGGTTGCTCTTTGTTCTTTGTGTTGCCTCAATGACATTAGGGGTCCACAAGTCATTGACTCCAATTCTTTTCTCCATTTCCCTCTATTGTTCACTAGCATGTGGACCCAAAGTGTCATACTCTCATTTGTTATGTATGTTAATATATCATAACAGTATAATTTGGAAATAGTCCATTTTCATATTTTCATCATTCCATATGAAATCAAAATTTTTGACGTTTGTTCTCCTTCATACGAACTCCGATTCCATCGATTCTTGTTCCTAAATTCATAATATTTCTTTAGGTACCAATTTTATATTTTTAGGATTTTATTTATTTTTCTATTATTTATTTATTTGCACCGTTTTGGGCCTATAGATTCCATCGTTGTTGAAACCAGCTCGGATCAATATGCAATCTGCGCGAGTATCTTCGTCTTTCAACCAAGGCAAGTTGTAGACCTTTGACTCTCTGTCAGGACCCGAACTTACAAATCCGGACCCTCTGTGCAATCTAAACTAGTCCCAAGATCAATAGTTAGTTCACACAGTGACAACATCGATGAAATATCAATCACCGCAAAATAACTAAAATAACTTAATAAATAATAACAAAAACAAAACTTAAGGTGCAAGATTACAAAACCTGCAACACAAGGCTTAAGATACAAGCAAAACTCTTGCAGCGGAAAGCAAAGACTCGAGGTGGCCAATCGTCGGGCCCACAGGCAGTCGAGTGGGGAGCGCAACCTAGCTCGCAAAAATCTTCAACGAACTCTACCTCGAGGAACTTTAAGCTTCAGGGTTCTTCCTCGGCAACTGATCAACAAAGGCATAAAGCCGTGCGTACATAAAGTACTCAACAAGTCGTGAGAAAAGGTATGCAATTATTATTCATGCAAGACTTGTCAAGGAAAAGTTGTATGGTTACTTTGCATAAAACATTTTTTATGGTGAATACGATATTTAGAATGAAAAGCATGTTGGAAAGATATACTAAATATTTTAACAATTTTATGTGCAACAAGCAATGAACGACCCGTTTACTTCCCAACCAAACCACCTTTTCAACATTTTTAAGAAAATTCTACCCCTCATGTGAAATCACCACACATTGTCCAAAACCGGGGACACAGCTATTCGGATAGTTTTACACTCTATAGAGGTTGTACAGTTTGACCCACAAGTGATAATTAGTTGACACACTTCTGATAGCGTGCGACTAAACGATTATCACAATGCTTTTACAAAGCTCTGTTTTGACCTGGTCCTGCTCGCTAAGCTTTCGCCTGCATCCGGCCCCCTCTTACGCCAATTAAAAAACCCAAACATAATCAAATCAAAACATTACTAATTAATTACCCAGGTCCATCCCATCTTGGACATGTGGTTGTATGGTATAACTCGGATCAATGCCGCACAAAGTTAAGTCCTTAGTGACTACTCAGGCGATGCAACCACATCCAGAATCGTCCACTTTACTACACGATCATTCGCCAGAGTATGAAATTATTTTTGTTCAACCTGACCAAACGACAACCCTTGCCATGGCACAACAAAATTTTAAGAACAGTGGCCACACCATAATTCCATATTTCATTAAGTCAAATTTTTATGATTTAATCATTGTGAATGAACCGATCGTACAAGTAAAGCATGGCTAAGCATATCTACATTTCCCATGTTGGTAATAAAATATGTCCAACTAAAATTATCCAACTGGTGGTGTTCAAGGATACATGTCAACAGTAATCATCCAAGGTGGCATAATGCTGAATAGGACTTTAACTATTCCCAAAAGCAGTTATTATAAAATTAGCAATGCATGTTGATACAAAACAATGTAGTTTTATAAAATAGGTAAGACATGGTCAAAGGTCTACAACTTGCCTTCATTGAAAGACGGAGATACTCGTGCAGATTGCGGACTGATCTGAGCTGGTTTCGACAATGACGAAATCTATACGCGCAAAACAGTGCAAATAAATAAATAATAGAAAAACAGATAAAATCCAAAAATTATAAAATTATTACCAAAAGAAATATTATGGATTTAGATGAATTTAGGAATAATAATCGATAGAATCGGAGTTCGTATGAAGGAGAACGAACGTCCGAAAATTTGATTTTCACATGAAATGATGAAAAATCTTAAATGGACTATTTATGAATTATATTGTTTTGATATATTGACATACATAACAAATGAGAGTATGACACTTTGGGTCCATATGCTAGTGAACAACAAAGGGAAACGGAGAAAAGAATTGGAGTCAATGACTTGTGGACCCCTAGTGTCATTGAGGCAACACAAAGAACAAAGAGCAACCAACAGAAGGAAGAAACAGAGGAGATGCAGAGAAGCTTCAGGCGCACAGAGGAATACGACGGTGCTGGCAATGGACAGGGTGGCGGCATGCGGCAAATAGAAAATTGGATTCCCACAGGGTTAAGGATCCCATGGCCGTCGCTGCCGGCGGCGCAGCAAACCGACGGTGGCACTGGGAGGTGGCTGACGTGAGCATGAGCTGCACTCGAGGTGGGGATGGTGTAGGCGGGGTCAAGGAGGCCAAAGGATGGTTGGAGTGGCAGCGCCACAGTGGCGGCGATGAGGAAGAAGGTGGTGACGGTGGGAGCTCTCCACGACGGTGAATCGACTAAATTGAGGGGTGGAATAGCAAGGAGATGACTGGGAACATGTGGTGACACGGTCAATTCGATGAAATACTCATCGGACAAGAAGATTGGTCAACGGAGGTGATTTCGGCCTAGAGAGAGTCGACGGCAAAATTTCGGTGACGCACTGCACGAAAAAAAATTGGTTGAGGGGAAACGATCACCATGCTCAGGAACACGCCATGATGTAGGTTGACATCAAGAAAATTACCAGATTGATGGGAGCTCAAATTGGGTGAGATGACTGGTGTTCGGGAAAACGTGAAGTTCGCCGTCGTCGGAGCTCGATTGGCAGCGAGGTTTTGAAGGGGGGGGAAGGTGCTTGCGAAGGTGATGTTTCCATTTATAGGCTTGAGAAAGAGTTGAAGCGATGGGAATCAATCATCAATGTCGGCGACGTCAATGCTCGTCTTTGAAAATGTCAAAACTACACCATTGAATTGCATTGCAAGTGAAATTTGATGGCGCGATGATGAAGGGGAGGTAATGATGAAGAAGACGTGGTCGAAATGGTCGTGAGCGGTGTGGGAGCATAGGGTGCACATGGTGCGGACAAGTTGGGAGTGGCTCTAGTGCGTGCCCAGGGCGCTCGGGTGCGGCTTGGCCGGCTCGGCCGCAGGCGCAGTAGGGGCAAGGGGGGAGAGGCGGCCAAAAGGGGGCTAGCGCCAAGGGCGGCTCGAGGTGGCAGCATGGGGGCTAAGATGTCCATGCGACATAGGCGGCATGCAAGCATGCGCACAGCTCAGGATAGAGAGCAGAAGAACAGAGGGCGGGTGAAAGAGGAAAGGAAAAAAAAGAAACAGAGAAAGAAAAGGAAAGGAAAAAGAGAGATGAAAAGGAGAAAAGAAAGAGAAGATTTTCAGCCAAGAAATAAAAATTGAAATGCAATTATGAGATTTACATTTCAGTGAAAATTCATATTTGAACTTGAACTTGAATTTCAACAGAGGTTTGTAGTTGAGATCAATTCAGAATTGGCCGCAAACAGATTAGATTTTTGGAACCAAGATTTGAACAGAGATTTGAAATTTGGATTTTGATTTGGAGTTGCACTGAGATTTTGGGAAAACAGAAAAGAAATAAATAGAACTCAAAAGAAATAGCAAAAAGATCTTAGAAAAAGAAGTCCAAGATAAATCCAGAAAACAAATAAAACAAATTTTGAATTAATTGAAGTTTGAATTACTCACGTTAAATTGTTTTTTATTCTGAAATTTTAAATTAAGCTTTAACAAATCAAGAAAATTCAAATGGTTATTTTTATTTTGAAATTTTCAAAAAGACCCAAAAATTGGGATGTTACAGGAAGCCAGAAATCAAGCGCACAGACACACAGCAAACTATATGTCCGGCCTCGACGCTGTGAGGTAGAGGAGAGAGCCAATCATGTTGTTGTACTCCTTCTGGTCCACAGGCTTTCCATCCTCATCAGGATCTAGCACGGTAGAAATGGCAATGGAAGTATACATATGCTTGCTGCTTCCCATGTCGAAGCGACGAAGAAGGTCCTTTGTGTACTTGCTTTGATGAATGAAAGTCCCTTCTTTCAGTTGCTTGACTTGAAGACTAAGGAAGAAAGTCAGCTCACCCATCGTACTCATTTCGAATTTCCTGCTCATAGAATCTGAAAATCTTGACACCAAAGCATGAGAAGAACCACCAAATATGATGTCATCCATATAAATCTGAACAAGTAAGAAGTCACTGTCACGCCTGAGAGTGAACAATGTTTTATCTACCATTCCCATTTTGAAATTATTCTTAAGCAAAAAAAACTCTTAAGCCTATCATTCCCAACAAGAGTAGCTTCCGTAAATAACTGATTGGATTGTATTAGTTACTTACTTCTGTTAACAATCTTTTATCTCCATTATTGCATTTGATATGGTATTCTCCTTTTGTCATGACATCTGGACTAGCAAAAGAAATGAGGTAAAAGCAAAGATAAGGGAACATGGGTAAACTATCATCCCAAACAACAAACAGAGACAAAATCACAAGAAGGAAACTTCACTTTGAATTAAATAAACAGGAAAATATTACTTAGGATGGCTGCATCACAAGTGCCTAAGGGCTTTGATACAGTCCAAACCACTCGCAAGCAATTAGATAACGCCTAAAAGCGTAAAACTCTTGTTGGACTCTACGGTCACTAAGCAAAGAAACTCTACTCAAACTCCACTGGCTCAGGGTCCTCCTCCTCAGTGTCCTCCTCGACGTCCACTCCGATGATACGCTCCTCGAGGTCCTCTAGATTGTCACTAAGCCACCCACGTCCCTGTACTGAAGAGTCTGAAGACCTCTCTGCTCTGGCAACTACAATCAGACCATTGATCTCTTGAGCGGAAGGACCAACAGTTTCCGGATGACACACCTTCTTGCGTGCAGCCATCCTGAGAGGTACGTATCTAAGGCGTGTGGCTGGCTGTGGGTCTGGAGTCACTCCATGATAAGGAAGATCATCCTGAGGAGGTGCTGATGGAGGTTGTTGCTGAACTGTCTTTAATTGGATCAACTCCAGCTGAGCAGCACCCAACTTCTCATAGGCACGTTGTAGCTCTAGTGCCATATGTGCATGCCCCTCATCCTGTGCCTTGATGTAGGCACTCATCTGAATTACTGTAGGGTATGTTTCACCCTGTAAACTCCTAAAGCGACTAAAGACTTCTCCCTTCTTGCGGTATGGGAGATGATGATAGGTAGTCCCCTCCAGCCGGTTGCGATAAGAATACCCCAACCTAGCTATGGCCACTCTAGCAACCTCCTGACATCCTTGCTCATAGGAACTCTGCTCCACCATGTAGTGAAATGGTCTGCCTCCATCCTGATTACTCCTAGCAAAGACTGTCAGCTAAACACGCTAGACTTCACTACCATCCTTCATGGTAGTAAAGCCATGCAGCCGAGGACAGCGAGTGTGGCCCAACTCCTGAAGCATAAGCCACAACTCCTCACAGAATCCTCCCTCCTTCTCGATAAGAGAATTGGCGCAACACCTCTACAAAATTTTGAAAACAGGAGAAAATCAGTAAACAATTTTAAATATTGAAGGTAAAGATAAGTAAAAGATACTAAGACGGAAAAGAAAGTAGCAAGCAAACTTAAAAGTTTATAAATTAATTTTTAGAAAATATAAGTCCTTAAGGCTTGCCATTCTAACTAGGTCATGTCCTACAGTCGACTCTGCTCTGATATCATCTCTGTCGGGACCCGAACTTGCAAATCTGGACCCTTTGTGTAATCTGAACCAGTCCCAAGATTAGTACCTAGTTCACACAGTAGCAATATAGATGAAATATCAATCATTGTGAAATAACTTAAATAACTTAATAAATGATAACAAAAACAAACCTTAAGGTGCAAGATTACAAAACCTGCAACACAAGGCTTAAGATATAAGCAAAACTCTTACAACGGAAAGCAAAGACTCGAGATGGCCAATCGTCGTGCCCACAAGCAGTCGAGTGGGGAGCGCAACCTAGCTCACAAAAACCATCAACGAACTCTTCCTCGAGGAACTTTAAGCTTCAAGGTTCTTCCTCGGAAACTGATCAACAAAGGCGTAAAGCCGTGAGTACATAAAATACTCAGCAAGTCGTAGGGAAAGGTATGCAATTATTATTCATGCAAGGCTTGTTAAGGAAAAGTTGTATGGTTACTTTGCATAAAGCAATTTTTATCACTACACCATGACATAGAATTAAGGGCAATATATTGTTGGGGAAAATTGGATTAGTGGCAAAACAAGTGCTGGCAATATCCAAGAGATTAAGGGTCCTATTATCTACCAGAAATAATTATTGTCTAGAACAATTTATCTGTCAGCAATGTTTTTATGTTAACTAAAATACATCTACCCTGGAAAAAGTCAACCAGGTCAACATATCTGCTAAGGATAAGAGCCAACCCTTTGGGTGCGGAGATGAAAAAAATAGATGACTGAGGCGCGAAGACCAGGATGGCAGGACCACACCTCTGAAACTTTATCCCCAAATTCCTTCCCGACCACCCACCTCCCAGCGCCTCCTCCTTTCCCCGACCACCCACCTCCCCAGCCGCCCCACCTCCCAGCGCTGCCCTTCTCCCCAGCCGCCCCTTCCTCCCAACGCTGCCCCACCTCCCCAGCCGCCCCACCTCCCAACGCCGCCATCCTCCCCGGCCACCCTCCTCCCGCGCCACCCTTCTCCCTGGGCACCCTTCCTCCCAACGCTGCCCCTCCTCCCAACGCCGCCCCACCTCCCTGGCCGCCCCACAGGTTCAGTTGGGCCTTCGCGGTGTCTTGTGCGAGGACCTATTGACCTCTCAGCACAGCTAGTGGAGAGAAAAGGTGCCCGCAAAAGGCGTGACGCTCTGATCCAACAAGAGGCACCACGACATGGACGACTCCGACCCTGAGCTCAACAGGTGCCTAGCCCCCTTCCTACGTCTTTTCCCTCTGCTATTTGTGTTGCTATTTTGGATTGCACGCGTTCTATTCGCGAGATGGGTTGGATCGAAGAGAGGGAGCTAGGGTTTCGTAATTGTGCTTCCGTTCACCACGATTTCTCTCTCTCTCTCTCTCTCACACACACACACACACATAATTTATGTCCTTTTTTGTGCGATTAATCGATTTTTGTACACCTTTCATGATTCGTGATGTGCTTCGATGTGATTTGGGGGAGGTAGTGACATGGAGGAGATCGCATCACTGCTATGCCAGATCAAGGACAAGGCACACAAGGACGGCCAGAAGAAGACCAAGCAAACCATCTCCAAGTGATTCCCATTCCCACGCATCCACTGTCCCATTTGGTCTTGGCCTATCCTTACATCTCACACTAACTAGTCTGTCGATTGCCTATGTGCTACTGATTTATTAGTCTCAAGTAATGAAGGGAGATGTTGTTGCGTTGACTGTTGAGTGCAGCTGGTGCTTGCACCACATTTGCTTAATTTCTGTAGAATTGTGCACAAATCATCTGTTAATTTTGGATGCACCAATGCTATGAAAGGAGTGTGTTATTGTTTCTAACCTGCCATATTTGATTTAAGACTTTACAAGTTTGTGCTTGAAACAACAAACTAGTAGGACAGCATAGCATGGAGTGTCAAGTTGTTCATGAATGCTTGGTTGCTCTTATGATTGTTGTGGTAGTTGATCATAAGAGGCAATGAAGTGACTTCTTGTGTGTTGTGCTTAAGGAAGCATACCTAAAGCATTGAGGGCCAATTGAACTGCATCCGTCCATGGTAAGTGAGTTGAGATTTGAGACCATGAAGAGTGGCTTCACCGCATCATATTTTCTATGTGCATGATCAATGGCTGGATGCACTCAGCCCTTTCTACTCTATCAATGTGTCATGTTTATGAAGTTATTTTTTGCACAGCTATTGCACTCTCTACAGAGGCACTATCAGATTGCATTACTAATAGTTTTGCTTAACTTTTAGTGTTGCAACATGTATTCATCCTATGGTTCTGGGCACCAAGACCAAGTTTGAGAAGCAAAGGTGAAGAACCGAGTCATTTCACTTGCCTTTCAATTTCTTCTTGTAGGAATACATTCTCTTTGTTGTACTTTCTGTAGTGAGATTTTACGTGGTCTTTTATTCGTCACTATAGCATGAATAACCATGGATTGAAGCTAGTTTTGACAATAAATACTGTGAATCTTCATTGAAATGTATTATGAACTCTGACAAATGTTTATTAGTTGCATTGGTAGGCGGATTTTTCTGACCACTCTATCAAAACTTCAAAAGAGGTTTTCAACTTGTATTTGATTTTGATGTAGTGATGTACATCTGGTTGCTAATCTTGTAATAGTTTGGTTAACAGCAAATTCATGTGTATGTGATGCAGTGTGAAGGTCTATTGAAGAATGAGTACACTAGGTTGCAAGCAACACAATATAAGTTTTGCAAAGACGAAGCTTCACCCATACATAATTTCAAAGGTATGTTACCATCTATGCATGTATTTTGCACATGGCTTGCCCATCTTTGTCCAGGATGTGCTTTTTGTTTCCATAAGAACAGTTATCTATATATAAACATATTTACCTACAAATGAGGTTTGCTAATTGTTTCCTGGTGCTATTAAGATAAACAAATAGAAAAACTTTGCCCAAGGGAACGCTTTGTCTATATTAACCTTAAAGTTGGTCGAACTATGTGCTTAGTTTACTAATAAATGTGATTTTGGCTACTCAATGCCCTTAATCTTGATATCTTTTTGTTGAAAATTGGACCAATATCTTTAGGTGATATTTACACATAATTGTACCTATCTTGTACCAGTATCCTGAGTCCCTGAGTTCCTCCCATATAGATGTTATCAGTTATCCACCATTATCGACTGACTTATCATCCATGTATCATGTTCTGCAGACCTTTTTTCAAAGTTTGTATGAAAAAGAGAAATTGCTTGTGCAGGATGAACTACTAAGTAAGTATATGGCTTGTTCCATTTCTCATTCTTTAAAGATATTTACTATGACTCACTGTCTTTTAAACAGTTCCCATTTGTGAAAGATCTGTGCTCTGACTCTCTCATTTAAACAGGAAAGAAGGAGAAGGCTACTTTGTCTGAGCTTGACAATACATTTTCAGATAGGATAACGAATGTGGAAGAATTTCTGAAGAAGATGGAGCAGGTTTGTTTATCAGTTTGCATGATTTGCTAGAACCGCTTGGTTAACAGCAAATTCATTTGTATGTGATCCCCAAAGTATGATTAATAAATCAATCAAATAGATAAACAAAGGGGGAATATTGACCAACCTACCATCCATGATTCCTTGGTGGTGTGTGAGTGTGATAGATCATCTTTGGACAAATGTGAATCATATGCTAGCTTGTTCTTATTTAAGTTAACATAGCCCAGGTTTTACTTCAGTGTTAATGTATGACATTAGACATGTTAATTAACTAACATTGCAAGATACAACTCAACGCCAACTGTTTTTGAGAATGCATGGTACTCACAAAATTTATGTATTTAAAACGCTGAACTCACATGGTACAGTCATGTTCTTAGCAGATAGATTTTGAGTAGGATAACCTATCTTGCGTTGATCCAGGCCAAATATAGTCCAGATCTATTCATTGGTCAAAGCTTTCTTATTCTGATCATGTATGAACCTGCCTTCACAAACTACCTGAAAAATGCCATATACATAACTGCTACATATTTGTTCTCTCCTTTAGAATTTGGACTTTTGCTTCTAAGTTGGCAAGGAAACTGAACTCTAAGAATAACTATAGGTCGCAAATCTGTGGTAGACAAAAGTTTAGTTTCCTTGGTAGCACGTACAATTGCTCCTTGAATTAAATGTCAATCTTTTGATATTATTCGGCCTCTCTAGGCTTAACAAGTGGTGCTCATTTCTCAATGGAGAAAATGTTTGGTCTTTTTTTTTAGAGAGAGCAGGAAGGGTTTGGTCTAGGAAAGCACTATCATGCTTGGTTAATCTCATAATGTGTGCTCTTGACAAGCTATCTATGGTTGTGCTTAAATCAAGCTTATTGCTAATCTAATAATCTACACTACATTAACTAGTCATGGTTCAATGGCAATATGTGATGTATGGAATTCATGAGTAAACAGTGATTGTTCATTGTTAAATTTATAATCTTGTTTAGCTATTTGACGCTCATATCATGTTTGGGATTATATATGGTTTGAGGTTATTGACTTCTCAAATTTCTTTTCAGGTACAAAACATAAGGGTTGTTGAAGTTATTGTTTGCTAATAGAGTGATCATCCTTATTTTGCAAATGGTGATAGCATGATGATTTCATTATGTGGGCATCTTCATTGTCGACTTCTTTTGTATGGATGTTTTGTACATGCCAAGAATAGACCAGTATTGTGGTAGAAGGGGTTGGAGTATTTACATGTGCCAAGGATAGACTAGTATTATCGACTTCTTTTGTGTGGATGTTTTGTACATGCCAAGGAGACCGTGGCTATATTAGAATGCTTAGAATTCTAAAATTGCATGAACTGTGTATGGTGTACTGCACATGTACTGTTGTGCTTATCAAAAATTTCATATTTCAGGTTTATGTATCTTGTGTCATCTAAATTTGATCAATGTGTTGCAGCTGTATTTGATTATTGATATGACATTTTCTAAGTTGTACGATTGAGAAAATTGTAAGTTTTCTAAATTCTTGTTGAATGATGCAAACTATTGAGAAAATATTAAATTCACTATTCCTAGTGACATAATTAAATTTTATTGGCATTTTACATGTATATTCCTAGGTGCCTAATCTGTCAGGAATCATGCCAATGCTATCAATATATCTGTTGGGGAAAACAGACAATCGAGGGTAGTTAACTGTCAGCAATACATCTAACTACTGGGGAAACTCTAACAGCTAAGAAACAACTAACTGCCGGAAAAAACCAACTTATCTATAGGGCACTTAACTGCCGGGAACCCACATATCTGCCGGGGATTGTCTTTCCTGGTAGCACTTTACTAGGCAGGCAATAAGTGTTGGGGAAACACATTCCCAGCAGATAATTTGTTTTTCAACGCAGTTTTTCCCGGCAGTTTGATTGCCCTTAATTCTATGTCATGGTGTAGTGTATGGTGAATACGATATTTAGATTGAAAAGCATGTTGGAAAGATATACTAAATATTTTCACAATTTTCTGTGCAACAAGTAGTGAACGACCCATTCACTTCCCAACCAAACCACCTTTCCAACATTTTTAAGAAAATTCTACCCCTCGTGTGAAATTACTAGGCATTATCCATAATCGTTGACACTGCTATTCGAATAGTTTTACACTCTGCAGAGGTTGTACATCTTGACCCACAAGAGATAATCAGTTTATAATATTCGTTTGACACACTTCCGAATGTGTGCGACTAAACGATTATCACAAGACTTTTACAAAGCTCTGTTTTGACCCGGTTCTGCTCACTAAGGTTTCGCCTATATCCGGCCCCCTCTTGCGGTCTCATGTCTCACATCGTCAAGCAGTGCGTCACATCTTCAGGTATCTTTAGGACACTTTTGACTTTGGACTCTGGTATTCTTCTTATTCTGCTCTCTACATTCGGGCTTTTTCTGATGCTGATTTTTCAGGTGTAGAGTGGATAGGAAGAGTATTTGTACTTGTCACTTCTTAGGCACATCTCTTATCTCTTGGTCATCTAGGAAGCAGTCCTCTGTTGCACAGTCCACTGCCGAGGCAGAGTATGTAGCTGCAGCTAGTAGTTGCTCTTAGGTTCTCTGGATCTTATCAACTCTGTGGGATTATGGGTTATCCTTAGATAGTATTCCTCTTTTCTGTGACAACACTAGCGCCATAAACATTTCCAAAAACCCAGTGCAACACTCTAGGACCAAGCACATTGACATTAGATATCATTTCCTTAGAGACCATGTAGAGAAGGGTGATGTTGTGCTTCACTTTGTAGAGTTCGAGCAGCAGATTGCGGATATTTTCACTAAGGCTCTTGATTATTCTCGTTTTGGTTCTTTGTGGAGAGAGTTGGGAGTTATTAGTCCTTTTGGCCTGTTTTGAGGAGTTTGATCTTTTGCATCCATTGTACCATATTGCATTTTAAAATCAACAACTTGCATTGTAATAAAAGTATATGGAGCTTTGACTATTATCCTTGTGTGACATGATATCTTGCTTTACATCTTACCATGTTTTGTGCTAGTTTGCTAGAATTATCATGTCTTTCTATGTGTAGCTTAGCTTTTACCATGATAGCTCTATTAAATGTGAGAAACTTGAATTAAATCATGACTAGTTGGATCTTGTGACTAGTTTTGCTCTAGTGATCCTCTTATGATTCATGCCATGTCAAATAGGCTAAGTTGAGTCTTGAACCTAAATTGAGCTTTAGATTGAGCGATGCTAGTTCCTTATTGAAGCATGAGTTAATATTAGCTTTTTGTTCTTGAACTAAGTCAATAAAATAAAAATTGATATCTTTTGTGCGAAAAAACTGACCTCACCAATTCTTTCTCATGAGACGGCTTGCTATTACACTAGGCATGAACTTATGGGGAGTCTTGGATGACCTAGACCACTCTCTTAAGGTTTTTGCTTGGGATAGTCGTGGCACGGCTTGAGATCTATTACATGGATAAGAAAACAAAAATTGTGAAAAATGGTTAAAGCTTAGGAGGCAGTTCTGGATGGCTCCTAGTCCAAGACTTGCTTTGCTAAGATAAAACCAAAAATAAATTTCAGAAAGTGCTAAAGGTGCTAAATATGCTTAATTCCAAGTGCTTGAACAAAATGATTCAACATTGAACTTGTAGAGCTCTAAATTGACTCAATTGTAGCTTCTTGGTTCCATTTAGTTTATTGACATGGCTTGGCTCTTTTTTGGATACCTTTGGCTAAACTATGATCTTGAGCACCTTGCCATGCTAAACATCCATTTAATTTTAGATTATTTCTCATTTGGGTTTATCTTTGCTATATATGATTTTCCATGATCTAAAATAGCTACTTCACATAATATGGCTTGGTGTAATACTTGTAGAGTCACTTTGGATCATTTTCACGGCTCCTTATGATAAAAATGAATAAACTGCAGCCACTCTATTTCATTCATGCTCTATCTTCTTCCATGCATCTTGATGACTCCATTGTCAAAGGGGGAGAAAGATTGGTAAAAATGTTGTTCTAGAGCATGATTTGGAGTTTTTGTGCAAAGTCTTACTAAAATTGGAGTTTTAGTGTTTTGCTATGATTCTCTTGATCTTTTGATTTCTTCTCACCATGACCAAGATCAAATAGAACATTTGTTCTTTCATATGGACCTAGAGTGAGATTTCCCGACTCATTTGGTGAACTTGAAGTTTTTTGTGAAATTCATGCCATTTTCAGTAGCTTCAATTCACCTCTGCCTCAATTGGTCACTTTCAGCTCTTTGCATTCCTCTCTTGACCATTTGGAGCTCTATTTGTAATTTTTCCCCTCTATTGTCTAAAACCACCTTCAAATTGCATTTTTGAGAAATTGTCAATGGATTCATCAAGGGGGAGATTGAAGGACCATGTGAGAGGGTCCTGGATTATGTTGTGATGAACCATTGTAATTTGGGAAGGTCGGAAGATTGATTTGCAAATTTTTTGGACTTCTGGAGCTGTTTGCGGGTCGTCCGTCAACCACGGTAAACGGCATGTGAAAGGTGGGAAATGTTGAAGGGAAGTTCAAACAGTGGGATTGCACCATGTAGCTTGGTCAGTACAAGTAAGGCGTGGTCCGGTGGAACCGGAACAGGAGAGACTTGACGATGCGCTACAAGCCAGTGGTGCATCTACACGTGGCAAGCATGGCGCTTGCTTGCAATGGATGGAGAAGGCCGGGTCAACAAAGGGTATTTGGTAGTTTGACCAAAATACCAAAAACTGCTTCGGAAGAAAACCGCGTGCTTGAGCGGCGTTTGGGAAGGCGATTTAGGTCATGGAGAAACTGGTATGATCAAGTTGGATCAAGGCTAAGGACTTAGCGGATTTGGGCTTATGCGCTTTGAAAAGCGTGCATAAGAGTAGAGTGTAAGTTAAAACCCGTGTGTGCTAAGTGGATAGTATCCACTACGGGTATGATGTGGTTGGTTAACCCATCTATTTAAGGGGTTAGGATGGAGACTTGTGGTCATCCATCCAACGATCCTCTCTTGAGACCAAGTGTTCATGAGTTCTAGGGTTAGGGTTTGAGAGAAGTTGAGTGTTGTGGTGTGCTCTCTTGTCCTCTAAGTGGAGTGGTTGTAAAACCTTCATCCTCAAGTAGCAATATATCAATTTTTGTTCAATTCCATGAATCTCTTTTGTGTTGATAGATTTGCTCTTGATTTGGTTGGTTTTTTCTCCTCTCTCTTCCCTTCTTGATGTTGTTGTGCCAAGGACGTGTAAGAGATGAAGATAACCTCTAAAAATGAATCTCCACTCATCTAGGCACTTTCATGGCAAATTCATGAAGAAACCCGGTTTTTGCCATTTTTGCCCTCTCCGAGTGATTTCTTATATCCAGCTATTTTTGCCTCGATTCCTTTGGTGTTCTTGTTTGCTGTGATATGTGGGAACACATATAGATCCATCTTGGCCATTATCCATCTACGAGCAAGTCATATTCACCGTCTTTGGTTTTTGCCCAGTTTTGGTTCAACTTTCCTTCAAATGAAAAAATGTCAGAACTTTGACAACAATTTTCTTAATCATTGATTGGAATAGGTCTCTGACATCCTAGAGAAGGTGCATACCAAATTTCAAGTGATTTGGAGTTTTGGATTGAGAGTTAGCTCAATTTTATGTTTTGACCCGGTTTTGATGCAGCAAAGCTTCACAAACCAAAATATCTTAATTCTCTTATTTTCTTTTTAAGATTTTTTGGTTGGGATATGTTCTTAAGGTCATGATCCAGTCTTGGTTCAAGTTTCAAGTCTTGTGGATTTATGGATCAAAAGTTTTATGGATTTGAAATAGTACTGTTCTTGCACGGTTCACGATCTGAAATTACTGTAGCACAGAGATTTTCAGAATTTTATGTTCTTAATCTCCATAGCTCCTCATAGCTATTGGAGTAAAGAATTTGTGAATACTTGGGGGAAAATTTGATGGCACCATCCCCCTTGTTCCCATACCGGTGTTTGGCAGGATCAGATTCCTGTACCATTAAGTCGGTTTGAACTGAACCACCAAGGTAATAAGCCAACAACCTCTACTACTTGCCTAGCTTTCTTCATTCACAGCTCCAGAAACTTTTTTGCACAAGTAGACACCAAAGTTCACAGGTAGCAATGGACGGACAAAATACTATAGATTTGCATTTCATTTCAACATTACAAACATCTCTGTCTAGAAGGGATCTGAAGAGTATACATCAAGAGAAGAATGCACAAAATCTTGAGAAATGGATGAGCTAATACCACAAGAGGAGATGGGGAAGAAAAAGATGGTATTATTAGACACTATAAACTACACCTGAGACCTGATATCAGAATTGCTTGATTAGCAAAGCTAATTACTAGATACCTTTTCTTCTTTTTAATTAAATCATCGAAAACTGCTGTCTCATCTTTGATATGCCCACAGAGAGTCAAATACAAGGCACAGTGCTCCTCGATGTGCAAGCATGAGGTAAAAACCATTTTAAGGCAGCAAATGAGCTTTCAAAAGTGAAAGTCACCTCCCGGGGCAGTTATGGAGTCCTAGATTTAGTTGACCGACACAATAACCAGGGGGGTGAACCAAAATCACATCTTACCAGGGCTGCTATAATTCATAAAACAAAAGCACAGACATCTCAGCCTTCATATCCTGTTACTGCTTTCATCTGGACTACAAAAAGTTGAACATTGGTGGTTTGCCGAAAAGAGGCTCTCCATTGATCTTGCATACTTCTTTGTCAGGCACTGAATTCTCCAGTGCAAGATCTCCAGAGGGGCTAGACTCCTTGATGTCTCCCTGGCTGCTGCTACCACTGCCTCTGTCTGGGTACCCCCATAAGCCACAAGATCCTCTAGGCTTACGTTCAGTCCACTTCAGGTTGTCAAACTTCAAAACATCTGTAAGATCAACTTCACATGGCTTGTGATCAGGGAAGACTTCTTCACAAACAGTTTTATCATCGCACTTCAAGTTGACAGATCTCAAAGCATCTGTAAGATCAGCTGCACATCGCTTGTGATCAGGTATAATTTTTTCACCAATAGATACGTCACCACCCTTCTCACCAGACTGAAGGCTTGCCTTCTCTGCAGCTGGTATTGCAGGTTCATCAAAACCCTTCTCCCTAGATTGCAGGCTTGTCTTCTGTGCATCTGGTTTTGCAGATTCATCATCGCCTTTCTCCCTAGATTGCAGGCTTGACTTCTGCACCGCTAGTTTTGCAGATACGCCATCAGCCTTCTGACTAGATTGCAGGCTTGCCTTCCGTGCCACTGGTTTTGCAGATTTCTCACTGCCCTTGTTTGATTGCAGGCTTGCCTTCTGGGCCACTGGTTTTGCAGATTTCTCATCACCCTTGTTTGATTGAAGGCTTGCCTTCTGTCCAACTGGTTTTGCATATTTCTCATCACCCATGTTTGATTGCAGGCTTGGCTTCTGCATCTCTGGTTTTGCTCGTGTTTCAGACTCTCGTGACTTGACTTGATTTCCATGTTCTTTACTAGGAAGCAATTTATATGCAATATCTTTCCTTTCCTTTAAAGGATTCCATTTGTTGTCAACCCACTCAAGTGAATGTCGCAAATCACCCTCGTGAAATTCTGCTACTCTCTTCTCTCCTGCAAATTTTAACAAGCATGAGAACTCCGATATACTAACAAGCTAAACACAAGAATGCACAAAGACTGTTGGACATTATAAAAATTAAAAAGTAATCACCTGGGAAATAAACGCGTATGCGACCCTCATTTTCCTGCTGCACCACAATCCCCTCCCACCAGCCATCATGCCACCATGCATCGACAATGGTACCAACATCAACTGTGGATGGGATCATGCTCCGTTGTGAATGTTGTGGGCGAACCATTGGTCTTCCAGAAAGGCGTATACCCAACTGGTCAGGATTAGCAATTCTTGTTAGCAAAAGCCATTCCTGCAAAAGAAAATTTGGTCAGGTTTCTAACTAATACTGCATCCCATTTGGGTTACCAAGGAAAGATCTGCAATGTTAGAACAATACATATCAAACCAACCTCCAGATTTCCTGTCTCGTCAGCATTTTGAAGATCTTGGTACTTCACCTTGATGCGATCTTTATGCCTCTTTAATATCAAGCATCTAAACCAACAGCCCCTGATACCACTATCCTGGGACAGGACTTCAACACGGCAACTGTGATGCAACTGCTGCTCAAAGTTGTAGTTCAAAACACAATTGAGCAAATCAGAACCAGACCCTCCTGATGGAGGGCACTTCTCCACGGTCTGATCATTGGTTGCATTACGCGGAGGTCGGTTCTTCATGGTCTGATCATTGATTGCATTATGCGGAGGGCGGTTATCCACGGGCTGATCAATGATTGCATTATGCGGAGGGCGATTCTCCATGGTCTGATCATTGATTGCATTACGCGGAGCACAGTTTTCAACGGTCTGATCATTGATTGCATTACACGTAGGGTGGTTCTCCATGGTCTGATCATTGATTGCATTACGCGGAGCACGGTTTTCGACGATCTGATCATTGATTTCATTACACGAAGGCGGGTTTTCGACGGCCTGATCATTGATTGCATTACGTGAAGCACTGTTTTCGACGGTCTGATCATTGCTTGCATTACGCTTCCTCTTCTGCCCTGCATCTGAACTAGGTTTATTACTGTTATATGCCTTGAAACGCACCTTCATGGAAGATACGTTAAAAATTGTCCTAAGTATTTCCTGGTTTGAATACCCTTGCAGTTGGGTGATGTCAAAAGGCTTGACATTGTCATTATCAATCTTCCGAGAGCATAAATACGGCTGCCAATTGCTGTGTTTGGCACTTTTTTGGAACTTCTCAAAGTGCTGAGCATTCAGGACTGCAGACAATCCATCTATGCATTCAACTCTGAGATCTTGCAATGAATGGGAAAAGAAAATCTCTCTGTCATTAACACCTGGGGGCAATAGATCACCAACCTCGTCGACTTTGTGGAACCATCGTATCAGCACCATGTTGTTTGCTCTGATATCCTCATACATATCTTCCACATAAGCAACAAGTCTCTTTTTCTCTTCACTCATGATGTAAACAAAATCATGAACCTACAAAGAAAGCAGTAAAACAAATGTAACCAATCTCTAGTCCTTCAAAATAAAATCAATGCATGCAGATGGCCGATGAACATACTGAAATTGTAACCCCCCTGCGGCAGAAGGATCTGTAATGCTTTTGTTGTTTTTTGGAAAGCGATGCAGGACCTAACCATGCAAAGTCTTCTGAATTATTTCCAACAAATGTTGAAGAAAGATCCTGAATAAACAAAACAGAACTTCCTTTAAGACGGGAAAATTCGAGGAAGCATTTCTCAGGAACACAATGAAAAATGAAAAGTGATCATGAAATAACCTACAGTACCTTTGATGTGTGGATACCAGCAAACTTAGCATTGTCACCAAAAGAATATTCATCAAATCTATCATCCATCGTAGAGGATCCATATGTACAATCTGCAAAAGCGACATTTAAGATAAGCAAGTCAGTCTCCACATTGGCAACACTAGGCCAAACATCAGAGCAGATAGTTAAAATTCCAAAAGTAAATAACAAAACGAACAAACAACGAAAAATATAAACAAAATATAACATATGGGACATAACAGAACTTTGGAAACAACAAAAGAATAGAGGACACAAGATATTTGCCCTCTGAAGTCTGAACATCTAAAATTATTCATCTTTTGACAGAAAGGAGGAAATCAAACAGAACATGTCCTAAAAAGGATTGCTAATAGGGGGGCAAAAGGAGCATTCTCTCATCGAGGTATTCACTGCACCATGATGAGGTGCATTCCTTTTCCTGGCACGGAACAAAATAAAGAAAGAAGAGAAAAGGCATAAATATGTGTGAACAGATTCTATCTACATTTTTGTGAAGGAAAAGGCATATATATGTGTGAACTGATTCTATCTACATTTTTATGAAGGAACAGGGAGTAAAGATCAAAACATGATCTTCGCCATAATATTTTCACTTGTTAATTCTGATTTTTACTGTGTGCATATAGTTAAGACAAACCAAGAAACAGCTAAACATTTGAGGCAAGCCCTACGCAAATTTGGTGAAACAACAGCACGTAAGTCTGGAATGTACAAATCTGGCAAGTCTTCATCTACATTGCGACCCAGGCCTAAATCAAAACAACCACACAAGATATGCAAAATAGACAAATACCACCTAAGAGCAAATTAGTAACAAATAGAGATGACATACACCGAAACATGTACGGATCTAAATCTCCCAACCCATCTGCATATCCACATCATATATTTATTAGCAATAAAGACAGACGAAAATGCCTTCGAAAGGACGAAACACACCTGGACATAGGAAGCAACATATTAACAGCAAAGAGCTATATCTTGAAATGAAATCATATATGGCTCCATTGTCGAATCCACAGGGCAGGACCAATGAAAAGTTGCTATGCAAAAAATAGAATTACGAGAAAAGATAGGATTTTTCTGCCCGTATTCCTAGTTTTGCAGTTAAGAGTACCAAGACATAGGAATTAGCCATCTAAGGCGGTTTATTTACTACCAAATATACATATCGATCACCCTAAAAAATATATACATATAGATCTCCGGAAATGGGGAATTCTCCATTTCACGCGGCCCTAGTCCAACCCTTAGCCCTAACAGTGGCCGCCACAAGCTTCAACGGGTTCAACATTCAATTTTTCATACAATGAAACAATCCAACCAAGCAAAGATCCATTCCGCGCATTAGACCGGGGAAACAGGCAATTCTCCGTTCCCTATTCACCACAAATCGTACATAGGCGATGAACCACTAATTTTTCCAGTTCAGAGCCCTAAAATTCTAGCTTTATACTATGAAATGAATCGAAATGCAGAAGATTGCACACCGACCGGGCCTTAACACAGCACCAAAGAAACTATGAATCACATATGGATCACTAAGGACAAGAACCAGCTTGTCATCCCAATCCCTAAATACTAAGTTACTGACAACGGTTGAATCCTCTAAGTGAGCCGTCTTTGCAGTTTACACTAAACCACCCGAATTTTCACCACCCAGGAATGGAAATGGAAGAAACTGGGCCTATAAGCCTCACCTGACACGAGCGAGGTGAGCCAGTCCATGACCTCCCTCCTGGAGTACCACCTGAGCTGGGAGGCCTCCGCCGCTGCCACCGCCGCCTCCAACCGGGACGGCGCCCGCGCCGCCTCGAGCGACCGCAAGAATCGCCCATGCACCTCGTACGCTATGTGGTGAGGGCCCCGCTGCGTCCCCACCACCGCCAGCTCCCTCTCTCTGCCTCCGCCTCCGCCATCCCCGCCGCCGCCGCGGGGTGCGGCGCAGCGGAGGTAGTAGTGCACCACGCGCCGCCCGTTGTCCCCCGACAATACGTCCTCCTCCCACCCGACCCACCGCCTCGCCGCCAGCACGGCATTACCCTCGTCTACGGCCGCCGCGGCTCCCCCGCCCCGCCGCACGTGCTGCAGCCGAGACCGCACGCGTGTGGCGTCGCGCGCGCGCGGGGGAGGAGAGTTCGAGCTCGAGCTCCTCCTCATAGGAGGAGAGAAACTACCACCTCGCGGTGGAAGGTAGGTAACCAATCGGGAAGCGAAGGAAGGCTTGAAATGGTGGGGGCGAGGGACTTGTTTACAACTCTTTTTGGACCGAAATGGAAACTTCACTGCCTCGGAATACAATACTCGAGGGTGGGGCCCGGGGGGTTTTATAGTAAGGAAAACGGGGCGTTTTTGCAGGGAGGGGCCAGGAGTTACGCAGAATTCGCGAGGGGTGGGAAATGGCAGTTTGGTCCTGACTGTCCTGGGTAATTCTGTACAAGGGTTTCCTATCTTTAGAGGACTGTGCAGTGATGTTGAAATTGAAAATTCATGGGTGACCAGTAGGTCTGGTAATAGTTGAGAAACCAACTTATTTCTAACTTAACCCATAACAACAAACTTCACTTTCCCAACTTAAACCAGACCACTTCGCATCCACTAGGGCCCAACCCAGACCAGCCCACATGACAATTCAATCCAAACCAAATCAAACAATTTCCGTGATATGGGTTAACCCACTTTTTCAACCCATTTGAACTCATCTCCAACCCACCTAGTTCAATCCATGCGTGTGGATGAACAGGTAGTCACAAGAGAGAGGGAGAACACATCAGGCACAAATTGGAATAGGATACAAGAAAACAAATCAATCGAGAGTGTCCCCCTCTTCCTCGTCGTCATCGAGCGGCGTGATCTGCAGCGAGCTCTTGAGCCAGCGGCTCAGCGCCTCTTCCTGTTAGAGCACCTTGGACCACATATCGGACTCCTTGGCATGAGGGACCTTGCCTTCCCTCACGAAACAGTGGGAGCGTCGTGAAACCAAGGCAGAGTAGAGATGGCATTATCCCCGGTGCAAGCAGTGAAGGCCCATCGGTCCAGGATCAGGTCTGTCGGTGAGCGAGGACCCGGCGGCGTGTGGACGAGACCCAACCATGGGAGGCGATACCTCGAGCCCGCGTGAGCACAGTTGCGTGTTGGAAATCAGTCACCGGCGAGGCAGCCGCTAGCGGACGTGGCGAACAGAGGCCCAAAGACGCTATGCGAACAGGGGCCCAGTGAAACGGCGCGGTGGGGATCCGTGGTCACACGAATCCTAACACCACGCGCAGTAACGAGGAGCTCCCCTTCCTTCTCGATGTGGTAGGGAAAGTGAGAAATTAGTAAACGAAGGAACACGGAGATCGAGGGGAATGGCAAAGTGAAGCAACAAATGTGAAATCAAGTCTCTTCTCTTAGAAAGGATGGATCGATGAAGAAAGAATGACACCAAGAAATAAGTCACAGAAAAGTATATAGTTAGTAGCTTAGTAACATCTTCATCATTTGATGATGAACAGCTGGCATCAGCGGCGAGATCCTCATGGCAGCGGCGTCGTCATTGGTAACAGCGGCACCACCACAGTAGGCGTACTGGGAGATCTAGACCGCCAGCTACTGTTGCTGCTACGCAGCTCGTAGCGGGCCCTCACACCATACGCAGCTATGAGGAGCTCACCATCCTGCTCGGCGCGGTCACTACCTTCGATGGCAGCGGTGTTCTGGCCAACTGCGTGCGTGACAGAGTGTGATTGGGTTGGGGCCTTGGTGGGCTGGTGCCCCACGGCCAGCCATGTCAGGAGCTGAAAATGTAGACCAGGCACGCCGAACGAGCATCGATCTACAGCAACCCAAGCCCATGAAGTCACTAGCTAGTCCACAAAACCTCGGCTAAATGGCATTGGGAATCATGCCACCTCGAGATGTGTGTCGTAACCAACTATCCTCCAGCCAACCCACCCATACGAACCATGGGTTCAACCCACAAGAACCCGAATTTTTAGAACCTATACCAAGCCAAACCGATCCGTTTTTAGTGCAAACCCCAAACCAACCCAATAGTTGCCTCAATTCATTTCCACCCATCCAACGCCAACTCAAATTGAAACCCAACCCACTTCACCCATTTCAACCCAACCTATTACCAGGCCTAGTCACGAGGAAAATGGCATGTGATGTGAAAGAAAAGTGTGTGTATGACGTGAAATTGCTACGGAGAAGTATAAAGCATATGTGCAGAGATTTGTAGCGAAATAGATTTAAAAGTATGCAAAAGCTGGTTTAGTGTGTAGCATATTCAGATCTCACCATGTAGAGGTTGTTGAGAGGTTATTCTAATGAATTTGGGAATTGTTCCCGTGAATTCTATGTGATAGATATTATAAGTTTCTAGCCAAATCTTCCTATTTTCATGGGGCATGCATAATATTGAAGATTATTATTGGATCTATTACTAAACAACTATTTGTCAATATCGCGATATTGAAAATCACACATAATGAAAACTTTAGGTAAAAATTCAAGTAAAGAAAAAAACATACCTTGTTTCCCTCGATGATGGTCCCTCTCCTTAGCGACGATGAGGAGGGGTGTCACTTTTGTGCAGTTGCAAGTGAGATTAGTTGCAACTGCCCCATGAGGTGCTTCGAGAGGCATCTGGTGGAAAGAAGAAATGTCTTTGGGACAATCAGAAGAAATACATTCAATATTTGTCGGGGTTCCCCCACCAAGTGTATGAAGATTTTCATGGTTCAAATCTAGGCCAAGCCATCTTGCTCCAGGCCTAGCTTCGATGCTATTCTCATCAATCCCCATCTAGTAGTGCCTTCTCTTGGATTATAGAGCTCTGAGGCTTCTAGCCGACTATTATTGTGCGAAAACTTTTTTTTTGCCTAGAGAGTATTTTGTAGTGAGCGACTACAAGTCCATCGGTATTTCTAGAGTCAGTTTTGAACTCCAATCCACGTGGTTTCTAGGTATCGTCGTTGTTTTGCTTGCCAAATGTTTACATATATAGCACTCCACCCGTTGTCACGTGTGTTTGAGTTGTCGACATAGTTCACTTTTTTTCTTGTTCTTTTGTACCGGCATTTCGTGCACTTCTTTTATTTTTCCTTAAGCCGGGATCATAATATATTATCAAAAATTGCACAATGATTATATGGGATCAAATCCTAACCATGTTAACAAATAATGCACAAAATTCTTGGTTATTGGGACTTGAATCGTAGCATTGAGCCACATAAAAGCTTAATTTTGATATTCCATTGATCTTACATTGTCTTACTTCCTACTATAATTTTAAATTTGTTTCTCCATTTTTTTAATGTTAGTTATGTCTGCTAACCATAAGTAAATTTGAAATTTAGGTAAATAATTTTAACTATATGTGCCTATGAACTAACAAATAAAAAATATATAGGACTTATATTCAAGAACACAAAAAGAGAGGTATATACTTGTAAAAATCGAATAAAAGGAGTAGTTTGTGAACAAATTAATATAAATAAACATTGGAGGGTGGGAGTGCAAAAAAATGCGTGGAATATTGGCGTGGCAACTCACATAAGACGAGGCCAAAATAAAAGTCAAAACATCTAGGAAGCTCACTCACGATTTTGTGTCATTTACTCTAAGGGATACAATAGGGTGGGGTGATGTTTGAGTCGTGGATTCACGTGTACAATACATGATATCTGTTTATATCTTATTCTTTCTTTTCATTTATTCTAAGGGATAGAATGAGGTGGAGCGATGTTTAGTTTATGATGTGGAAGGGTAGAGAATAGAGTCATGGATACAAGCATACAAAACATGCTTTTGTTTCCATCTTATCTTTTCTCTACATTTACTCTTAGGGATAGAGAGTGGTGGGGTGATGTTTGAGACCTGGATTCACATGTACGATACATGATAATTGTTTCTATATATACTATGCTTTCTCTTCATTTATTCTAAGAGATAGAATGAGGTGGAGTATTGAGATTTAGTTTACGACGTGGAAGGGTAGAGAATAGAGTCATGGATACAAGCATATATATACACAAAACATGCTTTTGTTTCTATCTTATTTTTTATCTACATTTACTCTTAGGGATAGAGTGTGGTGGGGTGATGACTAAGCTGTGGATTCACATGTACGATACATGGTATTTGTTTCTATCTTGTGTTTTTTCTTCATTTATTCTAAGGGGTAGAATGAGGTGGAGTGAGGTTTAGTATATGACGTGGAAAGGTAGAGAATAGAGTCATCAATACAAGCATACAAAACATGCTTTTGTTTCTATCTTATCTTTTCTCTCTACATTTACTTTTAGAGATAGTGTGGTGGGGGTACGTCGAGTGTATGACATGGAAGACAAAAGAATGGAGTCAAGAATACAATTGTACTACACATGCTAGTTATTTGTTTCTATCCTATGATTTTTCTTCATTTGCTCTAATGGTTACAATAGGATGGATCAAGTAGTATATTACGTGGAAGGCCAAATAATACAGGCATAGATATAGGCATACAACACAAGGTTTTGTTTCTATTTTATCTTTTCTCTTTGGGTGGAATAAGGTTGAGTATATGACATGGAATGCCAATGGATGGATTGTGGAAACAAACATACAGCTAATGCTATCTATTTTTATTTTCTTTTATCTGTATTTACTCCCCTGTATCTTGTGGGTTGTTAGTTTCTCTCACTTTTCTATGCGCTACATTAATATTTCTTTTATTTTTCCAGGTCATTTTAGGGTGCACTCTAGATCTTTTTTAATTCTCTCTAGTGATCTCTTCCTTAAAAGAAATGTTCTTGATGTTATATGTATTTATGTGTGCTATTTGTATTCTTCTTTTCCTTGTGCTATTTGGTTCTATCTTATATTCTCTCTTCATTTACTACCTTTTGAGGGATTGATGGTAAGTAGGGTCGAGTGTATGACGTGTAAGGCCAACGGGTGGAACCATGAACGGATACATGGATACAGCTCCCCTTTATGTTTATTCTTGATTATTTGTGTTCATTTACTTATTATTTATTATGTGATGGCTATTATGGTTTTTTTCTCTCTCTCTTTTTCTGCATGCATGCTACCTTAAACATGTTTCCTCCTCTACTATCTTGCTTTTGGTGTACAATTCCAAATCTTGCATTGGATACTTTCTTAGTGATTTCTTTATCTTAAAAGAAGTTGAAAGAACCCTAAACACTTAAATTCATCTAAGCAACAATAAACAGTAATAAGCAGTAAATTACAGACTAGTTATGAACACATGACACATCAGTAAAATACAAGATTACATTATCATAGTCTACAGTGGGGCTTTTAAAGCAAAAGTACAGCATTAATACAAACTCTAAGCCAATTACAAGAATTCGTTACATCAAAGCAAAAAAAACGTTACAACATTGATTTCATTACAAAAGAAACTCCTACATGCTTGGTAGCCTAAAACAATTGCATCCTCTTTTCCGTGTACTGCCAGTGAGTAGAGCCTTCCCCAGTCGACCCAAGATCCTGCCACCATTCCATTCTGTTGTTAGCAAAAGCCAAAAGACCGATAGCAAACCAAAATCAATAAAATGAAGTTAGAGGAAAGAAAGAATGTCGTCAGATAGCGTGAAGCTCATTGAGGTTCACAGATTGTCCGGGGCCAGTCGACATCCTCTCACTAAGGTGGGCTTCATCATTCGGTAGTTAGAAAAATCCGATACCCACTTTTCCGACTTACCTCAACCGTAGAAAATCCAAAGCATAGTGCCCTATGGACCCTTGGTCCATGACATTTACCCAACCAAACAGCCGCCACATAGAGAAGAGGGGATAAGGAGAGGGTGTTTTGGGCAAGGAATAGTAGGGGAGAGAGAAACCAGCACAGCCGAAACGACGACAAAGCCCCAGATAAAAGCCCCTCACTCACAGCACAACCAAGCCACATTGCTCCCCTTTACAACCAGCCGAAACCACAAGCCAGCACACTGCCAACCCAAGGCAAGAACCAGAGCAAGCCGAAGCAACCTCCTCAACACCCACAGCCCATAAACGAGAAGCCAAGGAAGCAAGTTGAAGGCAAGAAGCTGATAAGGTAGAGGAAGGCGACCAGTGGAACGACCACGGCAACCATCCCCGACCACGACAAACGAAAAACCAGTGAACCGACCAAGCCATTCAACCAACCAGCTATTCCCCGACCAACCGACCATCAGGTAAGCCCACCATGCTAGCCATTCCCCATAACATCTCTCTTAGCATCATCACACAACACTCGCACTGCACATGAACACAACCGACCGGGCAAGGCGGCCAAGAAGAAAGGACACCATGCCTCAGTCGGCATGCATACCACACTGACAGTGGCAAGCCCGCAAGAGCCACCGTGCACCCTCAGGTGCGGGGATGAGCTCTCCAGCGCAAACCCCCACCCCGAGTGCCGTCATGGTGACCCTAGCTAGCTACCCCAAGCATGCATGGTAAAAATAGAACAAGAAGCTAAACTAAAATCTGACAAAGTATAAAAAAGAGAAGAAGTTATTTGGGTTAGGGTTTGAAGCCGAGGCCAAAGCCAAGGAACCAAGCCGCCACCAGAAACCCACCGAAGTTCACCATGCCCAGGAAGCATGCCACCACCTTGCCATCACCAACATCCCTCAGAACCCCACCGAAACCACCAAGCCATCACCAGCACTAAAGCCACAACCCACCACCTTGCCATCACCAAATTCCCTAGAACCTCACCGAAGCCAAAGCTCACCATGCCCAGGAAACCAAGCCACCACCGAAAACCCACCAAAGCAACAAGCCACCATCATGCATCACCAAGCCACCGCCGAAACCCACAAAGCCATCACATTGCCGAAGCCACAAAACCACCACCCAACCATCACCAAAGCTATCACTGAAGCCAAGGAATCAAGCCCACCATGCCATCACTGAAATCCCCCCCAAATCCACCAACAGTATCACCAACCGACCACAAATCAAAATTTGGGACAAATCGGCATAACAGGAAAAAGGGTAGTAAGAGTAAAAGGTAAAGGGGAAACTGTTGGAAATATGCCCTAGAGGCAATCATAGAGATGATTATATTTCATTATGTTCATAATATTGGATAATATGTTATCATGTTCCTTGAATGAATCATTGGTTATGAAGATTAACAAGTATGTGACTTGTTGGTGAAACTCTTAACTTACATGATGTCGTTCTAAATGAATCCCTGGTCGGATGTCAATGGTCAGAACACCAGTGACTCTATCGACCAGCACATTGTATTGATTGATGACCATGTTTCACCGGTCATGGGTATAGAAATATCGAATCAATAATGTGAACACATGTTAGAGAACATGGGGTTGGATTGACCCACTTTGAGACACTATTGAGATTGTTATGATTCTATGTGTCGTTAGTTGGTCTCAAGCAATGATGATGTATAATCCTTAGACCTGAGATCAGCATGATTTCCTACATGTGTAATAGCACTCTTAGGGGTTGCCAAACGCTGCTCGTAATTGGGTAGTTATAAAGGTAGCTTTCGGGTATGATATGAAACATGCGGAGAAATGTGACTGGTTGGATATGGGATTTGCCCCTCCTAACATACAGGAGAGATGTCTTTGGGCCCCTCATTGTGGTCTGATAAAGTAAGTGCATGGCCATGCCACTAGTGGTCGAAGTGTTCGACTACGTGAAGTTATCCGACACTCGATCGAGAAAGTATTGAACAGTCCATGGATGACACATCTCACCTGGAGTTCAACTAGACATCGTGAGGCAAAGGGAGAATACTCCAGTAGGTTGCTTAGTTCGATCAATTATGGACTGGTCATATGGAGATACGAGCTAGTCGTAGACTTGTCGAACGTAATCACAGAGTGATCGTAAGGAGTTACGAACTGGTCGTGATCAAATACGAACTGGTCGTATGGAGATAGGACCTAGTCGTAAGTGATGAGGACCTGGTCGTAAATCATATTGCATTAAGGTTCGTCCGATATAATTTGTGTGTATTCGGGAATCGTTATGTCCTGCTAGGAACCGCTAACGACTCATGATCGGAAAGGGTTTACGAGTCACAACCGATTACACATGAACCTACAGGGTCACACACTTAACGAGTTGGAACAAACCAGCACAAATACGATTCATCAAACATGTTTGGATAGGATCTGTCACAAGCGCTATATAAAGAGATGCATGAGGCTGTTGGGACAAGAGGGTGAACGTAACAGACGAGACACACGAAAGTCGTGAGTTGAGTTGTTCCACCGAAACCCTAACCGCCATCTTCCTGAGAGCTCTGCCGTGCGACTTGGTGCTAGCACACCGACGCATGGTTGTTCCTTCCCTAGACGTGTGGATACCGTAGAGGCGCTACTGCAGTTGCGGTTGCGCTTGAGGACGATCCGCGATCTTCATAAGGAACTGCAGAGGTCGCTGGAGGAGATGATCGACCAAGACCACCGCACCAACGTGCTCGACACTGGACGATCGACTACGACCACTACATCGACGCGCTCTATGTTGGACCAGGCTGCTCCAACTCTTCTTCTGCTACTCTACGCGTCTGGTGGTAACGATCTGTGATCATCTATTTGCTTGGCTTCCTGGTATACATGGTAGAAAATTTTGATTTGATGCTATCGTAGCCTACTCGTACCCCAACAGTGGTATCAGAGTCTTCCTACGTAGTTTTTGATCTACATCGGTCGCATATAGTTGATATGTGGTAGTTGTAGATTGGATCTATTACTGGTCGGGTCTGGTAATCTAGATCAGTTCATAGAGATGGAACAATCTAGGCCCTGGTCGATAAGATCGATCAGTTTTTCGGTGGTGGTAGATGGGTTTACGAGGAGGTATGAGCTATAAGGACCAGATGGTTTATTGCGCTTGTTCACGACCATACTGTATATCACTCCTACCTGTCAGAATTCCGTCATCGGAGTATGCCACAGTGTGTGATCGTATCAATGCAATGATCGGAATGGTTCGGAATAGGGTTAATATGATTAATCTGATGATTTCGAAGGCTTGGTTACGTGAATAAGATTCATATCCCGGAAAATTTTTCCCAGAGTACTGCCCTCGACCAGCGAGGGGCGCTGCCCCTTCGAACTCCGCCCGCTAACCGGCTAGCGGGACCGCCGTGCTGGGTATTTGTACCACGCGCTATAGGTAGTGTGTGTTCATGTCGCCCGATAGAATTGGATTCTATGCATAACTTATTTTTGCAGGGATTGATGTGAATAGTATGACCCATAATGTATGAGATGCATGTGTGTGTGTAATTTTCATGACCTGCGTGTCATGCTTATTGCAGCCCAAGGATATCTATATTTGTGTAACGACCTGCGTGTCGACTTGTGATGCTTCTTCACTCCTTGTAATTCATTACTAGTGCTATTAGGAGTAATGGCTTAATGGGAGTACTTGGAGGAGTCGACCACTTGGAGACATGGCGAGCAGGATGCATGGCGATGGAGATCACCATGTAGAAGGGTCATACTATATCACAATGTAATTTGATTGTCTATGAATGCCCTTATATTCCTGCTCATTTATTTCTATGCATGTTATTTAAATGCTTTTAACATGGTAGAAGTAAAATTCCCTCACATAATGCTAAGTTAAACTGATGCCCTCCCAATTAGCTGCACCATCCAAAGTCATGTATTTTAATGGTAGGTCTTGCTAAAGCAGAGTGCTATTAATATTCCTTGACTAGATGGGTTTGTGTCAGACACTTACACGCATAGCATTGGTTTAACTTGTCAAGGTCATCATAACGGTTATGGACCTTAGGGCATAGGGTTGGGTGCCGGAGCATAGAGATGCTACCCAACAACAAGAGTCATATAGAGATATGATTAGCAAAGGGTTGCTTACCAAATTCACTAATCTTCTAGCAGTGATGCCAAAGCTCACTAGTAGATTAACTGATTGTGGGTCTTGAATCACTAAATGGCATAAGAGGGATATGGTATTCAGTGGGAGTATCTTTATTAAATTGTTTAGTAGAAGTTACTTGAACATATGTCTTAGCTTTGCATATTTTATGTTGTAGTCATGGCACCAACTACTGTACCTATATCCAGTTTTGCATTACGTTCGATACTTGATAAGGAAAAACTGAATGGAACAAATTTTGTGGATTGGTCCCGCAACCTAAGGATTGTTCTTAGGCAAGATAAAAAGGAACATGTTCTAGAGGAACCAATTCCAGATGTGCCTACTGAAAATGTTGCTGGTACTCTTAAAACTGCCTATAAAAAGGCATGTGATGAATCCCTTGATATTAGCTGTCTCATGCTTGCTGCTATGAACTCAGACCTTCAAAAGCAGTTTGAGAACATAGAGGCCTACGATATGATCGTGGCACTCAAAGGCATGTTTGAGACATAAGCAAGAATTGAAAGATATGAGATCTCAAAAAAATTGTTTGGGAGTAAGCTAGCTGAGGGAAGTTCAGTGAGCCCTAATGTGATCAAAATGGTTAGTTACACACAGAGCTTAAAAAAACTTGGTTTGCCACTTAGTCAAGAGTTGGCTATAGATTTGATTCTTGCTTCGCTACCTTCAAGCTATGGGCAATTCATTCTGAACTTCCATATGAATGGCTTAGACAAGAATCTCACCGAACTGCATATGACGCTTAAGACTGCAAAGGACAGCATTAAGAAAAGCAACTGTCATGTAATGATGGTGCAAAAGAGTACAAGCTTCAAGAAGAAGGCTAAGACTTGGTTTAAACGTAATGGCAAGAAAGTTTCGGATGAGATCCAAACTAACAAGCCTAAACCCAAGACTAAGTCTGGCCCAACTCAAGAGAATGAATGTTTTTACTGCAAAGAACTAGGCCATTGGAAAAGGAACTGCAAGAAATACATGGCTGATCTGAAAAGAAATGGTGGAACTAAACCTTCCACTTCAGGTATTAATGTTATAGATATTTTTCTTGCTGACTCTTCTGTTAACTCATGGGTATTTGATACCGGATCGGTTGCTCATATTTGCAATTCGATGCAGAGTCTAACAAAGAGTAGGAGAATTACAAGGGGTGAGATGGATCTTCGCGTCAGGAATAAAGTAAGAGTTGCTGCATTAGCCGTCGGGACTTTGCCATTACTTTTGCCTTCAGGATTTATTATGGAACTAAATAATTGTTATTATGTTCTAGCCATAAGTAGAAGCATCATCTCCGCCTCATGTTTGATGGCAGAGGGTTATAAATTCATTATAAAGAACAATGGATGTTCTATATTTTTGAATGAAATATTTTATGGCTATGCTCTTGTTTTGAACGGGTTGTATATTTTAAATCTTGATGTTGCCCCCGTCTATAATATTAATGCAAAGAGGCTTCGGCCTAATGATTTGATTTCTACTTTCATTTGGCATTGTCGTTTGGGTCACATAAGTGAGAAACGCATGAAAAAGCTCCATGATGATGGAACTCTAAACTCATTTGATTTGGAATCCTTTGAAACATGCGAATCTTGCCTACTAGGAAAGATGACCAAAACACCTTTCACTGGTCGGAGTGAGAGGGTGTCCGACCTGTTGGCACTCATACATACTGATGTGTGTGGACCAATAAGCACGACAACTAGAGGTGGTTTTCAGTACTTCATTACTTTCACCGATGACTATAATAGATATAGATATATCTATTTAATGAGGCACAAGTCGGAATCCTTTGAAAATTTCAAGGAGTTCCAGAATGCAGTACAGAATCAACTTGGCAAGACAATCAAATCTTTACGATCTGATCGTGGAGGTGAATTTTTGAGCCATGAGTTTGGTGATCATTTGAAACAATATGGAATTGTTCGACAGCTTACACCACCGGGCACTCCACAATGGAATGGGGTATCCGAGCGGCGTAATCGGACCTTGTTGGACATGGTTCGATCAATGATGAGCCAATCAGATCTACCGTTGTATTTTTGGAGTTACGCTCTAGAAACTGTTGCTTTCACTTTAAATAAGGTACCATCTAAATCAGTAGATAAAACATCATATGAGATATAGACTGGGAAGAGTCCTAGTTTGTCTTTTCTAAAGATTTGGGGATGTGATGTCTATGTTAAACGTTTGACGTCTGACAAACTCACACCCAAGTCCGATAAGTGCTTCTTTGTGGGGTATCCTAAAGAAACTAAAGGATATTATTTTTATAATTGGATTGATAACAAAGTATTTGTTGCCCGTAATGGTGTCTTCTTGGAGAAAGAGTTTCTTTCCAAAGGAGTCAGTGGGAGCAAGGTGCAACTTGAAGAAATTCGGGAAGCATCTGAAAGTGTTTCAACTCCCACTAAACCTCTACAGGATGAACAAAATATTGTTGAACCTGTAGATGAGGCATCAGCCCCACGTAGATCAAAAAGGCCACGTTAATTGACTATAAGGTATGGGCATGATGTATTATTGTTGAATAATGATGAGCCTAAAACTTATGCGGAAGCGATGATGGACCCAGACTCTGAGTCATGGCATGAGGCCATGAGATTCAAAATAAAGTCCATGCATGATAATCAAGTTTGGAACTTGGTTGATGCACCTAATGGTATTAAGACCATTGAGTGCAAGTGGATTTTTAAGAAAAAGATAGATATGGATGGAAATGTTCACATTCATAAGGCACGACTGGTTGTGAAGGGTTTCAGACAAATTCAAGGTGTTGATTATGATGAAACCTTCTCTCATGTCATGATGCTTAAGTCTATTCGGATCATTCTAGCTATTGCTACATATTTCGACTATGAGATATGGCAAATGGATGTCAAAACGGCTTTCCTTAATGGAAACATAAGTGAGGATGTGTACATGACACAGCCTAAGGGTTTTGTCGATCCAAAAGAAGCTAGAAAGGTATGCAAGCTTAATAAATCTATCTATGGATTGAAACAAGCATCTCGGAGTTGGAACATTTGTTTTGATGAAGTGGTCAAAGGGTTTGACTTCATCAAGAATGAAGAAGAACCTTGTGTTTACAAAAAGGTTAGTGGGAGCAAGCTTGTGTTTCTGATCTTGTATGTAGATGACATACTACTAGTCAAAAATGATATTCCAATGCTTGAATCTGTTAAAACTTCATTAAGAAATAGTTTCTCAATGAAAGATTTAGGAGATGCAACATATATTCTTGGTATAAAGATCTATAGAGATAGATCTAAGAGGCTAATTGGATTAAGCAAGGATATGTACATAGACAAAGTGTTGAAATGGTTCAACATGCAAGATTCCAAGAAAGGTTTCTTTCCTATGGCACATGGCATTAATCTTAGCAAGAGTCAGTGTCCTACGACCATTGATGAGCGAGACAAAATGAGTAGAATTCTATATGCTTTGGCTGTTGGATCTATCATGTATGCCATGCTATGTACACGACCAGATGTATCACATGCTCTAAGTGTTACGAGCAGATACCAAGCTGATCCCGGTGAAGGTCACTAGACAGCTGTGAAAAACATCCTTAAGTACTTGAGAAAGACTAAGGATGTGTTCCTAGTTTATGGCGGTGATGAAGAGCTCGTTGTAAATGGTTACACCGATGCAAGTTTTCAAACCGACAAAGATGATTATCGTTCGCAATCTAGTTTTGTATTCATTTTGAATGGAGGAGCAGTGAGCTAGAAAAGTTCCAAGCAAGAGATGGTTGCTGATTCTACGACAGAGGCCGAGTACATTGCGGCTTTTGAAGCTGCGAAAGAAGGTGTTTGGATAAGAAAGTTCCTTGCTGAGTTGGGTGTGATTCCAAGTGCTTCGAGCCCAATAGATCTCTATTGTGACAACAGTGGAACCATTGCTCAGGCTAAGGAGCCTAGATCCCATCAGAAGTCCAAACATATACTCAGGCGTTATCATCTTATTCGTGAGTTAGTGAATAGAGGAGATGTTAAGTTAAGATATGCAAAGTTCATACAGATTTAAATGCTGCTGATCCGTTGACAAAGCCTCTCACACAGCCAAAGCATATGGTGTACATAAGAGCTATTGGTATTAGATATATAAATGATTGACTCTAGTGCAAGTGAGAGACTGTTGGAAATATGCCCTAGAGGCAATCATAGAGATGATTATATTTCATTATGTTCATAATATTGGATAATATGTTATCATGTTCCTTGAATGAATCATTGGTTATGAAGATTAACAAGTATGTGACTTGTTGGTGAAACTCTTAACTTATATGATGTCGTTCTAAATGAATCCTTGGTCGGATGTCAATGGTCGGAACACCAGTGACTCTATTGACCAGCACATTGTATTTATTGATGACCATGTTTCATCGGTCATGGGTATAGAGATATCGAATCAATAATGTGAACACATGTTAGAGAACAAGGGGTTGGATTGACCCACCTTGAGACACTATTGAGATTGTTATGATTCTATGTGTCGTTAGTTGGTCTCAAGCAATGATGATGTATAATCCTTAGACCTGAGATCAACATGGTTTTCTACATGTGTAACAGCACTCTTAGGGGTTGCCAAACGCTGCTCGTAACTAGGTAGTTATAAAGTTAGCTTTCGGGTATGCTATGAAACATGCGGAGGAATGTGACTGGTCGGATATGGGATTTGCCCCTCCTAACATAACAGGAGAGATGTCTCTGGGCCCCTCATTGTGGTCGAATAAAGTAAGTGCATGGCCATACCACTAGGGGTCGAAGTGTTCAACCACGTGAAGTTATCCGACACTCGATCGAGAAAGTATTGAACAGTCCATGGATGACACAACATCTCACCTGGAGTTCAACCAGACATCGTGAGGCAAAGGGAGAATACTCGAGTAGGTTGCTTAGTTCGATCAGTTACGGACTGGTCGTATGGAGATACAAACTGATCGTAGACTGGTTGAACGTAATCACAGAGTGGTCGTAACCTGATCGTAAAGAGTTACGAACTGGTCGTGACCAAATACAAACTGGTCATATAGAGATAGGACCTAGTCGTAAGTGATGAGGATCTGGTCGTAGATCATATTGCATTAAGGTTTGTCCGATATAATTTGTGTGTATTCAGGAATCGTTATGTCCTGCTAAGAACCGCTAACGACTCATGATCAGAAAGGATTTTCGAGTCACAACCGATTACGCATGAACCTACAGGGTCACACACTTAACGGGTTGGAACAAACTAGTACAAATATGATTCGTCAAACGTGTTCAGATAGGATCCATCACGAGTACTATATAAGGAGATGCATGAGGCTGTTGGGACAAGGGGTGAACGTAACAGACGAGGCACACGAAAGTCATGAGTTGAGTTGTTCCACCAAAACCCTAGCCGCCATCTTCCTGAGAGCTCTGCCGTGCGACTTGGTGTTAGCACACCGACGTATGGTTGTTCCTTCCCTGGACATGTGGATACTGTAGAGGCGCTACTGCGGTTGTGTAACGTCCCATTTGTCCTAGAGTTTCTTGCTAGATTTCAAAGCTAAAAAGGAACCATTTTGGTTTGCTAGTTGCTCAAGCTTAACTTGGAATTTTGGAAATTTGGGAGCTTAATTTGAACTAACCAAACCTCAACTAAGTCCTTTTGGTTTGTGTTCTTTATCCTTTTGGGGTTCTCTGGTGCTCTCTGGTTTTAGTCCTCTTTTCTGTGTTCGCCTTGTGTGCCCTTTGGTTTAGTTCGTCCTTCTCTGGACCTCCTCGTTCTCTTTGGATCACCCCTGGTGTCTTCTCTTGGACCTCCTCTTGCCCAGACCTCCTTAGTAGGTCTAGGACCTCCTCTCTTGGGTCTTAGACCAGCTCGGGTTTGTGTTTCAAATGTCCTTGAATCTTGAAATTCAAATTCGGGTGATTCTCGTGTCCTTTAGGACCTCCCCTTTGGAGATCTTAACCATTCAGACCTTCCCTTTGTTAGATCTGACCGTTAGGACCTCCCCTTTGGAGATCTTAACCGTTCAGACCTCCCCTTTGTTAGATATGACCGTTAGGACCTCCCCTTTGGAGATCTTAACCGTTCAGACCTTCCCTTTGTTAGATCTGACCGTTAGGACCTTCCCTTTGGAGATCTTAACCGTTCAGACCTCCCCTTTGTTAGATCTAACTGTTAGAACCTCCCCTGTGGAGATCTTAACTGTTCAGACCTCCCCTTGAGAGATCTGACCGTCAAGACCTCCCCTTGAGAGATCTGACCGTCAGGACCTCCCTTTGATTTGATCTGACTGTCAAGACCTCCCCTTGGTGGATCTGACCGTCAGGACCTCCCCTTTGTGGATCTAACCGTCAGGACCTCCCCTTGTAGATCTTGACCGTTAGGACCTCCCTCGAGAGATCTTGACCCTCGGACCTCTTGTGAACTGTGAGCAGGCCTTTTGGACCTCATGTCCTCAGGACCTCCTCGTGCCTTTTGCACCTCCTGTCCTCAGGACCTCCTCGTGCCTTTTGGACCTCCTGTCTTCAGGACCTCCCTGTTGTCTTAAGGACCTCCTGCCCTCAAGACCTCCTTGGGGTCAGGACCTCCCTTAGAGGTCAGGACCCCTGGTCTTTTTACAAAGACCTCCCTTGCGGCTGAGACCAACCCCTTGACTGATCTGTTCTCTTGAGTTTGACTGGCCCCACTTGTCAGCCTTGCTCACTTTTCCCAATTCTTCTGCCTCAAAACTCTGTGCGCATTTAATGGCTGTTGTATCACATTAAATGTAGTCACGTCTAAGGTACTTTGTTTTATTCTTTTGATGGCATGCACTGTCCTAACCTTGTCCTGTCTACCACCGATCTTTGACACGTTTGCACAAGCCCCTCATTGTTTCTCCACCAGCTCCGGCTATAAATAGCCTGGGCATGCCTCCCTTTTTCACATTTTTGCTCATTTCTAACTTCCTTGCTCTCGTCTAGTTTTCTCCGTGCTCTAGACCTCCCCAAGGAGCTCTCCGAGGCTGTGTTGTGCGTCTTGTTTTCTGGTTTTGGCTGAGCTTGTTTAAGCTCTTTTTAGTCTTATTTTAAGTTCTTTGCTTGGAGCTGGTTTGTTTATTTGGTTCTTTGGCGAACGTGTAGATCCTAAGTTTGAGGAGGAGTACTTGGACCCAACAGTTTCTACTGAAGGCTCACCATGGCTCAACGAAGGCAAGTCGCAGACCTTTTGATCATATTGAGCCTAGCTTTTCAAATGTATTTTGTTTTACTTAATCATGCATGGCTATTTTTATAAGAAATGGTTTGGGCAGTAGATAATTCCCTACTTGACAATATGCCTCCTTGGATAATTGTATTTGACATGTTGACATGATCCTCTTGGACGCCTTAGGATGGGTATTTTAGTTGGTATTGTTTGGTATTGCCAACATGGGACCGTATGTTTATGCTTAGTCTTACTTTTAGAACCGGGGGTCTTGGGAATCATGTTTCTTCTCTAATAACTTGACCAATGGAACTATGGAACTGTGGTTGGTGCCACCTTTAAGCATCTATGGTGCTGATGCCGTAGCTGTGTTGATTGTGGTGTGATGCCACCTTTGTTAAAATTTGTAGTGCCAGGACTGGGTGGTCCAGTGGCCGGGTTGAACCCAAAACTTTTTCGCACTCGGGCAAGTGATCGTGCAGTAAAGGGGGTGTCGTGTGCACAATGGGATGAGGTTGCCTTGCCTAAGTGGATTAAGGACTTAACTTTGTGTTCTGTTGATCTGGACCTTTTTCGTGCAACCACAAGATCACCTTATGGAGGGTGGTCTAGGCCAACTAATTTGTCACATTCTAGCACCATGCCGCAGGATGCTTTAGGGTGTGTAGACGATGGTAGCCGCACGTCCATGTCTGTCGAGGCCTGTTCAGACGATGGTAGCTGCACGTCTATGTTTGAGTAGGTTATCCCCCACAACGGTGAGCTCTGGGTCGATGGTAGCAGTACGTCCATGACTCGGAAAAAAGTTCATCGGGCGGTTTTGGTGATAGAAGGTGGTATTGTAAAGGCCTTGTTGCGCTCTCTAGACTACTCACCTTTGGAAGTGAGCAAGGGTTCCGATGAGAACCCGCCCCGCTAGAGAGGTCGTGAATTGTGGGTAAAGTTGTACACCTCTGCAGAGTATCAATCTATTCAAATAGCCAAGTCCTTGGTCATGGACATGCCCGGTGAAAATAGTGCAAGGGATAGACTTTGCTAAACTGCGGTCCATGGTTGATCTTGGATATCGGCGAGTGTTCTGGGTGGCTCCGAATGCTCGTGATGCCCATGATTGGCCGTGGAGGTCTTGTGAACCCTAGGGTGGTCCAAGGAGCTCCTGAGTGGGTGCTCAGAGGAGATCTTGGAGCTCTAGGGAGGTCTTTGGGAACTCTGGAGTTGGTGCTCCAGAGAGGTCTTGGGAGAGGTCCTGGTTGTGGGTGCGACTGGACCTCCACCAAGTGGGCTTGGGACTGAGTTGGTGCTCACTCCCTCTCTTCAAACAAATGTATTTATGTATTATTGTTTCAACTTGAGCTTTGCAACCTATACATGTTATTTACTGTCAAATATTACTTTTCGCAACTAACCCTACAGCTCTCATTGTTAAGCCAATGCATGAATATTATTTGCATAATTGTTCCCTGCAATTTGCTGAGTACATTCAAAGTACTCATGGCTTTAAGCCCTGTGTTAAAGCAGTGGTCGAAGATGAACAAGTGCAGGGATGCTCAGACCTCTTCGAGGAGGAGTTCTTTGATGACATGGCTGCCTAGGACGTCCTCCACTCAACAGCTTATGGGCTTGCAGGGTGGCTTTGTGTGCTCTTTGATGTTCCTCTGTAAAGTTCTTTTGTGTCGGTTTTTGTTAGCCCAAGTTGGCAAACTTTTGTAAGCAAGCTTTGACCATAAGGTCTTGTTTAATGCAAAGTTTAATTTGTCTGCTTCATCTATTGTTTGGCCTTGTGCTTGTGATTATACCTAAGTGTTCTGTGTGAGCTAGCATCGGTTCTCCTGGGACTGGCTCAGTACATAGAAGCTGGACCTCCAAGAGGTCTTTGAATCTCCTGGGAGGTCCTAGCGAACCGCCTCTCAGGATATGCCACGCGGTACTACCGGTCATCCTTGCGGTAGTACCGGTTGTGCAAAAAAAAATGGTCCTCCCGGACCTCCTAGTGCTCCCCTGGGAGCACTTTCCCTGTATATCCTGAGAAGGTCCTCACAGGTTGCTGTTGCCCTTGAGGATGATCTACGATCTTCATAAGGAACTGCAGAGGTCGCTAGAGGAGACGATCAACCAAGACCATCGCACCGACGTGCTCGACGCTGGACGATCGACTACGACCACTACATCGATGCGCTCTACGTTGGACTAGGCTACTCCAACTCTTCTTTCGCTGCTCTGCGTGCCTGGTGGTAACGATCTGTGATCATCTACTTGCTTGGCTTCCTGGTATACGTGGTAGAAAATTTTATTTTGATGCTATCATAGCCTACCCATACCCCAACAGAAACCGCCGGAGTAGACGAGCCGGGTAGCAACCAAGTAGGAGCCGGAGGAGAGAAAGGAGCCCACCCGAAAGCAACCGAGGCAGCGGCATAGAGGTGGTGTAGAACTAACGAGGAAGGCGACCGCAAGAACCCCACTGGGAGGCACCAGGAGCAGGCGGCGTAGATCCGGAGGAGAGCCGGCGAAGGGGAGCCATAAGAGGTCGGCAGCACCTGGACGACGTCGGATCTGGACGGGAGAGGGAGAGCCACCACAGAGAAGAGAGGATGGGAGGAGAAGAAGCATAGAGAGAGGAACGGGTGCGGATGCGTGTGTGTGATGTGTTCTGTGTGTGTGTGTGCGCGCGCGCGTGCTGTGAGGTGTTAGGTGTTGTGTGCGTGTGTGTGTGTTGTGTGTGTGATGTGTTGTGTGCATGTGTGTGTGTGTGTGTAGTGTGTGCAATGTAGTGTGAGTGAGGTGTTTAGGATGTGTGTGCGTGTAGTGCAGTAAGGGTGTATGTAGTGTTTTGCGTGCGAGCGGGTATCGTTAGATTTGGGATAGTCTATTCAGGAAAATCCAGGGAGCCAGATAAAAGCAGCCCAGCCTTTCTGTTTCGAGCCAACCCAAGCTAGGGGCGAGCACGGGTGAGTTCAACGACCTTAGGTTCTAGAGCTAACGGACTGTAGGACAATAGCCACTAGGAAATGCTAACCTAATGGGGATACAAAAATTTTAATTAAATTAAAATCTGCTGAAAAAGGGAGCAGCGAATTAATTTAAGCATAGTAGCACCCAAACAACTAAGTATTTATGGTATGCGTGTCTATCGTATAATTGCAGAAGATGAACTGGCTCAGGCAGGAGTAGTTGATCCAGGATTCGTTAACTCTGAGCTTTACTACGAATATGAAGCCATGCCTATTCTCTTAACCATCAACCTAGTTATATTAAATATAAAAGTTACATTTTTGTATTATCCTTATATATGTGCATTGAAACTATGTCTCAAATCAAATCGGATAAAAGAGATAAGAGAGAAGGGATGAAGCATGAGAAAAGAGCAGTATAGCTGAGAGGAGCAGCTGTGCTGTATGAGTAAATATTAGAATGGTAAAGGAGGCCCTGGATGGGAAAGAGAGGGAAGGTGGGACCATTTAGATATGGATAATACATAAGGACCAACAAAACTTCCACTCGGAAAAGGGGCCGTATTTAAGTGACAACCATTTTTTCGTCTTCGACTGGCAGAAAATGCTACCTTGTTACGTTATTATACTCTCCGCATCGGGTAAGTGATATAATGTGAGAGTGGTGGAGGAACTCAGGACTGGTAACGCAAGTCCAGAAGTAAGGGATCCAAGGCACATATATTAGCGCATGTGAAGTGTTGGGTGAAGGGATAACTGGCCCAACCAACACTATTGAAAATCGGTGGAGGACTTGGCGAGCGTCCCAGGACACCGACGGAAAATAGATGGGTGGAAACTTAATCACATAACATAGAAAATGTTCTGTACTCTGAACTTAACACCGCATCAAAGGAAATGTAGGAGACCTAGCTTCAAGAGGGCACAGAGTAGCTATGGGTACAGTGGCACAAGCCTGCGCAGTGCTAAATAAAACCATGAATTCATGCCTGTCTCTAGGATTGGAGGCTACGGTGACTGCTATGGGTCTATCTTCTCACCGAGTGATAAGTAGTCTTTTCAGAATTTAAAACTTGCCACTTAATTTGGTAAAGTATTTTCTAGAGAAAGAGATGAGCTAGAAAATGTGATAACCGAACAGAGAAGAGCCATATAGTGCATCTTTGCTAATAAATGCTTGCTAAGTACACTAATACTCATTCTTGCTATTATTTCCTTTGTTAAATCCTAATCTAACCGGGGATTATCCCGAGTGGGATGAAGAATACACAGGTGCCGAGGAGACCGTAGGAGGCGAGGGCCCTTATTACGAGGACCAGGGTGAGGTGGACACCCTATTCGGCGAGTGGGATGAGTAGGCGTCCGGTAGAGCAGGGCAGGCAAGTGAGCGGATCTGTCACGTTTTGTAGTTGTATTTAAGTATTTATATTAAAGACCATAGCCTTGTGTGGGTTTCTATTTTATTGTTCTGTTGCGTTAATATTAGTAAGGCTTATTATTTATTGGAGTGGTGTTCTACCGAGCAGACGAATAATAATCCATTGCTTAAGTGTGATTACTCACACTGCGCCACAGAATTGTTCTTCTTTTTATCTCTATTTGTGTGTGTGCTGTTTTTTTTTTCCCTTTCCTTGCGTGCATGTTACTCTGGTTTCTACATTATGTTTTCTTTTATCTCTACTACTACAATTTTCCTGTGTGCTGGTTGTTTCTTTATTATTTTCTTGCTATTAATTCAAGTTTGCTCCTTTGTCACTCCAGAGTCCAGATCATGTGTTGGGTGCTTTGCAGTGCATTCATGGCTGCCCCGTTTCACACAAGTCGAACTATACATACATCAACGTATAGTTGAGATTAACATCGAGGTTGGTGTCGCAAAATCAAAGATCTCACTCTCAGTTAGTAGTACTGGCTATTTAGTTTAAGGAAAGCGTTAGCCAACAAGCACAAAGCCACTAATCATTTGCTTCGTGTCTGTGTGTGTCACTGTCACATCTTTGCGCCGCCATTTGCTATTGCCGCCGCCACTCCCTGCATATTTCACCACCTCGGTAACCAACCACAAAGCCACGGACAAACCGGACCCACCAAAACGTGGTCCCAGACGTCAGCCACCGAAAGGAGCCGCTCTACACGCGCGGGTGGCGCTGGGGCGCGGCGCACGTGGAAAGGCTGCCCCACTGCTTTGTCCCGACATGGACCAGTGACACGTGGCGCGAGAGATGGGATCTGGACCGCTCACGTCGCACCCTGCGCACGTCACGCGCGTATCTTTGCCGGCTAAGCTTCTAGAGAGAGGCGTGCGGGGCCCACTTGGACGGCTGGACCCATGTCCTGCATCCCTCCGGTCGCCGGCAGTGCAGAGGAAAACGACGGCACCAACCCGACCAACCTTTCGGCCCATTCTCTGGCAAGTTTTTTTTTTCTCTGGCTCGCTTCCTTTTGGAGATGGTGAAAAGTTAAATTTAACTGTTGAGTCGGATTAGATCAGAGCCTCCGTCAGGCTAAATAGACCTGAAATATCTTATTTTATTGTAGACGATTAAATTTAAGTAGGCTCAAACTTGTAATGATTATGCTAAGCCAAGTCAACCATACCAAAATGGACACGGCTTCGACCAAAACAATAAATTCTTACAGCTTCATTTTTGTTCTTTTTTTCATGAGCCATGGCTTCGGTTCCTACTTAAAAGAGGGCTAGCTTCGGCATCTAGCTTAAGTTGTTAAAATAACTTTATTGTAAATCAATCTGTCCTTCACATACATCTTCGTCAATGTCAGGTTGGTGACGAAATTTGTTTCCCAACGGTTTCCTTTTGCCTCTACAACCCCAAACGAAGTGCAACCTCGTAGAGTTACTGCCTTACTGGTGATGATGTATGCTAATGCTACACCCTCAAGGCAATTTAATTGAAGACACCTGGAAGGCTGGAAACAACATGTCATGTACTATCAGGTTCACAATTTCGGCGAAATTTTGGAATTTTCGGTCCTTTCGTTACTCTCCCAAAAAAATTCAATTCGTTCAGTTTTTTTTTGTTTGAATTTGAAGAGAATTGGAAGGGTTAAATAGAGTAAATACTAGTAAAAAAACATAAAGCCGAAGATAGCCTGGTGGCAAGGCTCCTTCGTTGGTTTCCTGGAGGCCAGGATTGAATCCTGCTCAAGGTATCATTTTTTTATTTATTTTAAAGTTTAAATTCAAATTTGATTCAAACCAATTTGAAAACCCACCAAAATTTCGGCCATTTCGGCCACCAACAAATTTTTTTCGAAAATGAAATTTGTTTCCCTGTGTACTACAGAGCAAAATAACCAGATTGCATGGGCTTTAAGACAGATCATAGAGCAAATTAAAACGACCTTGCATGAGGCACTAAAAATGGTTTCTACATGAATTTCACAGAGGGGTCAGCTCAATTTCTCATAAATTCCTTCAGGTTTCCTACGTACGTTAACTGGCCCCTCTTGCCTTTCAGCCTCCTCGTGTGCCGTGTGCGTCGGAGAGATTATTCATTCGTCTATGATTTCACTGCATAACACCATCTGTAATTACTGTGAACACTCGAGAGCAAATATACGTATTAGCTGACAGGAGTACATAATGATTTCCAGTAACCATATACACCTTCGGTGTAACCCTCTACCCTATAATTACAAAATGGGAAAGTATTCGCAGAGCTCATATTACAATTTGAGCAACAATTCTTTCCTCTAGTCGTTCAGCCTGTCATTACTAAACTAAACCCCCTCCTGAGCTTGAAAATCATGCAAGACCGGTGCTCATCCTTGGGCTTTTGGCAGGTGAAGTAGAGAGTACGAAAAACTGTTGCAACTTGCAAGGAATAGCAACCTCCATGTTACATTTAATCTGATCTCAATACATGGTCCATCCGTGTATCCTGTCTCACTTCTTCATATGGGGTTGCAAAACCAGAAGCAGATTCCAACGGCTTCCATGATACCACAATGAGCTTACTAAATCCATGCCAACACAGCACTCTCAGCATGATGCCAATCCAGAAAAGCAACCAAGGTAGCAAAAATGGGGGCAGTCTTCATTAAATAAATGGGTCAAGTAATTCCTTATCCTTCCGTAGCCTACACCTTGATCTTGGCACGCTTCTGTACTTCACGGAGCATAGTTAAACTTGTTGTCTGATCTTCTTGGTGATGCCATGCCTTCACAACACGGAACAAATCCTTAATGGCAGCAAGTTTATCCTCTCTATGTGCACAGAGGGGCTTATCTCTAGTCATACAGTGTCGCTTCCCATAATTGGCCTCAAACTCACTAGACTTCTCGTTAGCCCTTTGAAGCACTGATGCAGGTAGTCCTGGATATCAAGACAACAATATGAACATGCAACACTTTTTTTTCCTTTTGCTATCTTTCTACAGCCTCAGGAAAAATAACATTTGAAATTTTGAGCAAAAGATGTATTGAGATTTGAGAAATAAAAATGTTTGGATGAAAATAACCTGCTAATCGAGCAACATTTACACCATAGCTTTTGGGGCATGAACCAGGTGTTAACCTATAAAGGAAAGTCACTTCTTCCAAGCCACCTTCTCCCTTGCCTACCTCGCATGCCATATGACAAAGTGATACCTATGATGTGTGGTATTCAAATATGCAGGTTAAAACTTGGTAAGGCTGAATTCAGAAAACAAGATATGAATCAATTACCTTGCTATCCTCATGTTCCACTGCTAACCTATGGTAGTGCGTAGAAAACAAGCCTAGACACTGCACACGATGAACTAGATATTCTAGAACAGACGCCCTGTTGTAGTCCATAAGGCAGCAAATCAATAATCTCATAGTGAGCACAATAGAAAATGGAAATGAAACAACAACAAAAAAGTAAGGCATATCAGGAGTACATAACAACTTGATGTTATGATCTATAATCAACTTACGCAATAGCTTGTCCATCAGAAGTTGATGTACCCCGCCCAAGCTCATCTAAAGCCACAAGAGAATTCTTGGTAGCTGATGACTAAAGAAAAAGTTGCAAAAAAGTAATGTATCAGCCAAGGATCAAAATACCGCTACCGGGTAAAATCCCGTCGGGCGGCCGGTAACGGTTACCGACCGGTAACCGGAAAACCCGGGAAAATCTCGGTCGAAATTCATCTGAAAAAATTGAATTTGGGATGTAACCAAGGATAAAAAAGCCGGTACTGGACTAAATCCCGCCGGGTGGCCGGGAAAAAAACCGGCCGGTAACCGGATTTCCCGAGAAAAAACCGGTTGAATTTCGCTTGAAAACCAGCTGAATTTCGGAAATTGAAATTTGAATTTGTAAAACCCGGAAAAACCGGCCGGGATTTTCCTTCCCGGACCCCGGCCGGTAACCGGCGGTTACCGGCCAGGTTTTTTTCCCTAGATGTAACCACTGGAATTTTGAATTTGAAGTTTTCCGGCCGGTATTTGGAATCCCGGTTCCCACCGGTAAGTCCGGTTAACCGGCCGGGTTTTTTTCCCATGGTATCAGCAAACATGCAAATTAGTGATTGCATTCATATCTGGAATGGAAATCTTACAAGCACAGAAGCAGTCTCCATGAGCTCCACCAAGAATGTACTTTGGCCAGCCATAATATGATCACTTGCTCCCATGCGAACAAAGATGCGGTCAACAAGAGAAAGCTCAAAGTTTTCTGCAGGAACATCTGCTCCAATCTGCCAAACAACTTGAAATAAGTCTATGTGAACAAGCAATGTTGACAGGTAAGATAGTGGATTACCTGTGCTAATATTATGGTAAGACAAGCTTGACGCAAAAGAGTTGATTTACCACCCATATTTGGACCAGTAAGAACAATAAAGCTGGCATTCCCTGGCCCACCCATCTTAATGTCATTCGGTACAAAAGAACCCTTGCCTAAGGAATCACTTTGGAGAATGGGATGCCCAAGTTTTCTTGCATGGAAAGTAGGAGTATCATCTGGACCATATGATTCTCTGATAGTTGGACGGCAAGTTGGTCCCTCGAAATAATCACTTGCAATAGCAAGACTAATCAAGACATCAATCTCTGCATGGTAAAACCAAAGGCAGTATTTAGTGGAGAACTTTTGTAACCAACATCTACTTGTCTGTCCATGTTCATAAAAGGTTTAATACCATAATTCACACATAAGCATACATCTTTCCTAAGATGGAAAAAAGCATGTTAAAAAATACAATTGATGAAAGGTAATCAGTTAATTTACAAAGTATGCAAAATTAGTTACATTCTTTCAATAATCCGGTTAATCCCTCCAGCCCTTAAAATGTGATATCATCCTTCTTGCTGCCTAGCAGCTAGAAATATAATACAAAAAACATACTACAACAACCACATTTTAAGTAAATTTTTAACTATCAAGAATACAGTGAAAAGAACAGGAGCAATTAGCTGTAGGATAATATTGGACAAGGAATACTGCTGAGCTAAGTTAAACTAAAATTAGTGTACGGCATGAAACAAAATAAATCAGAATATCAGATGGAGTGTTACCAGCAACTACAGAAACCAATTGTCTCCACTTGCTGTGATGCTCAACAAAGAGATGAATCAGATTCTGAAGAATGCCTTTCAGTTTTGACTCTTTCTCTGTCTCAGCCTTAGAAAGTCTTGATAATAGCTCTGTCACTTCTGGTGTCCAGTATCGGTAGAAACCCTGGGTGGAAAATTGAAATTATATACTAGAACTTCAATGCTTACTGCAAATCTCAGTTTGAGTAAAATATGTATAAGTCCATATAATACATTTTCAACATGTGTTCACACAAAGTAAAATAAATGCATCAGTACCCTAGTGTATAGAGTTAAAATAAGGCAACAACCCACTGAAGGGCAAAATGGAAAAACAAAAACCGAAAGAAAGGGGAAACAAATTTAAATCTCCAGGCTCCAGAGCCCAGACAGTCATTGTATCTTAGAAGACACCACCCCAGCAAGAATTTGGTGATGAATGATAAATGGTTCCCTCAAAAAACAAAAGATGATAAATGGATCTTACTCCAATTCTTAGTCCTAGATCACTTTCATTTGTACACATCATTCCCATCAATGTAAATGTCCTTGTATTAGGGTATCTAATCAACATTAATAAAAGGGTTTCCCAAATCAGTATTCAGAAGAACATATCAAAACCAATCTCAAGAAAATTGTCCAAATAAAGCCAAAAATGGATAGACTGAAAGGTTATGTGCAATAGTGTTGGAACTTGGAACTAAACATTGAGGCATGGCCATTGGCCATAATGTTGCAACTCAGCATTTAGGCATGATCATAGAGTATAACCTGCTGATTATATCAGTGAGCATCGTCAACACCTTAGAACTAGATACTTTGACTACTGTCCAATTGATTACATATCTCCAATCTCCACCATCATCCTCACATAGTCACATTAGACTAGACTTTAATCTAACTTAAGCTAATTAAACAGTAGTGGGTACATATTTTTTGTAAATGCATACCACACTAGATAGGTCTACAGGCAACTACCAACACACCAAATAATATGCAACAGCATAAGTTCAGTTATATAGTGATGTACTTATTTGTATTCAAATACAGGAAAAATCCCGTTTCATTACCTTTTTTTTAGATTGTAACTCATAGTTCCTAGGAACAGAACCTCCCAGGCTCTCAGGCACTTCAATAAGGTACATATCCTTTCCAACATTTACATACTTAACCTACACCGTTGTCAGCCAATTATTAGAAATTGCCAAAGGAACTATTAAATGATGGACAGTTTAAAACAGAAGCCAGACAGAGCACTACCGATGTATCTCTCAACAGCTTTCGTTGCTCCTTCAGGTATTTCTTTAAACTGGACTCAATCTCCTCTATTGCACAGCAAGCGGTATCATATCCAGGATCACAACCTTCACGAGGTATGATCCGACCATTACGATCAGCTTCTGACCAATCAAATGCATCTCTGAAGTGGTCTAAAATAGATGATACATTTGGTAGCCCTTTGCCTGTAAACAGTTAGCGCTTGCAAGGTTACCTTGAGCATTAAAAGCCATCAAAAAAATTCTAATAAGTAACCAGACCAAGGAAAATAATAAATGAAGAGCAAGCGAATCACATATGGAAGCACCAAGAATAAAAATGAGGAAATGCCTCCGGTGATAGACATATCCTGTAGCTTAACTTTTGAAGAAAGCTGTTATTCCTACCTGGTGATAGCAAATCATTTAATAGAGAGGACCCCTCTGTGCCTGTCAACATACTAATAGAAGAACACGCTTGGAACATCTGCTGGCAACCACGAAGAGCAGCAGTGAACTGCTGAAGCAGTCTCTTTGATGCATCTTCATAAAGAACTACTGACTTTGAATTTCTCCCATTTTCATCACTGCGATGAAAGTGTAGCATGAGTCACTCAGATTAAACAAAGAGATCGTGGATTTCAAAGGTCCAAAAGTAGAAAAGCAACGCAAAATTCTGTAGCTAAATCCCAAAGCAATAAATGATAAAATCCAAAAGGCACACAAATCCAGCTTGTTGCATGAGATCTCTACTAATTAGTAAGCATATCATATGATATTGAATTACCAGCAAGAGAAAAGGCGTGCAAGCAGACGCTCCATGTCTGGGAGCCTAGACAAATCCTTACGGAACTGGATAGCACATTCAGACCCAACTCCCTGAAAAGAAGAATAAAGCATTAAAAATAGGCACAATCATGGGTAACATGAACAGTAAAGTTCTATGCTGCAATACTTTGTATATACAGTACAAACAGATATACAATCAGAACAGAACATGGTCATAATCAGTTTGAAATTCCATATATTTTGTTTTGACCATTCATAACTATGTCACAGCATAATTCATATTTGAGGAGACTACACAAGTTTTCCACTATGAATAAACGACCATCATACTTCATGAAGCTCACAAAACAGTGATCGCCCCAAGGCTAAAACATAGGATCCATGTTGTGGACAGGTTTCCTTTGCTCCTTGGAGATGAGTAACTTAGTATCATTGCATGATGCTCTTTAAGCCACAAAACAAAGGAACACCAACAGGCACATCAAGGTAGGTGGAAAATAAGCACTTGATACCCTGATCATAATTAGAATTAAATAACAATAGCCAAGTTCAAGCAAACATGATGTACTGAAACAAATCAGATAATAATATGTTTGAATAGTTCCAAAACATAGCAGCAACAAAGCAATTGCAGAAAAGAGAGAAGCCAAGAAGTAATTGTGACCATATTGAAGGAACAGCAGCAAAATAAAATGCTTTTATTTACTGAATTTTTTTTCACAATAATCCATTTTTTATTATTAATTTCAATATTATACCTGCGATAATATTTTTTACAGAAATATACCTCTATCGCTCAACGGTTGAGCGACTGGTTCCAGTAGCTCAACCGTTGAGCGACTGGGACACTTGTCGCTCAACGGTTGGTCCTAGTGTGCAGTTCACTCATCTAGCCAGTTGTGCCTATTGGGCGACAAGTGTCCCTGTCGCTCAACGGTTGAGCGACTGGAACCAGTCGCTCAACCGTTGAGCGACAGGGGTATATTTCTGTAAAAAGTATTATTGCATGTATAATATTGTAATTAATAATAAAAAATGGATTATTTGAAAAAAAATTCTTTATTTACTTCCATAGAAACAATTGTGTTGTACAGTATAATCATTTGAGGAAAAAAAAATAGTAACCATATGGAGATATTCCTACAGTTTCCACACATGTAGGTATTCACAGATATAATAGATGCGAGCACTTAATTAGTTTACACTGTGGACACTTTAAAAGAAGAAAGGAGAGAAGCTATTGGTCTATGATGTTCTCTATATCCTAATTTGGGATTAGTGAACGCTACTTTATGAAGCAAGAAAAATTTACAGGTTTGTTATGCTTCTGACTAAGGATTAGTGAACCCAAGGTGGCATCCACAATTTCATCTCGTCTTTCCAAACTCATTTCTCTCACTATCCCCTGGTACACATAACTGATGCTGCAAAGAGCCAAAGATTACCTATTCTCTGCTCAATCTGAAGCATTACTATCAAATTTTTCCTAAGCAAAACGCGCACGCACACACCAGCTTGCATTTACTTTGTTAGGTCTTGATTGTTGATTTATTGCTAAAAAATTTCTAAAACCATTTTCAAAGGATCATTCCCGAATAACAAAACAAGCTTATGTTTTTAGGAAATTTGTTTCCCTAAAACAGAAACCTTGAAAGTGGCGACGGCACTTTGCCGTTGCAGTATTGCTTTGCGATCGTACAATGGCCTTGCAATCCACCGTTTAAGCAACCTTTTTCCGAATCCAGTAACGCAATGATTCAATTGTGCATACAAGGTCCTGCAAGAATAAGCCAAAGCATCTTGACACAAGAATATAATTTCTACAGAAAACTAAACAGTTTGAAGCAGGCAGTACCCTGTGAGACCACCAGTTCTGGCATTCTCTAAAATCTCCAGATTTTCCAGTGCTGCTGCATCGAGTATCATATGCTTTCGGATGCTGTTGATAAGTCCCGAGCATGTAAGGGGCTCAAACTCAGGACATGGGAGCAATTTCTCATCCAGAAGGGATTGCCTTAAATAAAACAAAGAACCTCCAAGAGCAGAAAGCGCATATGTTCTATCACCTGCTCTAATTAGCTCACTTATTAGGTCAGGCAGACAGCCCACATTGTTTTGTACACCGACAGTGTTTGGTGATACAGTAAGATTATCCAATGAGCTGTAGTATTGCTTTATCTCATGAACAGTTTTCTCTGCATCCCAGAATTCTGTAGATGGAAGCAAATCATTAATTAAAGGGTCTCTTGTATTGTTCTTTAGTGCCTTCTCAGTTTCTGGGCTCAACATCTTAGCTGGCTTTATGATTTCCACAGGCCTCATTTCAGACAAAATCGAACATAACACATGACGTTCAGGATTGTCTTGGAACTGAAAAGCAGCAATGGCACAATGATAAGAGGCTACACAATTAAAAACGTGGCTCTAGAGAAATTTGTCTAGTTTGAATGTTGTTTTCTGCACTTCAATACAAATGAAAATGAACCCTAGGATCATAGAACCACCAACCTGTCCTACAATAAATTTGCTTGTAGAAACATCAACTATGCAAACACCAATTGTATGACTGTCTTGATTCTTCTTTGAACTATATTGATAACTTTCAGCCACAGACAAGAGATATGATGGATCTGGATTTGCCAGCAGGGCCTCTCCTTCTGTCAGTGTTCCTTTTGTAACCATTGCACATATTTCACGCCTCACAACCTTCAGAGTAAAGCATGACAACCACAAGAATAACTATGGTCATGTTTCCAACATATTAAGAAAGTTTGGAATTACAGAATAACCATACAAGAACAGGAATGTTGCTAAAAAAAGTTTCCTATGTCAATCACAGCCATATTTGGGATACAACTTTAAGGTCATCATATTTGCATATCAGCATAACAAAAGAGGCAACTTTCGTTGATCATGAGATCTAAACAAACCTTGTCTTTGATACCCGTCTCCTTACGGCGAAGTTCAAGCTGCTCCGGTGTTTCAGTCTGCTCCACAACCAGAACTCGATAACCCTGTGATGCAATGAATGTTATTATTAAAATGCAATTATTTATCATTGATAAATAAAATTACATCAAATATGTCCTGACCTTTTTAGCTAATTTCTCCAAATTCACTGCTAAATTCTTCTCTGGGAATCCACAGTGAGGTTGGTCGCCCTAAGATAATAGGATAAAAAAACCGAGGGGTGGATTATAAGAGAAGATAAAAGCTGGATTGTAGAGTAATAGCAGCAAAGTCAATAAGCATAAGGAAAAAATATTACCTTCATGTACTGAATATCAAGCTCCTTTGCCCCAACATGTGCATCCATTTCAAACAATTCATAGAATTTGCCCATCTGTTTCAAAATTTTAGAATAATCACTAAACAAGACAGCCTCGATTTTAGTACTCAACAACCACGGTAAAAATATAAATGTACCTTGAAGAACAGAACCTTATCCATGTGCTGTGATTTAAATTCCCACCATTGCCTCTATTAACCAAGACTAATAGTTAGTGTTAGAGACAAGTTGAACAGTAGAAAATGAGATGTATAGTTAACATGGACCTATTACCTGTCCACCTGTCAAACTCTTCAAGAACTGGGGAGGCAAGGAAAGAGTTCTTGGATCATAGCCTGGGTTTCCAGGTCGTCTCCCTTTTGCATCTTTGCGCCCTCTACAGTTGAAAACAATTATAACAAGAAAAATGACAGAGTGAAGTGTATGTCAACATTAAATTCCATTATTTCTGCTATGCATGTTTTTGCCAGATATTCTCTCTATGCAGAGCATGAGAGGAAAGAGATAGGAATAGGTACAAATTTTCTACTCAATGCATGTGAAAAATATATGCACTACAATAACTCAGTTCACATATCTAAGCTCCTAGGGGGCAATCAAAATGTGACCAGCCTACACTCCTACACTCTTGGTGGAATGTACAATTGTGTAAAGGAGTTAATACAGGAAGAACAAGTATGCGACATCACCAGCTGAAAAATCAATGCAAATAATATTTCTGTCATTTCATGAAACTATACAGGCAAAATGAAATAAAAACAAAGAATGTCCAGTAGAATCAAATGAAATAAAAACAAAGAATGTCCAGTAGAATCTAACACACTGATCTCATCATGGTTAAAATGAAACTAAGCATTGAGAAAAAATATTGCATATGGACCTGGTCAAGTAAACACCACATTTCACCTCAGTGTCAATGATCATGAAAAGAAAGTACTCCAATGCTCTCCCAAAAAGTGAAAAGCACAATTTCAAAAGCAACTTAAGGGTCTAATTTACAACCACCCACTACTCTGATATTAACTATACCGCATTTTTTGAAAGAAATGGGCAGGAGCTTTGCCATTGCACTAAGAAGAATGTGAAAAGTTCAGAACGAAAATACCGGTGTTAGCTGGCCAAAGAACAATGAAAAGCATGGAAGCAGTGCTACACAGCTAGAGATGAAAAAAAATGTGTGGCACACTGAGTTATTTTGGAACCTATGCCTGTATACACTGCTCTTCAATTGTGTAAGATAGGAATTGGCACATGTGTAAAGATTCAAGAACGGTACATAGACTATATCGTCCTGTTTTCGGACGGCGCATAGTATTTACCGTTCTGGTTTTCGTTCTTCGCCGTAATTCAAATTACCAAACTAATTTCGAAAACTTCCTTTCTTTTCTCTCCGGTGTGTGTTTCAAATGTAATGTTCGTAACATTTGAAATTCAAGTTCCGGTTTGGAGTTTCTCCTCTCTTTTAATTTCCGGGCCATTTCAAGTTGGGCCTCCTTCTCTTTCTGCTCAAATTTATTTTCCTCTTGGGTCGAGCCCATTTCCCACGACCCTCCTTTCCTTTTTTCCGCCCATGGCCCAAGCGCCTACCAAGCCACCTCCGCCTCACTCTTTCTTTTGGTTCAGGCTCAGCCTTGACCACCTCCTTTTCCCACTCGAGCACACTGGGTCATCTTCTTCTTCTCCCTAGGTCAAAGCCGCAGCCGCCTCTCTCTCCTCCAAGTGGCGACACACCGCTTACGCCAAGACGTCGCCGCCGCTGCCAAGGCCACGCCGCTTCCCTCTCGCGACACCACCGGCTCCTCAGACGCACTCGCCGCCACTAACTCCTCGCCGCGACGACTCTGGAGCCTCCCCTCGCCCTGTCTTCTCAACACGCCGCGCAGCACACGTCACCACCGTCCTCGCCGCTCTAGAGCTCCCGGATCAAGCGTCGCGCTCTCGTCAGCAGCCCCAAAGTCTTGTCTCGCCTCGCCTTGTCTTGTCGCCCGCACGCCTTGGCCTCAGCCGCCGCCGCTTTGTCACTCGGAGCGCCGCAGATCGCAGACGCCCTGCTGCCTCGCCTCTGTTGCAAGCCGTCTTATTACTGCACTGCAAGACCTGCCAAATGTCGGCGTGGACACCCGAAGTCGCTCGTCCTCGCCGCGCCTCATCTCGCTTCCTCACCTGTCCCCTCCGCGCAAAGCCGCCGTATGCCGACGCCGCCGGATCGCGGCTCCAACTCAAGGACCTTCCTCCGTTATTCTCCTTGCTCCATGCCTATAAAGCCTTCTCAAGACTCCTCGAGCTCCTCACGCCGCCCCGAGCCGGTGAAGTCCACCGAGCAAAGCCGCCCTTTTTGTTTTCGCCGCCACCACCTCCACCGTCTCGCCGCTCCGACCATCTCCCGGCGCCGTCGACCCCGTCACCGTGAGCCCCTGGCCACCAGGAGCCTTTCCCCTCAAACCCCTTCAAAGATTAGCCACTGTCGCCGCCGTATTTGAGCTTCTTCCCCGCCTCCGACCGCCGCCTTCATCACCATGCGCCGCCACCTGCAGACCTCCTCCGGCCTCCCCGTCAAGCTCTCTAGCACCGCCTCGCCAAGGGCTACAACGCGTTTCGCCTTCCTACCGAGCCGACACCGGACCACCTTCTCCACCATCACCGAGCCGCCGCCGCCGCTTAGCACCAACCGCCGCCAGCGACGTCCACCCTTCCGGCGCCGCCACCCCATCACTAGCACCGCCTCCTCGCCAGCTTCCCATTCTCAGATTAAGTCGCCTCATTGTGTTCTAGCTCGCCGGCTGCCAAGATCGAGTCAAGACACGCTGCGCCTACCAGAAGCGCCATGCGCGGGCTTTGTTTGGACCAAGACTTTGTTCCTCGTCATTAGCCTTAATGACGGTGTTTAATCCCTAATCAATGATTGGCCGATTTAAATATGTCTTAACCCCCCTTTTTCTCTCACTGACCCGTGGGCCCTTGCACAGTAAACCGCCAGCCCCTTCCCTTCTCTTTGACTGGCCAGTGGGCCCCCTCGGTGCCACTGTTCCCGTGGACACGCGCTTGGGCTCGGTCCACACTACGCTGTGGACCATTACCTCCCTCTCTCTCTTTTAATTCATTTAATCTTCGTAAAAAATTTTCTCCTCCGTTATAACTCCAAAAATTATAAAATAAATTTCTAAAAATTTGTTAAATCAAGATCTTGCTAATGGCATAGGACTTGATTAATTTGAAGTTCATTTGTGTATTCTTATGTATTTATTTGCTCTCTTTGACGTTGTGTCTTTTTCCGGTATTTTCGCCCGTATAGGATTTGAAAACGCCGGAGATCCTCAAGTTGATCAAGACCAAGAGTATCAAGATTCCCTTGCCTTTAACCAAGGCGAGTCAATACTTTGACCATATTGAACCTACATTTTCTGCAAATTATATTGTTTAAATTAACAAAAATTGCATGCTTTAATTCTTTAATCAAATGTATATTAAAGCTTAAGGTAGTTAAACACCCACTTGTTGATTAATTAATTAATATGCCATCCTTAATAATTTGAATCCATTAATCCTTGTCACCCTAGTAACTATATGGCAATACTAGTTATTTGTTGTACTTAAGCGACATGCTAGTCTTGCTTAAGTACCGGGGTATTAAAATACCCCAATCATCTTTCTTCAAACATAAAAATGATTTGGGCAGTCATTGGTGGTCCATTGACTGAAAAGAATGGTTTAAATTGGTTTTACTCCTCAAAAACCCTAATTGCTAGTACCACACCTGGGCGGATGGAAAGGTGGTGGGTGCTTGGGGAGCACGAGAGTGGTTGGATTGTGAAAAGAACCGCCCGGATGGATTAAGGACTTAATCTTGTCACGACCTCCCGTGTTAAACAAGTACAACCACAAATCTACAAAGTGCAACTTGGCTTAGTAAAGTTATTGAACCCTGAAAGTCATCTCATTGGTGGGGGTCGAGGATGTACAAGTGGCGGAGGTACTCCGTCTTGAAAGGGACACCGAGGTAAGGTGAAGTTGCCAGCTGCGCTAGTCGTTGTGGCCGGGGCCAGCTGCGCTAGTTGTTGTGGTGAACATCCCGTACAACATATGGGCGTAACCCCATATGGGTGAAATGACAAAAGGGGTGAGATATCTAGAAAGGTTATCTTGTGGATTTGCCGCCCAACTACATGACTACTAATCATGTTGGGTAATCTGTATGACTATCTCTTGTAGGTAAAGTGTACAACCTCTGAGAGTCTAAATCTGTTAAAGCAGTGTGCCTACGGTCAAAGGCGGACATGGGAATCATAACTTGAGTTAGTTCTATTTCAAAACTTTGTGGGTGGAATGAAATTGGTGGAAGGGCTCACCTAACCCTGTGTTGGGTTTTCCCTGAGTCTTCGAGCTCAGTGGTTGAGGTAATTGGAGGCAGCTCCAATTGAAAAGATGCATGTGTAGAGTTCCGACGGATGGAACCTCTACTATTATTAATTATTGCACATTACTCTCTTTATCAACTGCAATTTGTTAAAATGCTAAGTGATAGGACTTTGTAAGTATGATATTTGAAAAGCTTGCTTTCGCAAATAAAAGAACCGAGCCATCCTTGTTTAACCTTGCATGTATACTATTACATTGTGTGTTGGCTCGCGAGCACTGTAGTAGTGCTCATTCTCGCTCCTCTCCCCAAACCCTTCAGATAATGAAGACGAAGGAGACTACGCTTTCTATGAAAGCCCAGAAGATGATGGACAAGGAAACGACGATGAGTAGTATAGTTCTGTAGTTTAGGTCTCGCCCAGTCTAAGTAGACTCGTTCGTACTCACGTACAACCGATATTATCCAGCTCTTGGTTAATATCCGTCGTACACGGGTCACCCCAGTTGCTTGCCTGTGTGAGATGAGCCCTACCTTCCCTTTTGCTTCCACTATAGATATCGTTATCTTCTTGTAATGTAATAAAGTTGGCCTTGTGTGGCCCCTTTTGTAAAACTCGACCCGTTGAGGTCTATGTTACTCTGTGTTGTAATATATTTGTGTTAGTTCACGACTTGTATGATGGATTCAGCAATGTGTCTGTGAGTGTTATCTACTGATCCAGAGAATAGCACGGTGTTTTCACAGAGGATTTGAATTCTCGGAATCCGGGTCCGACGTAGACCAACTTGCTAATGTAGATTTCTCCTTCTAATATAACATCAGAATTTTAACAGTATGTGTACTGATTTCATCAAGCTATCTTTTACCACTAATTTTGAAAGGAAAAAATAGCACTATTCAACATTGACCAATCTAGCTTGGAGTTCTGAATATTTTGGACAATAATGTACAGTGTTTTCGCCGAGCTGTAAAAAACAGTTTTACCTAACATTGCAAAAGGAATTAATAAAACTAGCATTCAGAAAGTACTCACTCCTCAAGGAATTTAAACTTTTCCGCCTGCCGCTGCCCAAAGCGCTCAGCCACCTCTCCAGTAAGAACAGTGTGAGCATTCTCTAAAATTTGCTCCCCTGTAACAATGGCAACCAAAAATTACAAACCGACCAACCAAACCCAAACTCATCAACAATTCAGATTACACTACTCACTCCGGTCACAGCTCATTGGCACTTTTTGGACTTTTTCATGGGTGCTAGCTGGTGCAAAGCTGAACTTCTTAGCACAATCCAATGTACCCACATCCACTTTTTTTCTTTTCTTGGACAACGTTGACACTGACACTGATGCTGAACCCAAACCAGAGGCCGACCACGGTGTCGACGCCAAAGCAGATATCAGTGAGGAGTTCCTTGGCTTTCCCTTCCGTGATCTCACCGCAACAACCTCCTCATCGTCTTCGTCATCCAACTCCACCTCCTCGGAATCAGCCTCCGCTGCAGCATCCTTCTTCCAGTCCTCGTCCTCGGTGGAATCCCCAATGTCATCCTCATCCTCCGCCACAGCTGGCGATTTCGCCTTTGCAGTATCGGACATCCGGCGAAGACGCCGCAGCTTCCTCGCCGGCGTCGGCGTCGCCTCCTCATCGACGGGCCACTCGAACTTCTCCTTCCCGAGGTCGACCTCCTCCTCCTCCCCATCATCGTACTTCACCCGGTGCCGCCGAGAACCCCCGTCGTAGGCCTCCACCCTCCCCTCGTACCACGCGTCGTCCAGCGGCCAGTACACCCGCAGCCGCCTCCCCACCACCTCCGCCGCAGGCGCCGCCGCGGCATCCTGCCCCTTCTTCTCCTCCTGCTGCGGCGGCGGACGCGGATTGGGAGGGGAAGGAGAGGGCACGACGAGAGGGGGCTTCCTCGCCTTAGGGTTCAGCGGCGATGGCGAGGGTTTGGCGGCAGGCTTCAGGGTGGGGGCGGAGGGGGAGGAGAAGAAGGCCGTGATCTGGCTCTGCTTGCGCACGAGAGGGGAGCGGCCGTCGCTGAGGCGGCGCGACGACGACGCCGCCATTGGAGAGTGAGGGGAAGGAATGGTTGTTTTTTTTCGCGGGCTTTAGGGTTTTGCGGGGGAATTTGGTTCCAATTTTATCGGATGTCTCCGAAGAGACTTTCGCGGGGAATTTCTCGCGGAGGGGATTGGCTATCAGGGGAGGTGGTGGGTAGGGCCGTAGTGGGGAATGGCACGGGGAGGTGGCGGGAAATGGAGAAAGCGAAAAAAGTGACACGTCCGGCCGCCCCGCCGGGGATCTTTTTTATTTGGGCTCCTCGCATCAATCAACTCCGCACGAATCTCCACGGAAATAGACGGCGATCATGAACGAAGAGGTTCGCGCTTGGGTATCATGGAAGTCCAGCGCCACCACCACCGCAGAAGTGGCCGACCAGGCCGCTAGGCCGGAGTCTTCGCGCCTCGAGCGCGGAAGGAGAGGTAGGGGGCCTAGATTTGCAAAAAAAAAGAGGAAGGGGGCTAGATTTGCAATTGATTGACGTCAGGGGGTCACCGGAGGGCCGGAGGTGTCATGTCACGGCCTCGAGTGAGTCTCTGAGAAGGGTTGGTGGTGGCGCACTGCTCAAACCGAAAGGCACCAAGATCGCCGTTTAGGCACGGCTAGTTAAATGATTTGTGTTGTGTTGGTTTATGGACTCAATCGTCGATTCAGGCACAGCAGGCTGAGCTCACAAACTATACCATGTTAGCCAGGGCACGATTAGCTTGATGGAACAAGGTTAGCCCGTTTAGCCTATCTCAATTTGAAATTTTTAAAAAATTGCAACAAAAAAATGTGTTTATCGTGCCTAATGAGTCGACCGTTGCTAAACAGGCCTAACGAGTCGTGTCGTGCCTAACGGGTCGACCGATGCTAAATGAATCATGCCTAAACAGTCTGCATCGTCGTTTTGTTGAATGGCTAGGGTTCGTGAGCTAGGGTTTCGGACAGCAGCGTGGGGAGGAGAGGGGTTTTCGGCTTCTGCACGTTGTAACGCAAAGCGGCTTTGGAGAAAGCAAGGGAGAAAAGCTAGATATTTAGAATGGTTTTTGGCTTTTTCGAGCAAAAAACCGAAGTCGTTCCAAATGTAGGATCAATGATAACTGACTAGAAGGGGTGAATATGAGGTTTTTAAACTTTTTGATAAATTAACTATTTAAGCCAATTATGAACTAAGTCTAAACTAGATACAATTCTAGCTAAGCAATTCAGCACAAGACAAATGCTAGAATTATAAATGCGGAATAAGTAGAGATAAAAAAAATAACCACAAATAAGACAATGAAGTTTTTCCCATGATATCGAAGAATTGTCGGTCTTCACTAGTCCACGTTGAGAAAGCTTGAAAAAATCAAGCCGGCTCTACGAATTAAGCCTTCCCTCGATCACTATTGGATGTTCTTCCTCCGCTCCGGAGATGGTGAACACCAAACCACTCACAATCTTGGCACCGGGCCTCTTCACAATCTTCTTGAAAAGATTACCGTGCTCCCACCGCCAAGCCGTCTAGGTGTTTGGCAAAACACCAAGAGTAATAAACCGATGACCTTCGCTTGACGACACTCAAGTGCAAATGGATCAACTAGAGTGAATGAATGCACTTGAATTGGCTCAACTACCTCACAATGAATGCACAAGAGTATTTGAGGTGTTGGAATGATGCTCAAGGCTCTAAGGATATTAAATATGGTCTCTTATCCTGTCCTTAAGCAAGTGGAGGGGTATTTATAACCCCCCACAACAAATGCGACCGTTGGGAGAGAAATCCTAACTTTTCAACGAAATACGGTACTACCGTCAACCAAGGTGAGGTACTACCGCATCCCACTAACCGCTCCGTAACGGCTATAACAAGAGCATTAACTCCTTCTGATATAGTTGTTTTAAACGCGGCGCGGTACTACCGCCAACTATCATGCGGTACTACAGCTGAGGCCTGTCGTACCGCACATTAGAGCGGTACTACCGTTCGCAGGGTTTTCAATCTCAACCGAAAAGGTGCTTATTTGGATTTTACATACCGCTATCTAGAAAACAAAACAACCGTAGCGTGGTAATTCCGCCACTAAATCTCGATACTACCGCATCACGCGGGAGACTTGGACCAGCTTACCCAATCAACCTTGCCACGTGGATGGCTCAGATGCATTGGGTCGTTCGGATCACTGTTTTAACCGCACGATTCAAGGAAATACGGTCATATCGCAAAGCGGTAGTTCTACCAAGTATTCCTCGGTACTACCAATCCAAGGGAGAGGCATCGAACTGAAAACGGTGTCTCTCTGGTTTTTACGTACCGCCAACAAACAAACGGAACGATCGGGCTGCGGTAGCACCGCACCATGAGCCGGTTAGGTCACCGTGGCCCGAGCAACAAGGTCCGACGGATCAATCGTGGATGGCTCAGATTCATTGGGTCCTTCAGACCACCGTTTTAACCACACGATTGGGTTACTTTCGGATGGTCCGAACATCCCCCGGTAGTATCGCCAAAGGAAATACGGTCATACCACTAAGCGGTAGTTCCGCCAGTAAACTTTGGTACTACCGATTTCCTTATCAATTTCACAGTTGGCTTTCCAATTTGAATTCAAATGCATGCATGATCCTAAATTGATCCAATTCGCACAAGAACAGGCTATCAAGCTACTAGTCACGATCCCTCTTAATAGTACGGCATTTAACCTATAATCCAGTCTTCCAACCATTTCTCCCAAGACCGGTAAAACATAAAAAGGATCCTAGACCTGTTTGTACCTTGTCTTTGAGCCATGCAGTCTTCATGTTGTCCTTTAGCATGCATCTTCAAGTCATCAAACTCATCAATGGGACTTAACCTTGTAAATACTCAATAAACACGTTAATCCCATATTCACATATTATCATTAATTACCAAAACAATTTTTAGGGCCCTGGATGCTTTCACTAAACACGTCCGAAGTAGAGCCGCCCGCTGCACGGTCAAAGGAGTTGTAATGCAGTGGTGCATGAGTTGTCTAAAGTAACACGTCACGTTTTGGAACACGCCAGCCAGGTTGATGTTACCAACCTCCTTGCAATGCTTTACTTAATAGATTCAACAGCAAAATCTCATACAAGTCCCGATGAAGTATTTGGGAAACAGACAAGAAGGGGATGAGATATTTAGAAAAAGGGGTGGGGTCTAAGAGGTTAAGAGGTTACATCATCCATAATCTCCCAGATACGTTTTACAACACTTTATGCCCCTCGCTTCTCCGGACTGCTTGGTGGGCCTTCATATCCCTATTGTCCAAGTTGGTGCCCAATCATCTAGTCCAATCCACTGCCGGAAACCGTTTGCTGGGCTCCCTCGATCGTTTACACACCAGGCTTGCCCTTCTATCCTCCAGGTGGTCCTGTAGCCCATCCGGCAATGTAACATCCCCTCCCCCTTCAAAACCGGCTTGACCCCAAGCCGGCGCTAAAGAAAAACGAAGCTTCAGCTCGTCAATGTCCTCCCAAGTAGCTTCGACCAAAGGCAACCCAGACCATTTGATTAAAGTTTGTGTCCCCGACACTGCGCCTGTTCGGTGCAACCGGTGTCATAAAATCTTCTCCCATACTCTAGTGTCTGCAGCATCTAGTAAGGCCTTCTGTGCTACCTTGTCAGGCACTAGAGCTTGTTTGAGTTGCGAAACATGAATCACTGGGTGGATGCCACATGTCGTTGGAAGCTTCAACTTATACGCCACATATCCTACAGCTTGCTCCACCTGAAATGGTCCAAAAAAATCTAAAAGAAAGCTTATGATTAGATTGGTTAGCCACCAAAGTCTGAACATACGGTTGGAGTTTAAGATACACCCAATCGCCCACTAAAAACTGCCGTTCAGATTGCTTCTTATCAGCTTGAACCTTCATGCGTTGCCGAGCATGATTCAAATGTTGGCGCAATAACTGGGTCATCAACTCTCGATCTTTCAACCAGGTTGCTAACTCTGGAGATGTACAGGCCGAAGTATCAACAATTCTAAAGTGTCTTGGTCTATGACCGTAGAGCACCTCAAATGGCGACTTGCCCAGAGTAGCATGATATGATGTGTTATACCAAAATTCAGCAAATGAAAGCCATTCCGACCACTTGTAAGTGCAGGCATGAACATAACATCGCAAATACGCCTCCAAACACTGATTCACACACTTTGTCTGCCCCAAAGGGTACTGGTAAATATGTGATCTTTGTCTGAACTCAATGATTGAGGAAGACCGTGGAGCTTAAAAACATTACTTATGTATGCTTGAGTGACTTGAAAAGCAGTGAAAGGATGCGACAGGGGGATAAAATGGGCATAGCGCGAAAACTTATCAACCACCACCATAATGCTATTGAAACGTGCAGACCGAGGTAAGTCTTCAATAAAATCCAAAGAAACCATTTGCCATGCTTGCTCTGGTATGGGTAAAGGTTGAAGAAGACCAGGGTATTTGACATGTTCTGACTTAGCCTGTTTGCACACCGAGCAGGAGGCAACAAAAAGTTGAATACCCTTTTTCATTCCTGGCCAAGCAAAAAACTTATGAACTCGATTGTATGTAACCTGAAAGCCAGAATGTCCACCGATTGCACTATCATGCATGACCTGCATTATTTTCTACTGCATTGGAGTATTGTTCCCGACCCACACACGCCCTGTATACCTGAGAATACCATCTATCAAGAGATAGTTCGGATGCATAGATCCCTCCACATTGAGGTTAGTGATCAAACGTTTGGCTGATGCATCAGTTTTGTATCCTTCAGCTACCTCAGCTAACCATGTCGATACACATTGTGAGACTGCTAGTAACTCTCCTGATTCAACTGATGGTCGACGAGATAATGCATCAGCCGCTTGATTTTCTACCCCTTTCTTGTAAATCAACCGATACTGCAGACCCAAAAATTTGGTCAGAGCCTTCTGTTGCCATGGCGTCGTCAAACGTTGATCATCAAGATGCACTAAACTCCGTTGATCTGTTTGAATCAAGAATTCCCCATGCTGCAAATATTGTCGCCAGTGGTCAACAGCCAAAAGAGTAGCCAAACTTTCTTTCTCATAAGTGGAAATTTTCTAGTTACGCGGTCCAAGTGACTTACTAAGGTATGCCAAGGGATGTCCACCTTGCATCAACACGGCGCCAATGCCTTTGTCCTAAGCATCCGTCTCAATTTCAAATTTCTTTGTGAAACCCAGGAGTGCCAACACAGGAGCAGTGATCAAAGCTGCTTTGAGTGCTTGAAAAGTCGATTCCTTATCTGGTGTCCACAGAAAGACTGCATGTTTCTTGAGCAGATCAGTTAGGGGCCCACTAAGTAATCCAAAATGGCGCACAAAGTTATGGTAATAACTTGCTAGCCCTAAAAATCCCCGAACCTCTTTAGTGTTAGTCGGTGAGGACCAGTTGCGCACTGCTTCAATGTTTCTTGGATCAGTTGCTACTCCAACCTTACTGATAATATGCCCCAAATAAGAAAGTTGTTGCTGGGCGAACGAACATTTGGAGCGTTTGATCTTTAGTTGATGCTTCTCTAGGATTTCCAGTACTTGCCTTAAAGTAATCACATGAGCTTGCAGTGTTTGATTGTAAATTAATATGTCATCAATGAAGACTAAGACTCCTTTGCGCAACAGAGGAACTAAAATAGTGTTCATAAGCCCTTGGAAGGTGGCTGGAGCACTTGTAGGACCATAAGGCATCACTCGGAACTCAAAAATGTCTATGGTGAGTCTTAAACGCTGTTTTGTACTCATCCTCAGGCTTCATACGGATTTGATGATACCCAGCCTGTAGATCAAGACTAGTAAACCATTGAGAACCTGATTTGTCGAGAAGTTCATCAATTATCAGCAATGGATATCTATTCTTGACAGTGGCAGCATTCAAATGGCGATAATCAACACAAAAGCGCCACGTATGGCCTTTCTTTTGTACTAGCAATACGGGAGAAGAAAACGGACTGGAACTGGGCTAAATCACACCTTGAGATAACATCTCTGCCACTTGTTTCTCAATTTCATCTTTCTGAGCTTGTCTATAGCGATAACGCCTGAGATTGACCGGTTTAACTCCGGCTAACAGTGGTATTGTATGGTCGAACGAGCAGCTTGGTAGAAGCCCTTGTGGGTCAGCAAATAAGTAAGTAAACTCAGTCAGCAAGGATTGTATGGGTTGTGGCATATACAACTCCACTGTCTCAACAATATAGACGGACAATTTTGTGCTAACAGTCGAAATATTCCCAAAATCTTCTAGTTGACTGAACCAAACCATACAACATTGTGGTTGGGGAAACTTGATGCCATGTAAACACACTTGCTTGCCTTGACACTGAAATGATAGATTCTTCTTGAACCAATTCATTGTCATAGGACTATACTGCTCAAGCCAGTCCATGCCCAAAATAATATCATAACACTCCAAAGGTAACATGCGAAAATCAGTGTGGAAAGTATGGCCTTGGACACTCCACTGACATTGAGGAAATTCAGTGATACAATGCAAAACACTGCCATCGGCAATACGCACTCTAATTGGAACCTAAGCTTTTTTAGCACCCGACAATAGATGAGCACATTTGTTACTGACAAAGCAGTGAGAGCTGCCAGAATCAACCAACATGGTAACTACATGACCTTGAACTTCACCTTGTAGTTTGATAGTTCCAGAGGTGTCCTCACTGAGCATGGCGTCTTTGGAGATAGTCATCAAGTCTGCATCCACCGTCGACTTTGCATCTTCATCATGAGAGGAATTCAAATCATTGTTGTGCAGCAATTCCCATAATTCTTCCACAACATGGAGTTGAACTGTTGGTCCACATTTGTGCTCCCGAGACCATCTTTCTCCACACATATAACAAAGTCCCTTGGCTCGTTGATAGGCACGAAGAGTAACCAGTTTTTCATCTGTAGGAGTTGATCTTGTCCCATCAATACTCCTCCGATCATCTACCTTCACAATATGAGTTGTTTTTCCTAGTGGTAAAGGAAGAGGTAACGCTGTGTGTAAAACGGAGGGAGCTCCTAACCCTGAATCTCCTCGACGAGGCTCTTTTCTCAAGGATGCCAGAACTTCTTCCTGCAAGGTAGCCAAGGCAATTATAGTATCCAAATCGGACGGTCAGTGCAAAACAACCGCTGATCGAATATCCGCTCGCAAACCATCAACAAATTGGGTAATAAAAAATATAGGATTCCATGATGCATGATGCGCTAGCAAATTATGCATGAGTTCATTGAATTTTTCAGCATGCTCCGCTACTAAGGCCGTTTGACACATGCGATTGAATTGTCGAACAATTTGTTGCAATTCTTCGCGACCAATCGGTTGCACACTGCCTTAGCAAAAGGTTCCCAACTGCAGAATCACAGATGTACTTTGGAAGACTGCAACCAAAGTAAAGCTCCTCCTAGAAAATAAATAGTTGCAAGGTTCACCATATAATCCGGATGCATAGAACAAATACAAAAATAATTTTCACATTTTAGTTGCCAGATTTTTTTGGGTTTTCACCGTCAAATTGAGGAAAATCTATTTTTGGTGGTGATGGATGATGATGATAATGCCCTGGATGTCGACAAGATGCAGCAAACCCATCAAGCAGATGCGAAAACAACTCATCCCGATTGGACATATCGTTGTTCGGAGGCAGCCGCAAAGAAAAATTGTCCCCGAAAGCTTTTCCCCGATGCGCGAGTTCATTGCGGCGATTGATCAACCCATCTTCTTGCTCTCCGTTGAAACCTGGTGATTCCTCTTTCCATAACGGTAGTAGATCATCCACCCTTGCCGACTCATGCTTGATATCTAGCGATGGAAGAATCGGTGGTAGATTCCCCAATCGGACCGCCGCTCCCGAGTTGCGAGAGATCTAAATCATCTGTGATCGAATCTTGACCACCTCCGCACGTAACCCATCAACGGACTGCTCCATCTCCGGCTTCCACTTCTATAGTTCCAGCATCGCAGGTTTCATTTCTTCCACCGTAGCTTTGATGGCTTCGCCCCGAGCTTCCAACTTTTTGAGGGATTCACCTTGCACCATGATCGCTTTGGTCAGTTCCGCTAACTGATGATCCATCTCTTGCGATCGAATCTATGCACGGGTTCGGTAACGTGGAGGATCCAGGACTTGAGATTGCTCTGATACCAATTGTTACCAACCTCCTTGAAATGCTTTACTTAACAGATTCAACAGCAAAATCTCATACAAGTTCTAATGAAGTATTTGGGAAACTGACAAGAAGGGGATGAGATATTCAGAGAAAGGGCCAGTGTCTAAGAGGTTCAGAGGTTACATCATCCATAATCTCCCAGATACGTTTTACAACACTTTATACCCCTCGCTTCTCCGGACTGCTTGGTGGGCCTTCATATCCCTATTGTCCAAGTTGGTGCCCAATCATCTGGTCCAATCCACTGCCGAAAACCATTTGTTGGGTTCCCTTGATTGTTTACACACCCGGCTTGCCCTTCTATCCTCCAGGTGGTCCTGTAGCACATCCGGCAATGTAACAGTTGAATGGCTCGATGAGTTTCTATTTAGTTTAGTGACTAACGATTCGTGTAGGCCGCTTGATTAATGGAATCATATGTGTTTCCGTAAGTAATGTTGTGATAATATCTTCGACCTATTAAATGATACAATTCGTCGATAGAATCTCCAAAACAGTCATCGGTAGAATAACAAGAACAATTACACAATGAACACTAGAGAGAGATAATGAATACAAGTGTATAGAGGAGCATCCATAATCTTTATTCATATGTGTGTAACTTATACATGGGGTCCTCATATTTATAGCCCACAACGAGTGAAAGCCCTCCAGAGGTGGTTTAGTTTTTTGCCCATACAATTAGGTTTCATAACACTCTCTATTGGGCAATAGACAACGATATGCAAATGCCTCATCAAAAACTTCTTCCAAAAACCCATTGGGAATGTCGGACCTCGGGCTTCGAATGCCCGAAGCCCTCGTGTGTGTACCGTACTAGTCTAATGATCAGTGGCTAGTACACACATCTACAACATTGATAATCACATCCATACATTCATACACATAGAATAAAGCAACATGGGGTATATAACTTAAGTGATTACATTATTTACATCACAAAGGCCGATCGGCTAAATAAAAGCAAGTATCAAAAAAGTCGCAAAAGCAACAACGAAAACAAGATATGTAATAAGTCCAAAATTCAGCTGTATGCCCATCCGAACCCTCAGGCGACCGTCTAGAGACAAGACATAGAAAGACATGTCACCGAACCCTCCGGTACCGGGTGCGAAGAAAGCATTGTTTAGCGCAGCCTCATCCTCTAAGTCTGAACAACAATTTAAGCAAGATTGAGTACATTGCGTACTCAGCATGACTTGTAGTATATCGCAAGGTTTATATAAATGTAAGGCTAACAAAGGACGAGGCTCTATGCTACAAGTTATTTTCAACATCAAGCATGTTTTATTTGCAATATCATTATGTAGTACTCTGCAACGGAAATTTAAATAACAGTTAAATAGATAAAGGACAATAAGTAAGTAATATAATAAATAACAACTCGTAACCCTCCTCGGCTGCGAGTAACATTTTATTTTCATCCATAGACATGACACTCAATTCAAGTATAAACCAACAAACCATTTCCTACATTTTCGAACGAAAACTGTTTTTATGAAAAACCAAGACTATACCCATTAATGCTGCACTAAGCACGCTCATGACCGCGAGCACGGCTATTAAATATATTTACACTCTGCAGAGGTGCACAACTTTACCCACAGCACACAAATTCTCTAGTTTGTTTGGCATCCGGCGATACCGCCGCTCACTACTTTAGGTAAGTAGTCTAGAGCACACATCAAAGCCTTTATATCCTTACACTAGCCCAACGAATAAACACCCTCGCTTCATCCGGGTACACCCCCGTCTCAGTGAGACATTCGTCGTTTTGTTAGAAGGCTTTGTGTCCAACGCCTCGGTGAAGGGTGTGAGAACCCTAACACTTAAATTAATCTAAAGGACAACAAACAGTACTACATAGTAAACTAAATTCCTCAAATCAGTAATTACAAACAAATTGAGCACATGACAAATCAATGATATACGAGATTACATTATCAGACTTTACAATTAGTCTTCTAAATCAAAAGTACATCGTCAGTACAGCTAAGAGTCAATCACAACAATTCATTACAAGCGAAAGTAAAACATTAGTACAATCTCTGAATTAATTATAAGAATCCACTACACCAAAACAAAACAAAAAAAATACAACATTTAATATTACAAAAGAAACAACATGCTTGGCGTTCCTTCCCTTGTACCGCTCGGAAGTAGATTCCTCCACTGCCAAACACCCAAAACCCTGCAACCACTCCATTTCGTTGTAAGCAAACCAAACACTAATAGCAATCCCTAAATCAATGCAAAAGGAGAAGAAGGAAGAAAGAATGCCGTCAGAAAGATTTAAGCTCACTGAGGTTCCCAGACTGTTCGGTGCCAGTCGGCATCTTCTCACTTCAGTGGGTTTCATCACTCAGCATTTAGAAAAATCCGACGCCCACTTTTCCGACTTACCTCAGCCATAGAAAATCCAAAGCATAGTGCCTTATGGACCATTGGTACATGACTTTTACCCAACCAAATAGCCAGCAAAGAGAGGGGAGGAGTTAAGGTGAGGGGAAAAGAGGCGAGGCATAGTAGGGAGAGAGAGATCACAACCAGCCAAGCCAGCAAACCCCAAATAAACCCCAATGCTCACAGTCACCTTGCCTACATTTCTCTCCTCTAAAGGAACCAGCGAAATCACAAGAAAGAGCTAGCACATTGCCAGTGCAAGCCGAGAGCAAAGGAGCAAGCAAAGCAAGCCCCATCAACCACATAGCCCCCACACAAGGGAGTCAAGGAAGGGAAGCCAAAGGCCAGGAGGCAAGAGGATGGGAAGGTAGAGGAAGACCAAGACCACCAGTGGATTGACCACGGTAACCATTGGACCGACCAACCCATCAACCAACCAGCGATTCCCTTCCCCGACCAGCAAACCAATAGGTAAGCCCACATGATAACCATTCCCCATTTTCACCCTCTCAGCATCATCACTATCACACAACGCTCGCACAACACACATCCACAACCGACAAGGCAAAGTGATTAAGAAGAACGGCACACCCTGCCTCAGTCGGCTTGATACCACACTGCCAGTAGCAACCCGCTAGAGCCATCGTGCGCCCTCGAGAACAGGGACAAGCTCCCTAGTGCAAACCCCGCCCCGAGTACCATCACGATAACCCTAACCGAGCTAACCCCCAAGCATGCATGGTAAAAGAATAGGCTAATAAGCTAAACTAAAATCGACGAGATATGAAAAGAGGGAAGGGATAAATACTTACTGAGTACACTAGTACTCATTTCTTGCCATTAATTCCTTTGTTAGATCCTAGGCCAATCAGGGATTACCTCGAGTGGGACGAAGGATACACAGGTGCCGAGGAGGCCATAGGAGGCGGGGGCGCTTACTATGAGGACCAGGGTGAGGTGGACACCTTATTCAGCGAGTGGGACGAGTAAGCGACCGGTGGAGCAGGGCAGGCAAGCGAGGGGCGTTGTCCCGTTTTCAGTTGTAATTAAATATTTGTATTAAAGACTATAGCTGTGCGTGGCTATCTGCTGTAATAAAGTGCAGTTTCTATCTTATTATTCTGCTGTGTTAACATTGGTAATGCTTATTATTCGTTGGAGCGGTGTCCTACCGGGCAGACGAATAATAATCCGTATGCCTAAGTGTAATTACCCTCGGGGTAATGACACAGGACACCACAAAGAGAGCCCATTTGAACATGTCTACACTGGTTATGCTCGCACTACTACGTCCTACCAACGTGCAAGGCTAGTTTTTAATAACTTAATTAGCTAATGTCGTTCCATACCGGCACATGTGGTTAGGCTTAGATAAGGCTTGCTGGCATTCGGTCCTTAATTGACACGGGCTAGGATCTCCCTCTATCTACTTGTGAGATACACCTTCCACACTTCTCACAATATAATATAACTCGTCCGTGTCGTAAACTAGTTTTTTTTTTTTACAAAATAACAGAAGTAAACCCCTCTGGATCATCATTTCAAAAATTCCCAAATTTTCTTCATCATTTCATCCTTTTAACAATTTTTTGTATAGACTATAGCTTGACTAAGAAATTGTGCGATACACGCACTCAAAATTTCCCAAATTGACATAATATATTGCCTATACCATAACCTAATGGCTATAACAGTAAAGATATTAATATTTCAAGGAGGTTCATGCATCAATTAGGATTATGACTACCGTTATCCCCGAATATATCAATTTTAATCGAACATACACGCATGCATAATATATTTTTCAAAAATAAGTACAACATTTAAAATAGTGGGATCAACATGGTCAATGAGGGTGCTTGCCTTGCTTTGGTTGCTCTGAATATGAGAGTGAAGGATCATCGTGAAAATCGTTCGAACAATCGACGTCTAAAAAAGAGAGTCGAAAGCAAAATAAATATAGAACAATAATTCCGACAACAACAAAATCCAACTATTTTTGTATATTTAGGTATATCATGATTTTAGAAAAAAAAATATTCATCTCATTTGGAGTTTGTATGAAAAAGTTATTAATGTTTCAATTTATTTCGGTTTGAAAATTCCAAAAATTAGAAAAAGGTGACGTCGAAAGCATATTTCCCTAAGTTCTACTGAAGTTTACGCTTTCTAGTAAGGAAAACGTATTTTTCTCATAAATAAAGGCGGTTTTTCTCATTTTCCTGATTTTTATTAACTTAGATGTGGGGCCTACTTGTCACTGAGTGACTCAGAAATAAAGTAGTAGTACGATTAGTACTACTCGGAGCACGAAGGAAAATAGAATTAGTACCCGAAGTTGACCGGGATATAGAGGAAATCGTACTCCGACTTCATGGCAACATTCTGATACGGTTGTTATCTTCTTTACGGAGGTAAAAAAAATAAGAAGTAAATATTATCACATGTAAAAAAAAAATCATTCCGCAAAAAAAAAATCACAAGGTCGACCGCCTGGCCCGCCCCTACTGATCAGATCAAACTTTTGCTGTCGGAGGAGGGGGTATTATCACATGTAACAGAATCATATCAAACAATATTTTTTAGATTTTAGCGAAAATCTAGAGACAATAAAAGTAAGATTTTAGTTTTAAAAAAACAAAGGGTAGGGGGCTACCACACCCTTGGCCCCCCAGGGGTTAGGATGAGGCAAATCTGGCCCCTAGGGGTTAGAAAATTTTAAAAGAAATGTAAACTTGGGATAGTTATACTGAGAATAAATGTGGAAAGTATTTTGAGCATGTTTTTTAAATTTTCCTCAAATCAATTATTTCATTTGAATACAAACAGCAGCATGAAAGGAATATTTTTGAGAAAAATATAGAATAGATAAAATTCTAGACAACTTACACAAGCAAGTACACTATGTCAGAAGCCTTCACAAAAAAAAATCATAATTTTTGGAGCTCATTTGCTATATTTAGAAACTCCTACAACGCTCAACCTTTTTTGGAAGAGGGGGAATTCCCTGGGGCTGGACGAGGTATTTCCACGCCCCTAGGGGCCGAAAATACGCATGTCCACGCCCTGGGGATGGAGGAGGCATTTTCGCACCCCTGGGGGCCGGACGAGGTCATGTGTCGCCCGCACAGTATATCCGGTCCTCTAGGGCATGAACAAGGTATTGTTTTTGTCTTTGATGTGCGGGAAGCTAGTTTTACTATTGCGCATGGCAATAATGCTGTTTTAGCCCAAAACTCCCTACATAACAGCAGCCTATCCCTTGTGGGCGACCCAAGCAGCGACACTCTTCTCTTCGTCTAACACCAAGTGAACAACAACAACAATAAATAATGGATTAGATCGGCACCTGAGATGCACAACCAAACCCTATCAATATCTGATTCGCGGACATAGTGTGCACGAACCAGAGATGAGGTCAAGGATGATCAGAACATAAGAATTGATTCAGGAATACGAAGCCCTAGATGGGAATTCGTAGATAACGAAGAACACACGAATAGACACGATAATGGGTAGAAACCCAACCCAAAACCCCACCCAACCCACAAAGACATAACAAAATACCCAACCCAACTAACCCACCTAAAATTCCTAAGAACCCAACCCGTATGGAATTTCAACTCAACCCAATCCAAGCCACTTACCTTTGTACAGTTTGAACCCACTTACTAGTTTCCAAATAACCCAAGAAAAAAATTAGAAAAAAACCTGAAAGCATGATCAGAAATAATTAAGAAAAAAGTCTGAAAATGGAAAACTTTAGAAAATTATGGGGAAATTGGTGAAAATAAAAAACAGGAAAAAGATAAAAGCATGCATATCCCTCCACAATAGAGTTTCAAGTAAAGCATGCAAATTTACAAATGGTTATCACATTCCTACATCTTCAGTTCGTCACTATTCTTAGTGACAATATAAAATCACTTGGCAAACACACCATAGATTCACAGTGTTACATCAGTAGCCAATTTACACAGTAACAAAACATGGCATGTGTTTGCACCTTATAAAAAGAACTCAATGAACAATATCTGGACATAGCATTGTGAGGACTCGAGAGTTGAAGCTTACATGACCGGACGTTTTAGGCAGTTCTCTAATAAAGCGACCTATTTCGCACCAAGCTCTAATACTGATTTGCCTTCATATGGATGAAGTAAAGGCAGTATCTGCAGAAGGAGGTCAGAACCATATGAAAATGTTAACACCACAAGTCTGGGAAAATATGTTCTAATATGCAAAAGTCGTGTCAACTCAATGTGGGAACTGCAGATTGTTCAATTCCTCGGTTGATAGCACTCATGTCAGAGGCAACCAACAAGAATTGATGTAATTAAGGGAATCGTTTTATTGAGGTGTTTCAGAGTAAGAACAGGAGCACACATAAGATATAGTATGTCTTCCTGATCAGATATTGTTTAATAATTACTCTATTATGATATTTGGTAATACAATCAGGATGATCAGACTCCCAGAGACATGCATGCATTCATGCTTCAGATGAAGAGATGAAGAGATAAGATATGTGTGTTGTGCAAGGTAGCACCGGTTCATTTTGCTGTTGCATTTTCTGAAAGTGTTCTATGCCATAGCTTTGTGTCCTAATAACAGAATGCATCATACATTTTCCCACTCCTTCCAGGGGAGCATTCTAACATGTTAATTTCAATTGTATTTCGCTGATTGGTATACTGGGTACACTATCAAGGACTAGGAATAGTAAGTGTCAACAAATAAGTATGCTACGCATGGAAAATCTCCCAGAAGTATAATATCGCTACATATAACATGCATGCTTGCTTCGAGGTATCTCGCGGGATATCCTGGCTAAATTTCGTATGGAGCACTACACATATAGAAACTTGCGGGTTTTGCATGTATACTTGCCTGATTGGGATGAGTGAGGAGACATCACCGGTGTTGTAGAAATGAAAACATAATTGTTGAGCTATGATGGATGGTTTACTTAGAGTACTATATGTTGGGTAAACTTGAGAAAGAAATGGTCTAAGCAATTTACCCAATTTAATTAAGCTCCAACACTCCCCCATCACTCAGATCATGCTCCATCTTGACCTGCACATCAGCACATGACAATATTAAAATTAGTTCAGCTTTAGTATAATTTGTAATATTTAGGGCATTTATAAATGAATATTTATTATACCTTCAGTGTTTGGAACTTTAATTAGCCAGTCTTTGGCGCAAAGTAGAGCTTCAAGTGTTTTCGGTGATAATGAGCTTCTAGTATAGCCAAGTATTCTACCACCACAGCTAAACGCAGATTCAGAGGACACGGTGCTTAGAGATATTGCAAGTAAATCTCAGACCATAGCTGACAAGACATGGAACTTTGTGGCGCTTTTCTTTCACTAGCCTAAAATATTGAAATTGTCACCACTCATGTCGAATTCTTCTTCCAAATATATATCGAGCTCCGACTTTGGTTCACGCCACCTCACCCTCCTCTGGGACATATATTGAACAAATTCTTCTTCAACTCTTTTTTCCCCGAGAACTGGTGAACCCACAGTACTCCTAGCTTCGCTAGTATGAGACACCGGGTCTTCACCATTTCTCCTAACAAGTTGTTCATACTTTTCAAAGTACCTTTTCATCCAATCTTTAGTCGATTCGACATTTTTTTTCAATGTCATCCTCATTGTCGCATACTTTCTAGAAAAAGAACTCCAAACAATCCATCTTTTTGGTTGGATTTAAGATGGTGGCAATAACAAGAGCCATATTGTATTTACCATCCCAATACTTATCAAACTTTGATTGCATTGCACTGGCCAATACCTCTAACACATCCTCAGTCTGTCATTCCCTATCTCTCAAAGCATGACGGATACATAAGACCATCTTCAAGTACATGTGTGATGTAGGTCTCCTATCTACTAGAAATGCTTTTGTTGCCTCTTCGAAAGCTCCAAGAGAAGTTGTGATTGCCTCGACGTTTGCCCATTCTTCATTAGTTAGTGAAGCTTCCAGTTGTTCCTCGGCATATCTATTCAGGACAGCTTTGCATTTCAATGCTTCTGCAATCATTTCATATGTCGAATTCCAACGGTTCAGGACATCAAGAGCTAGTCCAGACTTCATAGGAAGATCCATCCTATTTGCAATTGCATTGAAAGTCTGAATGCGTGCATGTGATGAATTAATATGCCTAACCAAATCACGTATCGATTCTAATGCCACATGAATTGGTTCAATGCCATCTTGAACCAATATATTCAATATATGTGCTCAACATCTAACATAAAAAATGTTGGCCAACAAACAACATGTAATCTTTGCTATTTTCTATCAAAAACTTACAAGCCGAGTTATTGTTGCTCGCATTGTCTAATGTTAGAGTAAACAATTTTCTCTTTATGCCCCAATCTGTCAGGCATTTGGTGATAGCCTCCTCAATTGCAAGACCACTGTGAGGATACTTCACATCCTTGAATGCTATTATCTTCTTCTTGAGGTTAAAATTGGCATCAATATAATGGGTCGTCACACACATCTATCCTAAGTTCTGAACAGATGTCCACAGATTTGAGGTCAGGCAAATACGAGAATCAATATTCTAAAATTCATTACGCAACTCTTCCTTCATTCGCTCATACAAACTAACAGAATCATTACGGAGTGTTAGACGATCAAAGACTCTAAAGGATGGCTGCATTGACTCCATCCATTCCTTAATGTATAAGTCTTCCAACTTTTGGAATGGAATATTCGCGTGAATGCTGAACTTGGTAATCAACTCACGGGTCCTTTGGGGATCAAAGATAAATGAAGCTTCTGATGGTTGCTTTCTCGTAGTTGCAATGAACCTATACTTGTCATCAATCTCAATTTTTGGACAAGACTCGACATTGTGGTTTCTAAGGCTGTTTTGTGCGAGTTTTGTTGGTATATGTCAGCTTCAACTTGCAATATTTACAAATAGCCTTTGGGACACCTTCGACTACAACCAACTCATGCTCAAAATGTTTCCAAACTTTTGCCCTCCTTCTAGGTGTTTGTGATGAGGGCTCATCAATGATGTCATTTGTACCCGAGCCCTCTAACACTCGTGCATACATGCTTAGAAACCTAAATTAATTAATAAATTAACTTTCTTAGTAAATGGCCAAAAGTTTGCATGTTTGGCTGACGCAACATAAAGAATTTAACATGAATGTACCAGCTAAACATCTAAAATATTGACGGCTACTTCTATCATTTCGTAGGCACCAATAACATGACAGGGAGGTAGTAATTGAATGAAAGAACCTCAAAGAAGTTTAAACAATAATTCTAGTACCTAACTGAACATTCATACATCTATAAAATCTTCCTATGACTATTTCTAATAAGGTAGTTGAGGCAGAGCCAGTCAACCAACTGCTAAGTACACATGATCCTCCTATGGCTTTACATATTAAAAAAATCACAGGAGTAATCATTTGTTACTTGATTGTTAAACTATATAGACTAAATATCTGCAATGCCTGATCATGAAATTCCTAGGGATCTAGTATAATATAGGGACGATCTTAGCACTAACAATTCTTGCTTCCAATCATGCAAAAGATAGCTAATTGAGTGTATGGATTAAAAGGATTTGGCTAAGTTATTAACAAACCAAAATGATGCTAGGGCCCAACAAGTGTTGAATGATTAATGAACAAAACAGGTACCAGAGTATTTCTAATAATTGCAACATATTTACAGGTGGTGTAGTAAATATCAATATAAGTTGTTATGTAGCCATTCTGGACCAATAACCACATAACTGAAGGTGGTCACTATATCAAAAAAGATACAAAAGCTTGTGGAGTCCATACAAGATTCTGCAATGATGCATCACAATGAAAGTATTAAAGAATTGGATTAGTTTACCCATAAAACAGTTCCATCACCCATAACATAGTCCCATTTCAGTATTTCTACTATAATCTGTAGTAAAATCTTCATTAAACATGCATTAGAGATCAGGGGCAGAGGGGCAAACTAATCATCTAAACTAATTCGAAACAACCCTGTCGCTATCAAGATTCAAGAAACATGTAGATGAACAAACAAATAATGCGATTAGTACGAACAAAATTAGCAACCAACCAACCTTGCCTGCAGCCGGTGAGCTTGACCTGGGCGCCCTTGAACAACTTTAAATTTGCAGATTTGGGGGTGGAGTGCAGAATAGGGGGCATTAGCGTCGTAGACGAGGGAGATGGGGATCTTGAAGGTCTCCTGGCCTTGGGCATGGATGGTGCAGGCATCAGGGCCGGTGACGAGCTTGCGGCCGTCGTTGTCGATGATGTAGTCGTTGTCGATGAGCTTGGCGGTGGAGAGACAGTGGATCTGGGGTGCAGCGGTCGCAAGCAGGTCGGCGAGGACGTGAGTGACGATCACGAGCAGATTGGCGAGGAGGGGCTCGAGAAGGCCAGTGAGGAAGGGCAAGGAGGGGCACGAGAAGGCCGGCGAGGAGGGGCGCGGTGGTTGCGAAACCCTAGCCGCTGTCGCCCACCCCTCTCTGCCTCTCGGGCGACTCGGGCTGTCGTGGCAGGATGACTTGACGGTGGACTCGAGAGTTGATCAGTTGAGAGCAACCCCCGCCCATGCCAACCCACAAGAGAAAACCCAAGGGCTGAACCCGTTCGAACCTGAATTTTTTTAAGCCACACCAAACCAACTGTAACATCCCAAAGTTCTGTTACCAAAATAAAAATAAATAAAGTTATTATTTCATTGGATTTTCTAAAAAATTTAAAAGCTTTTTCCTAATTATTTTAAAGCCAACATAAATTTAATCACAAAAAATATGACCAATTATAAGTTGGAAATATTTTATTTAAGTCCAAAATGTCTTTGAGAATTTATGTGAATTTTCTCATAATTTTTGGATTTTATTTGCTATTTTCTAAAGCTATTTTGATTTAACTCCATTTCTGAAATTGGTAAATCATTTAAATTCCGAAAAAATCAAATGGGCCGAATTCTCCCTTGGCCCATTCCTATTCCCCGTTCATCCGGCCCATTTGGCCTGCTCCGTCCCAGCCATTTCCCTCGCGCGCTCTCAGCCGTCGGATGAAATCGAACGGCAGTCGCTCCCTCCTCCTCTCTCAACCGCACGCGCCCATTTGTGACCGTCGGATCAAGATCCGACGGCCAGCCGCAACCCTTCCCTTTCTTTCCTTTTCGGTCGCCGCCAGGTGGGCCCACCTGCAGCTTCTTTTTCCCCGTTCCTTTCTTCTTTCCCACAACGCGCCCACCATTGCCGCACGCAAGAGCTCCGCAATCGCCGCCAATCCCTTCCCCTTTTGCCGCACACGCGTGCGCATTGAAGTCTCCTCATCACGTCGCACCTTCGCTGGTCGTTTGCCCCCTCGTTCGCGTGCGAAATCATCGGACTGCGCCGTCACCGTCGTGATCACCGCGCGCCCGATCTCCTCGCTCTGGCCTCCTCCGCCCCTATAAAAGGGAGCATGAAGAGCCCCTCCTCTCACACATTCTTTCCCCCCTCAATCCCTCCTCCTCTCCTTTCTTCATTCGGCCAAATTTTGAGTTCTCGCCCGCGCCGCCGAAGCTCGGTTTTTCTTCGTTTCCGGCGCCGACCCCGTGCGCGCCTCACCTTCGTCCGGGGACCACCGGAGCCTGTCGCCGCCATCAAGTCCGCACGCACCACCGCTTTTGACCTCACCGCTAGCGAATCCATTGCGTATCCGTGCATCCGAGGTGAGCCCTGAGATCCACGCACCTTCCTCTACTCGATAGTACCCCTCGCCGCTGGTGAAACGCCGCCGTTCGCCGGTTCCTTGGAACCCGAGCGCTGCCCCCGTCCGGCACCGACATGGCCGCCACCCTGGCGCCACATCAGTGCCACCTCGGCGCCAGCTCCGCCTTTTGCACGTGTGGCAGTCCACGTGGAAGCCCGTGTGGCACTCCAACCCCAAACATCGTTCCAAAAGCAAATGAACCCAGTCCACATACACCCATCTCATTGACAGTGGGCCCCACGTGTCAATTTCATTTCTTTTAATTGTCTCGACCGAAAATCCCTCTGATGACGTCAGCTGACGTCATATTCATATTTTCCTTTACAAAAATAAATCTCAAAAATCAGGGGAAAAAATCTCCTTTTCATCATTTCATGTGATTTCAAAATTCCCAGGATTCGTTCTCCTTCATACAAACTCTGATTTCGTCGATTCAAATTTCTAAATTCATATAAATTCAATATCTAGCTAAGTAAACTAAAATTATTTAATTTGGAGTTATTTTGAATCTTCATTTGAATTTTCTTTGAATTTGGCTTATTTTCGCATATAGAATTTGACAACTTCGGAGAGCCAGATTTCGACGCCGTTTGAGAGCAACCAATAAAGCAAGGCAAGTTATACCTTTGATCATATTTGATCCCATTATTTCAAATTACTTAAATTCTATTTTAAATTATTATTGCATGCTTATCTCTATACAGTAGTTTAAATCCCTGTTGTAAATTATAGTTATGCCTAAATCCTTTATACTGCCAATCTTGCCATTGAAATAAACCTACCTTGTCACCTTAAATGAAAACCTAGTTCATGCAATAGTATGAACTAGAACACTTTGGAAAAATTGATGCTTAGACCAAAAATATTTGATTTGGGAATTTCAGATGTTGTTTAAAAGTCTATGGCATTGGTTTGCCATGGAAGATTTTATAAATATTTTTGAAAAGCAAAAAGGAAAAGTTGGTTTGTACTTGGGCGAAATGGTTGATTGGTGGGTGCAGGTTTATGCACGGGCTCAATCCGGGTATGGGTTGGAGCCCATGGGTTTTGTGGAAAGTCGCCCAAGTCAGTTAAGGACCGGCCTCTGAGTGTTCCTTTGCTATGCCTATAATAGGTTATGCCTCATCGTGCAACCACATGTCCTGAGAATGGGGAGGGGACCTGGCCTATTAATTTGCAATATTCCACCGTCGTTGTTCCCTTTAGATGCGGTGAGTAGTCATGTTATGACCTACGTTAGTCCCACCTGGCAAAAGAGGGGGCCACAAACTCGGGGGACGGTCAGTCCAAAGGGGGCGAAACCTTAGCGAGGGGGGACTACGATGGAATGGCGCATTGTAAAGGTCTTGACACGTGCTCTAGACTACTTACCTAAGGTAGTGAGCGGTGGCATAGATATATACCGGACAAACTAGAGAATTCGTGTCATGTAGGTAAAGCTATACAACCTCTGTAGAGTGTAAAACTATTCGAATAGCCGTGTCCACGGTCATGGACATACTAGCAAAGCCACTCAAAGTTAGACTTTGATTTTGTTTTGAAAAGACTTTACCAAATGGTTTATGCAAATGGGAATTGGGCAGGAAGCCTTGTGACAGGAGGATATCCTTCACCACTTATTGATGATGTTATCCAAACTGTAAAACTGATTTGGGAAAATGAATTGTAGTTATTGTATAACTGTCTTGGAACTTAGTATTTGTATTTGAAAGAGACTTGGCTTTATGCAAATCAATCATATTAAGCCTTCCTTTGGGATATCCATGTATGCATGCCATCCCGTTATTTGACGGGTGTAACTTGCGAGCACGGTAGTTGTGCTCATACTTGCTTTATGCAAACAAATTTCAGAGAAGAAGTACTTCGCTACCAGTATGGATCTAGACGACTAGGCCGCTATCCCAGTCGATTGCCTATGGCAGATTAACTGGACTCCGCTACTTCTTCGTCTTCCGCTGTCTTCTTTATTGTTGGCTTGTAAGCCTCTTCTGTAATAAACTCTGTTGATTATTAATAAAGTATTGCGATTTATGGATGTTATCATATCTGTTTACTGTGTGAACTAACTACTGATCATGAGACTAGTTCGAAAATGCACAGAGGATTTGGGGTGTTAATCCCGGGTCCGACACCAACCCAGCCCATTTTTACTTAAAACCAAACCCAACCCAACCCGTTAGCTACCTCAACCCGTTTCCACCTACCCAAAGCCATCCCAACCCGTTTAGCCCATTTTAACCCAACCCATTATCAGGCCTACACACGATACGACGTTGAACTCGGCGTTTTCTGGCTTATCATAACTCAATGCAAAAACTGGGATACAGGGGAGTCGGCCCTAGGCTTTTATACCTAGGGGTGAAACCGGGTTGGATACAGGCAGATATTGTTCTTTTCGTATCTTGATCCATATTTTTACGTCGGATTTGGAGTCGGATACAAATACGAGTACGAGTTTTTCGGGACAAGGGCACGGGACGGATGTGGATCGGTTTCAAATCGATCACGGATAACTTGATGGATAGTGTACACATAAAGAAAATATATAACTTCACGATGAAAGTGTCAAATTATACTACCTATTAAAGAATTAATTATCCTACTTAACAACATTAACATAATCAAATGTAAATTCATATTATATATCAGTCAATGGCTAGAAAACCATAGAGAATATTAAAGGTTATCGTTGTTTATCGGATATCTATTTTGTTGATTTAACAGATATCTTTCGGATATCCTATAAAATATAGATATAGATTGGATATTGTTCTTCCTGTATCCTAACCCATAGTCCATGATATTTCCCAGATACGGATAATATCATATGCGGATCGAGACTATATGATGGTACGTCAGGTGAATTTTTTTTCAGATACGACATCGAATCGGACAGGAATTATTCGCTCCGTTTTCACCCCTATAAAGCACACGCACACGCACACGCACACGCACACAAAAAGACTTAACTCCAATCCGGACTACGGACTCCTACACGAACACTTGCAGATAAAGAAATTAAACAGCAATTCAGACTAGCTTTTAGATAAGGAAATTTAAAGCCGACTCAATCTTGAATTCGGATCAGTATGGAACCAATCCAAATATACTTGCAGTCCTGGCTTCCTACGTTCGCAGGTCCCTGGCCGCTTCCCATACGCGGCACCTTTTCTTTCCAAATCAACACACGCGATGGTTCATTCCTTCTATGGACCGATTCCTTCCCATGTATTCGTATCCTCTACCTTTACTGTCGATCACTGTAGCGATTTTTCTCTGTGGCTGGTGCGCTGCAGCGAACCGCTCGTTTGTTTTCGCATGCATGCCGCAGCAACAGTATCCCGGACTGAGTTTCAGCAGCTCCTTTCAGCAATAGAATCAAGACTTTTCAGCGCGCGATAACATTTTCCACAGTGCAGAGGAGTCCTTTCAGCAATAACCACCGATCCGCAAACCAAAGTTGAGAGCATCAACTTAACCCCACTGCATGAGACGTACTTTTGCACACAGCCAGAGATAAGAGCAGCGATTAACGCATGGACTAGCCTTTCTGTAGGAGGCGACAATTAATAGGAAGTCGCAAAGCGAGTGGCTGCTTAGATCATATATGTGCTCACATTCCATCCAAGCCCTCCTATTCACCACCTTAATCCACATTTTTTTTCATTCCTAACATTGGGATCCTTAACGCAGGCTTGTAGGCACGGTGCTACGCGATATCTGATCTGGATGCACGATGTCGTAGAAAATGTTATACGACACTTAAAAGAGTTTAGTTGGAGGGTAGAGGTGCATTTAGGTTCCGGTGCCATATGAATTTTTTTCCGACAAAGATGGGCTTGAGAGTTCAGAGATCCACACCAAAGACTAGCTGTTTACACGGAGGTTTTGGGGTTGCAACTGGGCTCTGGACAATGAGAGTTCGAAGCCATTACTCACTACGATACGTTAGGCAGGACGGCGTGGCCCACCCGTATGACACGACGGTCATGGACTCCCATCCCGTTCGGCGCCCGTCTCCTCCGGTTCCACCAACTCCGGCCGCGGCGTCCTCCTCAGGTTTTTCGGATTCCTCTTCTCTCGATTGTCCGGATCCGCAACGCCTAAGCTCGCCCGTGCCTTTCACCAAGTCGCCCGGGATTCCCATCGAGTGTGCAGTCCGAGTCGGCGTCGGAGGCGGATTGGGATAGATCGGGGCGGAGGAGAGCAACGCAGCCCTTCTGATCCGAGGAATTGGGGCAGCGGAATGGGGAGAAAGGCGACGGCCGGGACTGCGAGGGCGGGACGGAAGCGGAAAGGTCCATCCATTCCCCCGCTCGCCGCCTGCAAGCGCCCTGCGCCGGCGCTGGTAACCGGCTGGTCGTCGCTGCCCACCGACATGGTCCACCTCGTCTGGGCGCGGGTGCTGGCTGGCCGGGGATGTGGTGGACTACATCGCCTTCCGCGCCGTCTGCTCCGGCTGGCGCGCCTGCAAGCCCACCACGCGCGACCCCACCCTGCGTAGCACGCACCTCCGCCCGCTCGGCTGGAACGTCGCGCTCTGCGACGGCGACGCGGTCCGCCCGGACGATGCCTGCGAGATCACCTTCTTCCACACGCGTCGGCCTGCCGGAGCTCCGGCGCCACAGGATCGTCCTGCTCCACAAGCGCACCACCGCCGTGCGCGTGCTCCACCCCTTCACACGCGTCGCGGTCGACTTCGCACCCCTCGCTTCTGTGTACCGCCAGGTGGTCCAGAACCGGCACTCCATGCTTGACATGAACGCCGCGGTCTGCAGCGCGTCCGCGGCCTCCATCGCCGTCCTGGTCTGTTTCCCTTGGTCACCCGTGGTGCTCAGCGCCGAGGCCGGCCGCCCAAGTTGGGACGTCCACCACCGAGGGCATTATGTTGGGAGCACCTTGCCCTTCCATGGAAGTCTCTATGCCACCCAGGGGTTGAGGAAACGGGTCGTGCAGCTATACCCGAGACCACTCAACCATGTGGTCGCCCATGCTCCACATGAGTATGGCGACCCAGGATATGCGAGTGCCTCCTCGTGGAGTCCGGTGGTCGAATGCTGCTTGTCATCCGGCATCTAGCTGATCAAGGCCACGCCGCGGAGTCGTGGCAGCAATTCGCCTTCACGATCTACGCGGTGGACCTCAGCCGCGGGAAGCTGACCCCGGTGCGCAGCCTCGGTGACCGCACGCTCTTCCTCAGCAGCGATCGATGCCTGTCTGTTTCGGCCAGGGACCTCCCTTCGCTGAGCGGCAACTCCATCTACTTCTTCTCTTGGACCCCGTTGTGATGCACTCGCTGAGAACCGGTCTGTCCGAGCGGTTAGCAGTGTTCTGCCAAGTGCACCACAGGAAGGATATGATCCGCGCCTCTGTGCGGCCCTTCACCATTGCTGATCATCTCCTGACGTACTGCAATCCTCGTGAGTGGTAAGTTTTCTCAGCTAATTTCCTCCTTGCACCTCGGTATATATCCACGAATGTGTATTTCAAAATTTTAATTGCATGGCCTTCTCTTCTCTTCCCTTCTATATATAGGACAAAAGGACTCATGTTTCACGAGTACTACTATATACCTGAATCTTTCGAGGAATTGTGGAAGAAAATCAAGAAGCAAAATTTACAACTGCGGATTCCACGGTCAGAGAGGAGAGTGCAAGGGCTAGCTAGGGCCGAGTGTGTTGCTCCGAAGGAAGAAATAGCCCCCTCCGCGCTTCACGCTGCCCGGTGAATAATGAAAATAATGAAGGGTTGAAATAACGACAATAGCGGCACTGAAGAGAACTCCCAACAAGTGGCTCAGCTTAGAACTTTGCGTGGCTCAGTCAATTCATTGACGGCTTGCAGCCAGTGTGTTGGCGTGATGTTTTGAATTCGTTTCGTTCATTGGCAATTTATCTATGAATAGGCAATCAGGCATCTTAGTGCTTGTTCAAACTAGAGACCTAACTTGCAAATTCGATGTTTCAAATACCTGCTGATTGCACTGCATGCATGTCCCATACGTCCATTGTAAGGATACTCTTCCTTGCCCTTCTAAGGTGGCATTGGTCTTATTTTAGCATGTTAGTATGTTACTGTATATTTTGATTGGTGGAAATTGCAATTAGCTGAATCCTACCAAGGGTATGAACAGTATAATTAACTTATCAGTAGAATGGTCTTATCTTATTATGTTGTGTAGTCATATTTGCTTATTACTAACATTAAAGGATGGAAGAAAGGGGGCCTTCCCGTGCCCGCTACGTCGCCCAAAATTCGAAGGCCGTCGGATCGCGTCGCGAAAGGCTCTCCGAGCCATTCGATCCTACCCGGTGCGCGCAGGCCACATCACTTCGCTCGCGCGCCTCGTGTCTTCGATGTCGGATTGCGCTTACCAGCTCTCACCCGTTCGATCGAAGTCGCGCCGTGCGCACTGCCTGGCCAAACCCTGGCCACCTGCCACCCAGCGTCTCCTGTCCCGTCTCCTCACCCGCTCGAACCCGCGGTGCTGCTCCTCACCTCGCTCCCTTTCCTCTCCGCCTCCGTTCCCCTTCCTCTCCCTCCCCCGCCGTTGCCGCTCCCTCCCTTTTCCTCCCTCCCGCCCCTCGGTCTCCCTACCCAGCCGTCGCATCGAAGCCGTCCCTCGCTCTTCCTACCCAACCACCCCCTCGGTCTCCCTCCCCCGACGTTGCTGCTCCCTCACCCTTCCTCCCCCCGTGTAACATCCCAATTTTATGAGCTTTAAAAATCTTTTGATTAGTTAGTAGGGAGAAAATTCACCATTTGTATTTATTTGAATTTAATTTAAAAGCTTAAACATGGACTTTGGATATCAAAACAATTTAATATGATTAAAGTCAACATCAACAATGGTCAAAACTATTTTATTTGGGTTATATGTGCTTGGATATATTTTCTAGAATTTTTCCAAGTTCATTTGCTATTTTCTATTGTCATTTGGAATTTCTGCTATTTTCTAAAATAGAAAAGCTAATAAAAATCTCGGAAATCAATCAGGGCCGATTTCCTTTAGCCCAGCTCCTTTCACAAGACGCGGGCCAGATTCGCCCATCTCCGCATGCCCAGCCTTCCTCGCCTGCACACTGCTCGCGCCACTCCACCGTCGCCGCCATGTGGAACCGCCCTGTCAGCGCCGAGTGCCTGCGTCGAGTCTGTGTGCGCCGCGTGTCCGGGACCACCTGTCAGCATCGTCGTCTCCGAGCCGGACTCCAACGCCGCCGCCTATGCTGTTTTGGGAGTTCTTGTAGGACACGCCTCCCAGGGCTATTTAAGAACTCGAGGACCCTCGGGAGGGGCACCCCGTGACGCACCGCCCTTGAAACCCTAGCCGCAGCTGTCGTTTCGCCGTGTAGCACCGTCTCCATCGCCTTCATCTTCAACGCTGGCCGAAGGACTTCGTCGCCACCGTTGCCGCTTCAGTCGTCCTCGTCGCCGTTGGAGGCCATCGTTGGGATCGCTGCATCACCCGCATCTCGAAGCCGCCGTCGCTATCGCCGGAGGACCCCTCTAACCTCGTCGCCGTCGAGTCCAAGATCCAAGCTCCGCCTTGACCTCACCGTTGGCCCGCTTCTTCATCCTCGAGCATCAGTGAGCCCACAGAGCACCCTCTACCTTTTGCGCCCCTTCGCCGTCGTTGAATCGCTGCCGTTCGTCGGATCTCTTGGAGCCCGAGCGCCGCCCGCCTCGCCGTCAGCCTCGTCATCGCCAGCCCAACGGCCATGTCGACTTCTATGTTCGCGTGACGCGCACGTGTCCGCTAAATCAGCCGCCAACCAACACCCGCATGCCACCTCACCCTAGCCCTAGATCCATCGGTTCAGTAGACTTGGTCTACCGTGGACCAAGCCACTGACATGTGGGACCCACATGTCAGTTATTTCTTTTTATTTCTTTTATTCCAAAATTTTGAGGTCTGATGTCAGCGTTGCACATTAATCCGAATTTTCAATTGAATAATAATTCGGAAATTCGGGTCAATTCCAAATTAGGGTTTTCTTTTAGATTCAAACTTCCAAAGCCCATATCTTTTGCATCAGAACTCCGATTGAGCCCATTCAAATTTCTAAATTCATCTAAATTCAAGATCTATTTATCTAAGATTTTTATTTAATTTTTGGAGTTTGTTTTGCCTTTGTTATTTATTTGTTTTATTTATTTGCTTTGTTTGCGAGTAAACGTCGGTGCTTTGGGAAGCTTTGAAGAAGAAGGAGCACCCCAAGAGCAAGATCAGTACCTAGACCTATTCCAAGGCAAGCTATACCTTTGATCATGTTGAATCCCAATTTTCTAAAATTACTCTGATTCAAATTATTGCATTTACTGTGAGTATTTATTTAAATGCTTTTGGGTTTAGTTATTAATGCAATTTGTTATATCCACCTTGTCTATTGTTATGTCATAATATTTTATCACCCTAGATTGGTTTTCTATTTAGTTGGTATTATCGTAGCACCAACGTGGGTTGGTTAGATACGATTAGATTGCTTAGCCATGCTACGAGTCATCATTTCATGTAAGTTGCAATTATGAACTTGACTAAGTAATTATGGAATTATGTGATAAAACTGTGTGTACTGTGTGCTATTACTCATTGATGACATATGTTGCACTTAACCAACTGGGTGGAAAAGGATTTAGACGGAGGCAAGTGGTATTGTGTATTGTTATGGTGGAGCTGTGTGCATGGGATTTAATCTGTATGACATAGCTAGAAATTAGAAGTCTCGCCTTGGTCAATTAAGGACTTAACTTTGTGCGCCATTGAACTGAGTCTTACCGTACGACCACATGTAACAACAATCATCACAGTGGAGTCCCAGTCGCTCATGGTCACCATGGACCGTCCAAGCTTGCTGAATTCGTGAGGACTCGTCCACCAACTTTTTCTGGACATGTCTCACCAGTTGAGGCCGATGATTGGCTTCGTGTCATTGAGAGGAAGATGCTGATCACTCAATGCAGCGACCATGAGAAAGTGTTATATGCCACTTACCAGATGGAAGGCATAGCTGCCGAATGGTGAGAGAACTTTTGTGCAGTGCATGAGACGCCGCAAAATATTACTTGGGAAGAGTTTTCTACAGCCTTCCGTTAGTACCATGTACCGGAAGGGATAATTGATCTAAAGAAGGATGAGTTCCGTACTCTCAAGTAAGGAGCTACGTTAGTGACGGACTACCTCAATAAGTTTTCTCAGCTAGCTCGCTATGCTGCAGAAGATGTCGCCACCAACAAGGCTCGCCAGAGTCACTTCTTAAAAGGATTGAGCACAGGGCTGCAGGTCGGTCTGCTTGCCCACACTTTTCGAGATTTTCAGGAGCTGGTTAACAAGGCGTTGGTTCTTGAAGACAAATGCAAAGAATGAGAGGATAATCGCAAACGCATGATGGCTCAGCAAGGAAGTCACCAGTCCCAGCAGAGAGCAAGAGTGGTGCCACAGCAGTTTAATCATTTTCCTCCGCAGATTTCTTTCAGGACACATGCACTGATACCAACACCTCGTCCAGTTGCTCAGAGCTTTCGCAACCCAGCGCCAACCAACCCCAATCCAGGGAACAACCAGCAGAATGGACAAATAGTTTGTTATTTTTGCCGTCAACCAGGGCATTTTGCCAACCAGTGTCCGCAGAAGGGAACAATCACTCCAGTACGCTTCAACCTCGGAGCTACACCCGCCAAGACACTAGCACATAACAATCAAGGAGTTTCTCAAGCCACCAGCCAACCCGGAGGAGCACCGCAGTTAAAGGTTGTGTCAACCACGTCACTCTGGAAGGAGCTCAGGAAGCACCGGACGTCGTACTAGGTAAGTTTCTGGTAAACTCAGTACTTACATCAGTTTTGTTTGATTCTGGAGCTTCGTATTCGTTTGTTTCTGGAGTTTTTGCAACTAAGAATAACTTAGAAGTTATGCATCTTAAGCACACTCTGTTAGTCCCGTCGCCTAGCGCAGACCTAAGTTCTAAAGTGGGATGTTTAGGAGCTAAGTTACTCATAGCTGGAGTTGGGTTTCTAGCCAATCTTATTGTTCTAGACACCCAAACCCTAGATGTCATTCTTGACATGGATTGGTTATCAAAGCACAAAGCTGTGCTAGATTGTGGCCAAAGTGCCGTAACAATCGAGGATACCAAGGGAAACAAGGTAGAATTCCTAGCCACTTCAGTGCGTGATGGACATCTGCTAGTTAATAGCCTGAAGGCCGTTGCTTTGGAAGATGTGCCTATTATCAGAGAATATCCAGATGTATTTCTGGAAGAGTTACCGAGAATACCACCAAACCGTGACATCGAGTTTGTCATCGATCTAGTGCTAGGAACAACATCGATTTCTAAGAGACCCTATCGGATGCCAGCCGATGAGTTAGTGGAAATGAAGAAGCAAATAGAAGAACTTCTGGAGAAATGTTTTGTGAGACCTAGTTCATCGCCATGGGGAGCACCAGTTTTGTTTGTCAAAAAGAATGATGGAAGTATGAGAATGTGCATCGATTATCAATTGCTCAATGAAATCACCATAAAAAACAAGTACCCATTGCCCCGAATTGATGATTTGTTCGATCAAATGAAAGGAGTCGAAGTATTCTCCAAGATCGATCTACGATCGGGTTACCATCAGTTGAAGATTTGTCTTAAGGATATACCAAAGGCTGCTTTCTCAACGTGGTACGGACATTATGAGTTCTCAATAATGTCATTTGGTCTGACTAATGCCCCTGCCTATTTCATGAATATAATGAATAAATTATTCATAGAATATTTGGATTAGTTTGTAGTTGTGTTCATTGATGATATTTTTGTTCACTCCAAGTCAGAAGAAGAACATGTTGAACACCTGAGGTTAATCCTAGAAAAACTCAGAGTGCATCAGTTGTATGCTAAGTTTAGCAAGTGTGATTTCTGAAAAAAGGAAGTTGATTTCCTTGGTCATGTGATGACAGCCGAGGGAGTAGCAGTTGACCCCAGTAAAGTTAAAGCAATATTACATTGGGAACAACCCAAGACTGTAACTCAGAATCGTAGTTTCTTAGGAATGACAGGATATTATCGCCGTTTTATTGAAGGATTCTCAACGATTGCTAAGCCCCTTACGCAATTGTTGAAGAAGGAGAAAAAGTTCACTTGGACCCCAGCTTGTGAAGAAAGTTTCCAAGAATTGAAGAAGCGCTTGACTTCAGCACCAGTGTTAATTTTGCCAGATATTCGCAAGGATTTTGATATCTATTGTGATGCTTCACGTCAAGGATTAGGATGTGTTCTGATGCAAGAAGGAAGAGCCGTCACTTATGCGTCGAGGCAATTAAGACCTCATGAAGAGAATTATCCTACCCATGATCTGGAGCTAGCTGCCGTAGTGCATGCTTTAAAATTTGGCGTTATTACCTCATCGGTAATTGCTGTGAAGTATATACAGATCATAAGGGCTTGAAATATAGTTTCACTCAGTCTGATTTGAACATGAGACAGAGAAGATGGTTGGAGTTAATAAATGATAATAATATTAGAATCCATTACCATTCCGATAAGGCCAACGTAGTTGCAGATGCTTTAAACCGTAAGAGCTACTGTAATGTTGTAGAGGTGAAAGAGGTTTGTTCAGAACTTCAAGAGGAATTTCAGAAGCTGAGTCTAGAAGTTGTATCTGAAGGATTTGTAGCTAATCTAGAAGTGCAGTCTACTTTGGAGAAGCAGATTCGTGAAGCTCAACCAAAAGACTCTAAGTTTGCATACATCAAGAAGAAGATAGAAGAAGGAAAGTTCAAAGACTTCACCAACGATGATCAAGGTATACTGTGGATTAATGGACGTATTTGCGTACTAGATGTTGATGGTCTGAGACAGCTAATTTTGAAGGAAGCTCATGACTCAAAGTATTCGATTCACCCTGGTAGTACTAAAATGTATCAGGATGTTAAGAATAAATTTTGGTGGCCAAATCGGAAGCGAGAAGTCGCAGAGTTCGTTGCCTCGTGCAACGTGTGTCAGAAGGTAAAAGCGGAATATCAGAGACCAGCAGGTCTGTTGCAACCTCTGAAGATTCTAGAGTGGAAATGGAAAGAGATCGGAATGGATTTCATTACCAATTTACCCAGAACTCAATCGGGTTACAATTCGATTTGGGTAATAGTTGATCGTTTGACTAAAGTTGCCCATTTCTTGCCAGTCAAAACCACTTACTCAGGAGATCGCCTTGTAGAGTTAGGTGTTCGAAAATATGTACATAGACAACGACATGTAGAACACATATGTATGTAGAGCTATAGGTTGTACTCTTTTTCTTTTGCCAAGGTTTCTCATGTTGAGTTTTTACTTGTCAAAGGTTTTAACGAGACAACCATTTAAACATTAATAAAGCTATTTATTACATTTTCAATATGTTTGTCTCATTTTTTTTACAATTTTCATATCTATTTATGAATTTCACATATTTTTCTTATTTTTTGGATTTGTCTTCTAATTTGTTTTCTATTTTTTCTGGCCTAACGGGCTAAATGGGCTGAAACAGCCCATCGGGCTAATTGGGCTTAAGCTAGGCCGGCACGACATGGTAGGCCATTGGGTTGGCACGACACAACCCATCTATTAGTCGGGCCACGATAGGCCATGCCGAGATGGGCCGGGCCGCATAGCGTCTGTGCCGGGCCACCCATTTGGCTAGCTCTAAACCGGACTACATTGCTTTTCTTAGTAGGTGTACGTACTCTAAAAAAAAAAGTTGCCCCAGGCAATGCTGATATTGCACAAATATTATCACTGAATGTATCGTCTACTTTGGACAAGACCATGTTAGAGAATGCCAAAGCTGTCTGTCTCCTCGACCACTCCACCATGTACCTAATCTCCAAACTATCTAATTTGCTTCGTTCTCACCATCGGCTACGTCCTATGGTCGATAGTGCCACTACAGCCACCGTCATCGAAATCAGCACCGTCCATTAGCATGTCACTACCACCTCGCATCACATGTCATCCACTCCCCTGACCGCCACTCTTTACCTCCACCTGCCACCTCACCTTGCGTTTGCCACTCCACACTCCCTCCACTATTCCAACTACCAAATTTGCTTATTCTTTGTAACCGTATAACGAACTTGTAAAATGAACACAATGTCACATAAAACTCAAGTAGCTATTTGAGGCCATTCCCTGAAAACTTCCACAAAATGAACTATCCTTAGGTTAAAAGACAATCTGCACAAACAAAAAACATACCAATCCTCTCAGTCACGTCCTGGCCCACTTGTCATTCAGAGTAGCAGCAAAACGAGAGGTTCCCACGGTCTACTCCCATCGACCACCCCATCTAGACCCAAAAAAGGGACCACCTCTCTGCCACACCCCGCTGACATATGGGCTCCATCACAGTGTAGCTCCACATGTCAGTGACGTCACAGGCGCGCCAAATGGTGCCGGTCCGCGTGGTCCATCCAGGTGGCGCGACACCATTGGCGGAGTGGCCGATACCGGCGCTTATAATTTAAGCCCCCTCCTCCGCTCGCATCGCAATCGCATCCCACATTCCCACCAACACCACGAGAGCCCGTAACGACGCGGTTCGACTCGACTCGCTGCGACCCGACGCTTCCGCCGCACGCGCCCCCAGAGGTTAGGGTTTGCAATCTTTCACTCTCTCTCCCCCAATCCCATCGCGTTCCCCTCCGCTTCGATCTCATCGGTGGGCGGCGCAGGCACGGGCCGCGGAATCCGTGGGGGATTTTTGGAGTTTGGGGGCTAGGTTAGATCTGGTCGTCTCGATCTCTGTGGATACGTGTGTTTTTGGGCGGTCAGGTTGGGCGTATTGCTTGCTCGTTACGTTCCGTTGTGGGATCTGGGAGAGGCGCGTAGATCCGCTCGGTTTGCGTAGTCTATGCGGTGTTTCCTTTTGAGTTAGTGTCAAGTAATGTCGAACCTTTTATGGGGGAGTAGAATGATTTGAGGAGTTTGGGATCTGTGATTGGGCTGCTTGGTGGCGTCGTAGGCATGTCATCGGGTGCGAATCCCCTAGAGTTTTACCTAACTCGACCAGGTGGATTTCACCACATCGGAGACCGTTGCTAATTTTTCACGGACTAGATCAAGCCACGTCAATGCTTCTTCTCCCCTATCCGCACAACATCTTGTTCTTCCCTGTGCATGGCTGCTATGCTCTGGTCCAGGTTCCAGGAATCCAACCAAATTCAAATCCATCCATCGTCTGCAATTTATTTGGGAAGGAACGCAAGGAGTGATTGCGCCCAAGATGGAATCTTTATGAAAAGGAAGCATCGGTTTTGTTCAGTAGTCCAGCATGAGGTGGGAGATCTTGCGCCATGGTGGCGGTGCGTTCCGTGGCCTGGAGGCAGATGCGGATGGCTTAGACACTGAGCAGCCCGTTGTTGAGTCCGCTGCTGACGATGTCAAGCACAGACTTCCCGCAGTCCCGCCCCCACATTGGCGGCAGCAGCTACATTGTTCTCGAGCACTGCTGCTGATCTGAACGGAAGAGAAGGGGAGTTCTAATGCAAGGGGAAGAAGATGATGTGGCTTAAGCTAACATACAAGAAAAATAACGGTTCAGATGTGCTAAAATCCACCGTATGGAGTTAGAGGCAACTCTAGGGGATCTGTACCCGCATGTCATCTTATTAATTGTGGTTATTTTTTCCTGTTTGGTAGGATTACTGTTTGGTGGATCTGAGATTATGTTAATAGCGATAGACTGATAGTGATCTCATTGGTATATTTGGTCAACCGCCGATCTGGACAGATTGTAACTTTTTACATACTTTACATGTTGGAGTGTTAAAAAACTCGGTTTTGTTAATTGGTGTGATATTAATAATATATATTGATGATCGGTACAGTTTTGTTGATCTGAGTGGAAGCATAATATGATTTGTGGAAAATTAGATTATTTAGAGATTTCTGCCCTGTGGTATTGGTAATTTGCAATTACTCGATCAAATATGCTCATATCCTTTCCCCATGGTCTGTGTTAGTCGCTGGATTCTTGCATTTGGTGATAGCAAGATTCTTACTCTCATCGGGAGGATGACACTTGGAGATGGGGCAATTTTCTTTGTTTATTTCTCGCACAATGCCATACCAACCTGAGGTGTTGGGGATACAAATTTATAGGCTGCTAACCAGCCAAGCATATGCTAAGATGCTAGTTTAAGATGCTAGTCAAAAGCTGCTAAGATGCTGTCCTAGATGCTAGTCAAAAGCTGCTAAGATGCTAGTCTAAGATGCTGTACTAGATGCTAGTCTAAAACTGCTAAGATGCTAGTCAAAAGCCGACACAAAAGAGACTTATCTATCACTATCCGCTACGTCGCGGGCACCTCCGACTACGGCTTGCACTACCCAAGGTGCCCCGGCGTGGCGACTTCATCGAATGCAATGACAATGACCACGCCGGCGACATCGACACGAGCAAGAGCACCGGCGGATATCTTGACTTCCTCGGCAAGTGTCCGATCGGTGGCGATCGGTCAAGCGGCAGTAGTGGCTTTGTCTAGTCATGGCGAGTACATTGCAGCCACTACCGCTTCTACTCAGGCTCTGTGGCTGGCACGGCTGCTTGGCGATCTCCTTGGCAGAGACGCAGAGGCAGTGGAGCTCAGGGTGGACAGCAAGTCCGCCTTGGCCTTGGCGAAGAACCCTGTCTTCCATGAGCGCAGCAAGCACATCCGGGTGAGGTATCACTTCATCAGAAGCTGCCTGGATGAAGGGAGCGTCTGGGCCAACTACATCAACACCCAAGACCAGCTCGCCGACCTCCCCGACCTCCTGACCAAGTCTCTTGGGCGGACCAAGTTCCAGGAGCTTCGCGTCAGGATCGGGATGGCTCAGATTCCTCACAAGGAGACACACAAGACTTAGGGGGAGAGTGATGGATAAGTCTCTTTTGTGTCGGCTTTTGACTAGCATCTTAGCAGCTTTAGACTAGCATCTAGGACAGCATCTTAGACTAGCATCTTAGCAGCTTTTGACTAGCATCTAGGACAGCATCTTAGCAGCTTTTGACTAGCATCTTAGACTAGCATCTTAGCTTATGCTTGGCTGGTTAGCAGCCTATAAATTTGTATCCCCAACCCCTCAGGTTGGTATGCATTGTGCGAGAAATAAACAAAGAAAATTGCCCCATCTCCAAGTGTCATCCTCCCGATGAGAGTAAGGATCTTGCTATCACCAAGTGCAAGAATCCAGCGACTAACAGTCTGTGCTTGTTGTTTAGGCCTTTTACCATTATGTTTTTACTGATGCCAGTTACTAACTTATTTTGACAGTAACAGATGCTCAAATTTGTATTGTATGTTATAGGATTTCATGTTGTATTTCAAATTTTGTGATGAGTGAATGTTGAAATTATTATATGGTTTAACACTCTTCTCTGTTGATTTATGCTTTTAAAATATATGCTGATGTGTTGTTTTACAATGAGTCAAACCTGTTATGTTTTGACTGCTTAAGTTGATTATTATTGTACTCTTTAGAGCATAAGCCTTTTTTATGTGGATGGCATGTTTGGTTGAATTTGAACCTGCATATAGTGTACTATTATTCCATTCAGAAATATGAAGCTAAAGGACAATAGTCATCTGAAGTTGGACGACCATGCATTATCCCTATTTAATAGCATCTTAATTTATCATTTGCTGGTTGTTTGTGGTTGTAGTGAATTGATTCCTTAGCCAAGATGTTGCGTGAGGAGCATGTCTACATGGCCAAGCTTGCTGAGCAGGCAGAGAGGTACGAGGAGATGGTTGAATACATGGAGAAGGTGGCTAAGACAGTAGACGTTGAGGAGCTCACTGTGGAGGAGCGTAACCTCCTCTCTGTTGCCTACAAGAATGTGATTGGGGCTCGTCGTGCCTCATGGCGTATTGTCTCATCCATCGAGCAGAAGGAGGAGAGCCGTGGGAATGAGGATCACGTTGGTCTGATCAAGGAGTATCGTGGCAAGATTGAGGCCGAGCTCAGCAAGATCTGTGACGGTATCCTCAAGTTGCTTGACTCACACCTTGTACCTTCCTCCACTGCTGCTGAATCAAAGGTGTTTTACCTCAAGATGAAGGGAGATTACCACAGGTTGGGGGCGCACATATTTTATTGTTTAGTTGAAAAGTACTTCCAAATAATTCCTTTTTTGTTAATTTCAAAAATTTTGTAGGTACCTTGCTGAATTTAAGACCGGTACCGAGAGGAAGGAAGATGCTGAGAGCACAATGGTGGCCTACAAGGCAGCCCAGGTTGGTTTGTTAATAATTATACTGTTAGATAAATAATTGCTTGCGCTATCAGTCTTCGTTTAGTTTTATCATCATGGGTAGATTTCTTATAGCTACTGTTTGTGTTAATTGTTTATGCTTTTCTTCAAAAACATCTTTACTATGGTTATTCTTTTACGATATGTTTTTTCCTTTGACCTACTAAAGTATATACAATATGTTTTCCCCCCTGAAATGGTCTGTTGTACACTCTACTTGGTAGGATATTGCTCTGGCTGAACTGGCTCCCACTCATCCCATCAGACTTGGGCTTGCCCTCAACTTCTCCGTGTTCTATTATGAGATTCTGAACTCACCTGACAAGGCTTGCAACCTTGCAAAGCAGGTTTGTGTTAAACTGTGAACTTATTCCTTTTGCTACTTTATGGACGATAGACCATGTTTATTAGCTGATAACATGTGTTGCTTCAGCTAAGGCTATAGATGTGCACACAGTTGGCTATAGAGATGTGCTTTCTTTACAGCTGGAGTTATACTTTGGGATCTCATGATACCGCATGCGAGAATTATGTGATTTGAGTACATTGTTTGTAGTGGAACTCGTATACATATTGTTTTAGTCAATAACAACAGACTGAATCAGCATCTTATTCAAAACAAATGCTCAATCCAGTTCCCAGCATTACTTTCTGTTTCCCCAATCCATTTCAAACATCTTTTTATCTTTACTGTTATCATTAGACATTGATTTGCTAATTGTGAAACCATATGGTCTTGATTTATTGATAACTGACCATGATTTTTTTTCTTGTACATTCATTTATTTCGAATTATGAACTTGAACGTGAGATGTCTGTCCATTGTATTAGCTGTTGGTTAATTGTTAGGTTAGTGGCAATTAGTGTGCATGTTGTCAAAGGTATCAGGATTTCAAGAGTTCCTTTTCTTTAGCATGAGCACTTAAGCTGCCCCAGCATCTCTTGTTTTTAATTTCAAGTTCATCAATCATTCTATGTGCATTATGGATTTGTTGAACTCTTCTTTACAGGCTTTTGATGAGGCCATCTCTGAGTTGGACACCCTGGGCGAGGAATCTTACAAGGACAGCACATTGATCATGCAACTCCTGAGGGACAACCTGACCCTGTGGACCTCGGACCTCACGGTATATCCTGCTCGTTAGCTGAATCAATGCATTTCTACTGCACATTATAAGTTCTTACCGACCCTTCTACTGGCTTGGTTTCAGGAGGAAGGTGCCGGTGAGGAGAACAAAGATGCCCCGAAAGAATCAGGTGACGACCAGTAACCGAATGGGTCCCCTTGTCTTTAGGGCCCTTGAATTTTAGACGCCTATCGATTGTGAAAGGCCTTGTTGCATTGCCATCTGTTCTAGCCTCTCTTTTTTCTTTTCCCCCTTTTCTTATCTAGGTTGGGGTTGTGGTCGCAGTAGTTCCCCCTTGGCTTCTGCACTACCTAAGGTCCTTGTGGACGTCCGGTGTTATGATCTGTTGAACATGACTCTTTTCTCTCTGATCTGTTGCTAGTTTTTGTCAGCAATATTGAAGTTTGCAATCTTGGTATCATCAAAATCTTATTGGGTGATCATATGGCGTTTGTTAGATTTGCACAGGCACAGTACTCGGTTTGAATTTGCTTGAATGACTATGATTTGTTCAGTCTCATGGCATGTGCCCTAGAGATTTTTCAACGGCTTCTTTGCCAAATCTGTAGCCAGATGCACATTGTCATCAGCTATGCCTGTGAAGGCAGCATAATTCAGATGTGGTCTGGAAGAGGTTTCTACACTCTAAACTTTTGCACCTGCCACTGAATGTGGCCCTATTCATCTGTCAGCCTATCTGCCAGCATATTGTAGTCTCTATAGGGAAGAACGAAGAACAGAATGAAAAATTCAGGGATTTCCTTGAAAAAAGGACAAATTCTGGTGGTAAACATGCATGTGGGTCAGCTTGATGGTCATATTCGGCAAACTAAATGACGCGAATAGGTAATGCCAACTGGAGAACATCTAATTGAATTTTGCTAAGCTATGCGTGCTTTCACATAACGTTGCACGTCCGTGGATTGTTGTTAAATCCGTTCCATTTAACGGGAATCGACAGATGTGGGGTTTACTGGAACGTCTGTCCAATTTACATGTAGCCCAACTCAACTCAAATTAAAATCTGTGATTCCTCTATTATCATGCCAAAATACCTGTAGTCTAAACAAATTTACTCGATGATCTCTCAATTCAATTTGAAGTCCGTGGTTCCTCGATTATCGTGCCAAAATACCAGTAGTCTTAACAAATTTACACGATGAAGATCAGTATGCTACAGAGTCAACTGCCTTAGCATTGAGCGCATGTACAACACACCATGCATTGAACGCGAGTATTACTGTACTAATTATTATTATTGTATATGTGATAAAAACTGACTTAACAACAACCTAATCAATCAACCGGCCGGCGACTCAGCTTCCCCCTAACATGCATGCTCGATGGGTCATGGATGGATGGATGGATCGATCCCGGTGTATAAATAGCATCACCAGCTACTCCACTCGAACGGCACATACATAACATAGGGACCATCTGACACAGCGAGAGCAGATAGATCGGAGGCCTCTCTCTTCAAGGTAACAATGGCGGGTCGTTCCGGTGTAAACTACAAGATGGCCGTCGTTTGCATGCTGTTGGTCCTGTCCACCGTAGCTGGTGACCACGGCGTCGGCGGACCAGCGGGCCTCCGGCGCCGGCGCACGGCGCCTCGGGGGAGTCACCAACAGGCGTGGCCTCCAGCCGGGCGCCGCCCCACTCTGCTCCGGTGCCTGCCTCGTGCAAGGAAACCTGCCGCGGTGCTACCTGCATGGCGCTCTTGGGCAGTACAGCCTTTGCAGCGTGCTTCTCGCAATGATCTAGTCCCTGCGACAAACTGCCATGATATTTAAATAAAGGAAATGAAACTGTTGCAAAGATGCACGATTATTTTAATTCCTAAAATAATAATAGACGTAAAAGCAGTATATATACTAATCATATTTGCAACTATAAACAACAGCATGATAATAAACTCAAATACACATATATCATATATGAAGTATACGCTAACAAGGCAAAATCTAAAATAAAAACACTACTAACAAAAGTAGGAATCGTCGTCATCACATGACTAAATTCTAGGAAGCAATGCCTAACCATGACAAAAGAGATCATTGCGACCTACTGATGAGGACATCAACTCTCCGGATACGACCGTTACTCCACGTACCAAACAAGAGTTCAAGCTGGATACGTTCTGGAATCCAATTCGGTCTCCGGAGACAACACCGACTTCAAATGTACATAACTTTTACATACGGAGTCCGTTTGAGGTCCACGAGTACTTGATGGAAAGTTTATCTCGTCCTTTTTCCAACGGATCTGGCCTCACCTCCAAATTCCTTCTTTGCATACCGCAATCATCAAACGAAGGTATTACATCACCTGTTTGGGCCAAATTAGGCCTTGAAATACTTGGGCCCCAGGGGAAGGCGCCTCTTCTCTTGGCCCGTACTATTCACAGACATACTGTTCATGTAAACAGTACTATAAATAGTACCATCCCCTTATTTCTTAGTTACATGTGGCTCCCTGTCGGGACCCCCGGATCTCCGGATCTAGGACCCTCTGTGTATATCTGCACTACTCTCTAGATCAGTAGCTAGTGCACACAGTTGCAACATTGGTGTAATCAAAAACTGTACCACAAACTATAGATGAAGCAGACAAATTAATATTTAATAGGAAAAGAACCTTATGGTCAAGTCTTACAGAGGGTGCCACGCAGGGCTTAACAACAAAAGGAAGCTTGCAGCGGAAACCAAACATCCGATGGAGGCAATCGAGTGGAGGACGCGACCTAATACGCATAGTCTTCAAAGTAGGCCTTTTCATAGAACTCTTTGCTTCCTAGTTCTTCTTCAGCGACTGATCAACCAGAGAATATAAAGCTGTGAGTACTTTGAATATACTCAGCAAGTCATAGGGAAATGTATGCAAATAATATTTATGCAAGGTTTGACAAGGACAACTTTATGGTTATTTTGCAGAAAGCAGTATTGACAGTAAGATTGCAAAGCACAATTTTAAAAGATTAATACATAATTAATCAATTTTCTTTGAAACAACTAGTGAACACCCTGTTCACTTCCCAACCAACAACCACAACCAATACTAGATTCGAACAACCCCTTCCCACATTTTCGACAAAAGTTCTACCCCTTGCGTGAAATCACCAGGCATGTCCATAACTGGGGACACGGCTATTCGAATAGTTTTACACTCTGCAGAGGTTGTACAGGTTGACCCACAAGACACGAATTCTCTAGTTTGTTCGGCATAATTCTATGCCACCGCTCACTACCTTAGGTAAGCAGTCTAGAGCACGTGACAAGGCTTTTACAAAATTCTGTTTTGACTCGGTTTTGTTCGCTAAGGGGTTACCGTTACGGGCCCCCTCTTGCGCCATAATCAACCAAAACAGAACCCAATCAAAACATTGCTAATTAGTCAGCCAGGTCTATCCCAGTCTAGACATGTGGTTGTACGGTTAAGGCCCAAATCAATGGTTCAAGGTTAAGTCCTTAGTTGGTTACTCAGGCAAGGCAACCTCATCCCAAAATCATCCCCTTTACTGCACGATCACTCGCCCGAGTATAAATCAATTTTGTTTAACCCGGTCAAATGACAACCCTTGCCATGACACAACATCTTTTATCAATAGTGGCTTCGCCACAGTTCCATAATTCGTTTAGTCAAATTCAACCTTGTTGGGCTCCACCCAGCCAGAGGACCACCCTAGTCCTGGCACCACAAATTTTAGTTAAGGTGACAACAAATGTCGTGGTCTTACACAGGACCACACTTCACTTTAATCAGCAACACTGGTCGCTACTACACAAGCCACAAACCGGTGCGTTGGGGGTAAATCAATATTAAATGATTCATGGCGAGACCGACGTCTACCAAAGCATGGCTAAGCAAACACGATACCCAAGTTGGTAGTACAATAATGTCCAACTAAAATAATCCATTTTAGGGTGTCCAAGGATTTATGTCATTCAAAGGTACATGTCATTCACAAATTATCAAGGAGGCATAATGGCAATTAGGTAATTAACTAATTCACGAAACCATTTATTATAAAACTAGCAATGCATGTTTATATCAAACAATATACTTTTCATAAAATAGGTTCAATATGATCAAAGGTCTACGACTTGCCTTCGTTGAAGAGTTGAGGTGCGTCGGTTGTTGGGTCCACGAAGTCTTCCGAAACGCTGGAATCTATACGTGCGAACAAAGCTAAATAAATAAAACAACTCTAAATAAAATTCAAATAAATACTAATAGGAATATAAAGAATTTAGATGAATTTAGAAATTTGAATCACTCGAATCGGAGTTCGAATGAGGAAGTCATGGCCAAAGGAAGTGGGAAAAACACATGAAATGATAGAATTAGGGTTTTTCCAGATTTTCCGAATTATTTTTCTAAAGGAAAATCGGTTTAATGCCACGCGGGCACCGCTGGACAGCCACAACAACAAATGGGGGTGACGTGGCCGCTGACTGGGCGTGACCTGGAGCCACGTGGCTCGGCCACGTCAGACCCGAGCCGGTGGCGCACGGGGACCAAGGGTCGACGATGAGGATACCAACGCGAAGAGGAGCTCACGGGGAGTTGGGCACGCGAGGTCTTGATGACGCGGCAGCACGGGAGGGTCGCCGGCGAGGAGAAAAAGCGGCAGCGGTGGCGCTCCGGTAGGGTTCCGAGGACGGGGAGGTGCGCACAGGGAAGCCCTCGCTTTGGCGATGCCGGAGGCGAGGTCGATGGCACCGGAGGAGGCTCGACGGCGGCGGCGGATGCGGCGGAGTGAAGCTCTGTGGCGGCGGTGGAATCGCGAAATACGACGAAAAGACGGCGAGAGAGGGAGAGTGAGGTGAGGGGAAAGAGAAAGAAGAGGGAGAGCTTCACGGTGCTTGCTTTTATAGGCCTCGGGGAGGCCCGGAGGAGGAGGAGGAGGAGGAGGAGGAGGAGGAGGAGAGGTTGTCGGCCATTAATGGCGAACGGCGGGTTCCGGCTTGACCGCACGGAGAAGAGGGGAAAGCGGGGCGCACGGGTGCGGCGGAGGCGGGGACGGGCGGCACAACCGGATGGGATGGGGTAGGCTGCTAGGGCATGGCGAGGAAGCGGCGCGGCTCGGCGAGATTCGCGGCGAGGCGGGTGCGGCAGAGGCGGAGGTTGAAGACGACCGGGGCACTGACAAGGCGGGCCCACCGGTCAGCGAGAGAGAGAAGAGAACGGGGAGGGCGCGATGGATGCCAGCCGTCCGATCCAGATCGGATGGCGTCCGATGGAGGTCTTTGCGTCTTATTCTTTGGTAACTAGGTGGGTCTTGTGAGGCAAAAAACAGAAGCGGTCGGGAGGAATTCGGCCCAAGAGGTTTAGGGAGATTTTTAAGGATTTTTGATTTTAGAAAATACAAGAAAAGCAAAAACCTTTTTAGAAAATAGCTAAAGATGTCCAAAAATTCAAGAAAAATTCACAGAAGTCCCTTGAATTATTTAGAACTTAATAAAAATATTTTCAACTTAACTTTTGCTTTTAGTTTTTGCAAATAATTATTTTTAACTTAGGGCAAAAGGAAAAACCAATTTAAAATCCAACCAAACTCAACTAAACCAACTTGAATTAGTTGAAGTTTTAATTAATTCAAATTAAATTGCTTTTAAAATTCTAAATTACAAGTTAAGCTTTGGCAAATTAATAAAACCAAATGGTTAATTTTTAAAGTTTTCAAAATTTTCAAAAAACCCAAAAAATAGGGATGTTACACTCCACCTCCCCTATTTGAGGAGGTCGCACCCCTCTAGTTTTCCTTGGATTTCGTTTATGTTTAGTTTGCTTTCATTGCAAGTTGTATCTTCTGTGTGTGTCGACTAGACCACCCGGTCAAGATCCTTATTCGGAATCCCAATTTTATCAAATATTTCAATCTTATTTGCGATACATTAGATTGCGTTTTGCCTTGTTCTTACGTGCTTCTTCGGTGCATGCAGAAATTGATCTTAGTGATCAGGTCATCCGGGTATTCATGTATAGTTGATAACGACTTATCAAGCAGTTCAGTGATTGCATGGTTTTGGGCCTTGCGAGTTTGTAGCTAGGATCGTGAGAGTTGAGCGACTTCTACCGAATTTACCTTCTCATCGAAAGATCGGGCCAGATCAGGAGCTCCGAGGTTCATCAAGTGGTATCAGAGCTACAGTTGATCGGTGAGAGTTTTTAGTTTTCTAGTAGTAGATTCATTTTTCATACCTAGAGTCCAGAAAATATCCCACAAATTTTTTTGTTGCGCCATTATACATGTCCAAACCCCCTTTGAGCCATTGCAATTTTTCTTTTCGGTTTTTGTTTGTTGAATCATTGGTTGCATAGTTGTGTAAGGTTGCTGATTTCTAGTTCTAGTTATTGTCTAGTTAGTCATTGTCTAGTTACATCTCGTGTTTTCTTTGCGTCGCTTGATCATTCTTTTAGGGTTCTTAGTTTTGCATCTAAAACAGAAAATTTGTGGGTTAGAACTCCTCTAATCCGCACAAAAAATAGTATTCGTTTCCACTTCATCTAATCCAAATTGCTTGCTACAGTTCAAGCTGATTTCACTAAGAAACCGAGAGGATTGCCATGATATTTTGGGAGAGTTACTGCTCGAGTCCAGCATCAACCCTTTGCTGTTATTTGTGACTTGCGAAAAACCCTAGGGGCGGCCAAACAATAGAAGGAGAAAGAGGTAGCTGCACAAACAAAAGCCACGGTAGGAAAAAAAAGGATAAAATAAAAGTGCATGAAAATTGGTGGAGACCTTCTACATATAGCCACAAGCTTCCACAAAAAAATTCAGCAAGTTTGGCCCACGAGTTTGAAAGATATAGCAGTTTCAAATTTGAACCCGAGTTGATTTCGAGTTCGAGTAGGATTCTGTTTCCGAGACACCTTCAGTAAAACGGGCATAACTTTTGCATACGATGTCCATTTTGGACGTTTTTGTGCTCATTGGAAAGCTAACGATGAGGCGCATCCCTTCCACTTAAGCCACTTGTTGCCCTCCAGGGGCCCCAAAATAGGCCATCTTTGGCTCCGAATTCGCGTCGTAAGTTTTTAGTTTCTGTTTTTGCCGATTCTTTCAGTATTCCTTTGGAATTTAGGGTTTGCCTCAACTGCAAGGTTGTAGATATCATCAAAACCTTTCAAATGAGTATTTATAATACATATAAAACTTTGCTTTTGCATCTCTTGAGATTAGCTGTTGTTTTTGCTTAAACTAGAGTGGATTGTTTACATTGCACGTTATTTTGCTTTTTATGCTCTACATCGTGTGAACAATCTTGTGCCCGTAGAAAGAAGTTTGGGTAGTTGGATAGAGTCTCTCCTAGCACTTGGTGTGAGGTTTTCCTTTGCTTACATCAAGTCACATTGATCTTTGTGTGCGCGTACATACACTTCTCTTAGTAGGGTTTTGATTAGCTAGCTTTGATTAGGCTAGGATCAGCAACATTGATTAGTACTTTGAACAATTTTTTAACTTGTATTAACTGATTTGATTACTGCTGATCCTTGCTACCATATTGAAGCCTTCCGGGCTCCACTTCCTACTAACCCAGCAGGTACCGTTCCTCGCAATTATTGGGCTAATCACAAGTGAGAGTATCACGAACCAGTCACCAGTTGTACCACTTCCTTGCTACATTGGTAAGAGCTTGAGCGTGTATGATTTGTAGCCTCCAAATCCTAGTAGTTGATAGGAACATATACTTGTGATTTGTTTCTTTGTTTTCTACTAACAATGATAGGTTTAGGAAAGTAGGTAGATTACGATGACATTGCGGGCAGATTTGAACTCAAAGGGAAACAACTACCGGCATACATCTTACTACTCACCGCTGAGAGTACATCGTTGGACTACTTACTATGGGTTACTATGTTGGATAGCTACTTTGAAAGACAGGATCTTGATCCTTACGAGAAGATGCACATAGCAAGGATGGCGCTAATTGGTGATATTCAACATTAGTAGTCAAATCTCAAGTACCATTACGAGTACACATGGGACGAGATGAAGAAGAAATTGCGACATCGTTTTGTACCTACACCACCCACGGCTACAAGCGAGGTGCAACCTATGGTAACTGAAAATGATGACATTGTTTTGGCTCCTATTCCATCTATAGATACCGCCGAGACACTTGAAGAGATGAAGGATGATCTGTCGCATATTATGTCATTAGAGGAGAAGTTTGAGGTACCTACAATATCTAATGAGGACAATAATAACAAAGGTACCAATTTGGTGCTACAGCAAGACATAGAGCAACCTTGTGAGTTTATACTTGCTGTAGTACAATCTTTTGGTATTCCTTGTGCTGACATGAACGAACCATGTGCTGATATGAATCCACCTAATTTTACATATGTCGAATTAATAACACATAAGGAAGTACTTGATAGAATATCCATTGCTGATGCGTTGTGCTATGTCATGCTTAATGAGCCCGTTAGTTTGGAATGTGCTATGAAGAAAGTTTCTGAACTTTCATCGCTAAATTCTCTATCGAAAGTTTCTGAACTTTCATCGCTAAATTCTCTATCTAGCACCTACACCTACTGTTTTAAATTAATTGGAGATTATGGTGTAGACAATCAATTTCTGGTATATCAAATATGCATAACTTGTGATCACATAAATAAATTGAAGCTTGTTGTTTTGAACAACAATTTTTGTGTGATGAAGAACTTTACTATATACTTCGCTTGTACTTGCAAATTGAGTTGCATACTGAACACTATGAGAAAATATAGCTTTGTTGATTTTATGCATGCACACTCACCTTTAATTTGCAAAGTGCTGTCTATTTCTTTGCCATCTGCTATTGCTAACATTTTGCAGAAAGCTGAGCATGTGTTGCTATAATTTTTCAAGTTTTTCTTGGAGCTGAACGATGAGCTTGAGTTGAGGACGACTCAAATACAAGAAGGGGAGGATGATGAGGACATCAACCCTCCGGATACGACCGCTGCTCCACGTACCAAGCAAGAGTTCAAGCTGGACACGTTCTGGAATCCAATTCGGCCTCCGGAGACAACACTGACTTCAAATGTACATAACTTTCACATACGTGGTCCATTTGAGGTCCACAAGTACTTGATGGAGAGCTTATCTCGTCCCCTTTCTAACGGATCTAGCCTCACCTCCAAATTCATTCTGTGCGCACCGTAATAATCAAACGAAGGTGCTGTGTCACCTGTTTGGACCAAATTAGGTCTTGTAATGCTTGGACCCAAGGGGAAGGCGGCCTCTCTCTTGGCCCGTACTATTCACAGACATACTGTCCACATGAACAATACCATAAATAGTACCACCCCATTATTTCTTAGTTACATGTGGCTCCCCCTCCCCTATTTAAGGAGGCCGCACCCCTCTCATTTTCCTTGGATTTCGTTTATATTTAGTTTACCTTCATTGTAACTTGTATCTTCTGCATGTGTCGACTAGACCACCCGGTCAAGATCCTTATTCGGAATCCCAACTTTATCAAATATTTCAATTCTATTTGCAATACATCAGATTGTGTTTTACCTTGTTCATACGTGCTTCTTCGGTGTATGCAGGAATTGATCTTTGTGATCAGGTCATCCGGGTATTCATGCACGATTGATAACAACTTGTCGAGTAGTTTAGCGATTGCGTGGTTTCGGGTCTTACGAGTTCGTAGCCAGGATCATGAGAGTTGAGCGACTTCTACTGAATTTACCTTCTCATCGAAAGATTAGGCCAGATTAGGACCTCCGAGGTTCATCACTTACAGAGAATCACTCCAGTAATAGTCATGGTAGAGTCAGATACGAAGAAAACGATGCACAACAAATGGTGAAGGAAGCCATGAGCAGTCACGCTAACGCTTCCCAAAAACCTGATTCACACCAATCCGTACAGGATCACGAGGGATGCCAGCTTCAGAGACACTGCTCTCCCCACGATGGTGCACGCTGGCACAAGGATGGAGTAGCTGAGGTATCGTAGCACAGAGGTGTTTAGGGCAAAAGTACAGAGGTTGGTTTGTTTCGTACTCTATGAATAGAGACGTCTCTCCTTCATATAGAATCTAGCGGCACGGAAGATTGTCGCAATCACTTTGCGAAATATTTTGGAAACCGCATTAAATATCATTGATGTGTGCCATAACATCATAATAGAATTAGCGTGATTCAAACGTTTGGTTTGAACTGTGGTTATTCTTTTTTCAATTTGTACATGCGTATATTCCATATCATCATGCATGGTTTTGAGGTGAAAAAAAAGCAGTAGCCCCACACCCAACTGGACACAAAATTGCCAGACCATTCATGCGCACGTCGCGCGTGGGCCGGCGATAGCGCGGCGAGGCGAGCGAGCGATCACATGCGTGTTCTTCTTTTACTTGCTTCAACTAGGTAAGACCAACTCCACTTTATAAGTTGATCTCTCATCTAGACTAGTAATATGGTACTAAACTTCTCATCTTTTACCATGCATGAGTAGACATTTGAGATTTTTTTAGGATTTATGATGAATATTATTTGTGCCAAGACCATAAACTCCAACAGAAACTACTAAAACTATGCGACAAACTTTTTGAGGGAGACTCTCCGAGCTACCTCGAGCCAACATCAATCTCGACAAAGCTTCAAGTGTCGAAGCGACAAGCTACAACCACGGCGAAGTGTGGTGAGCCGAAGTCGTCACCCCAGTCCTAGGACTGGGGAAAACACGCCGAGGCGCAGGCACTAGCTCACCTTTGGTTCCAGTCCGGAGTTGGGTCAGCGCCCCTGTGGGAGGAAGGTCGGGGGAATGAGAACCTCGATAGTGACGGGACCCACTCGCTCCGAGATAGATGAAAATACCCCTCGGTGCAAACTAAGGCTTGAGGGCACAAATGTCACTTCAACCATTTATCCCCTCCCACTCTATATATAGGACTCTTTGTAATAGGGAGGGGGAGGCCACTTTTAATTTTTCCAACTCATATGCAATACATCGGTACTACTTCCAGAGTTAGTTCCTAGTCTAGTTCCCCCTTTGCATCTCCGGCGGTCGACGTATCCGATCGAGGGTGTCTGTAAGTTTACTATCTGATCTCGTATCGACGACAAAACTTCTATGGGATTTATTTTGGTACAATAAGCTAGAATTTGGTAGTCTGTTTACTGCATTTGGCTTCCTGTCAATGGTAAGATTAGCGGCTGAAGTGCTCATATTCTGAAGAAAACAGTTCAAGATTTCATTTTCCTTATCACGATGCCACTCGATCAGTCCGAGAATCGTTTTTTTTTTGTTTCTACGTAACCAATCATTCTATGTGCATTATGGATTTGCTAAATTCTTCTTTAAAGGTTTTCGATGAAGCCATCTCTGAGCTGGCCACTCTGGGTGAGGAATCTACGCATTTCGGCCGCAAAATACAAGTTTCTACTTACCCTATTATTGGCTGGGTTTCAGGATGAGGAAGGCTCCTCTCTGCGATCAGTTGCTAGTTTTCGTCAGCAATATTGAAGTTGTTTTTCGGCTCACTCTTGGCATCAAAATCTCACCGTGTTTAACCATACGATGTTTGTTAGAATTGCACAGGCACAGCACTCGGGCTGAATTGCCTGAAAATCACTACGATTTGTTCAGTCTCACGGCTTGTGCTGATGTGAGATTCTTCGACGGTCTCTTCTTTTGCAGTCGAGGTGCACAGCTGGTATGCCCATGAAGCGGCAGGGTTCAGAAGTGGTCTGAGTCAGTAACGGAACCAGAAATTTTAAAGACCCGGGACGAGGGTGCCGAGTCTCAGCCTCTGCCCGCGCCGCGCATTAGCCTCCGTCCGCACCGTGCCTTAGCGCTCTCCCACGCCGCAGCCCCTACGCCGCGCCTGCGCTGCAGGCTGCAACTCACGGCCACACCGCGCCGCACCACGTGCGTCGAGCATCGGCAGTCGACTAGTCGGCGCCTCACTGCTCTCATGCTGCAGCCCCTGCGCCGCGCCTCAGTGCTCGCCAACGTCCACATATCAACATAATTAAAGAATCACATTGCATCCGGCAAACATACAACACTTTAACCCCATCCATCCGTAAGCATGTAGACAAGACCTTTATTTACAAGCTGTCTAGGGCGTCCTACTCTCGACAACTAAATAGATCACAACGTTTAATGCTGATTTACTTACTTTATTATCTTGGTCTTTTGTTTGTTGTTTTGTCTAGATAAAGGTCATTCATCGTGAGAGATGGATAATATATTTAGCAAGCTATTGCAGGAGGGGGGGGGGGGCGGCCCAGGAGACCCCGGGCAGCCGTCCCGGCTCGTCCCTACGGTAGCCTAAGCAATGGCGACAAAGTCTAGAGCAGTGCAGAGATGTCCCTGTCATTAGTTGAAACGGTAATATGGCCATATTGCCACTCCAACCGGCGGCAGGATCTTGTCGTCATTTCAACTGGCGACAGAGACCTCTGTCTGTTTTTTTACTGTCTATTTCTGACCACATATTTTATGGGTAAATCACAATGATATTACAAAACATTAAGTACATCGTCATCATATTTTTTTGTTGACAAATCACAATGATATTACAGAACATTGAGCGTAACATCCTCACATATTTTGTCGACCAATCACACTGATATTACAAAACATTCAACACAACGTCATCATCTAGTTTTTCGACAAATCAAAATGAGATTACATAGTACTGAGTACCACATATTTCAACGTCCATCATGTCGACCGCCTCAAGTGGGGCGGTCAGATGAGGTCCCCGCGGCGCCGTCCGGATTGTTGATGTCTCCATCCTATGGATTTCTCGTAGGGCTTTTCTTGAAGGTGTGCTCAGACTCTTTGCAAATAGAGCACTTCTTCGTACGATGCTCAACTTTTGCTTCGCCCATGTAGTTCTTGATACGCTGTACTTGTCACCGACCAACCTTTTCCTTCAGCCTATTAATGTCTGCGGCCCAGATAAGTTGCCCCCAGGTCGGATGGCCAGAGAAATGACAACCACACCATAACCATACAGCTCTGCACTCCAGTTTTGCACCACCTCCTCCTTATTGAAATAATCAAAGAGGTACTGGCCAGTATGCTGCGCCATCGTTAAACATGCGGCCATGGCATGTAAGCAAGACCTATGCAGAAGAAGAGGCTTGTTGCAAGTTCATACGCAACTAGCGCGATGTAGTATGCACTCGTGGATGGTCCTCTCACGGTTCCTCCCACGGCGTCCTTTATCCCTACACAGTATCTCGAAGCGAAGCTCTTTTGTGTCCATCTTGAATGCCTGGTACATCTCACCCTTCTTGCTCTTCTCCTCTATGTACTTGGTGATCATGGCGGAGTACAGTACTCTGTCATTTGCCATAGCGAGCGACACGTTATTACTTCTGTCAACAAAGTAATTTGTGATACCATGAAGAATTGCCTCCATAATACAAACCAAAGGGAGGCACTTGACGCCGTGTATGACTCAATTGTACACCTCGGCAAGATTAGTTGTTATGACACCATATTGAGCATCACCCCTGTCCGAGAAGCATGCTCAATCCAGTTCGAGAAGCATTTCACTTGCACCCCCGTCTTCCTCATCACACTAGGACCATCTGTGGGTAGCTGTGGCAATGCTTCGGGAGCCTGGTCAGCCCTTGTAGCGGCCTTTTTTAACGCCTCCCTTCTGTGCGTCTGGGTATGCTCATCTAGAATATTCTAAAGTGTGTCAAACTTTTGTTGCTGGTTCTGATTGCACAACCGCTTGAAAAGGTTCATCAAGTCCTTGTTGCGGAACTGCTTGTAGAAGTTTGCACCTAAGTGCCTCATGCACCACCTACTCTACAGATCCACTCATGGAAGTAGTTCGTTCTCTTCTTATTGTAGCTGGGTTATTGCACTCAGCAGACCCGCATGCCGATCATGTATGACGCATACGTTAGGACGACCCTCTACAACAAAAATCCTCAAATTCCTCAGGAAATACAACTAGCTGTCCGTATTCTCGCTTTCAATGAATGCGAATTCCACGGGAAGAACTTGATTATTCTCGTCTATCGCTATTGCAGTTAGTATCTAGCCCTTGTATTTTCCAGTCAGGAATGTGTTGTCCACGCAAAAGATTGGACGGCAGTGCTGGAATGTATTGATGCACGGACCAACGGCAAAGAATGCTCTCTTCAGTACCCTCTTATTGCCCCACTTCGGATGCGTGGAATCTTCAATGGCAACATGAGTACCGGGATTCCTGTCCTGTGTGACCCAAAGTTGGCCGGGTAGGTTGTGGTAGGAGTTCTTGAACGTATCGAACCTTGATTCCAATGCCTTCTGTTTTGCCCTCCACGCCTTGGCATAGTTGATTGTGTACTAGAACCTTGCCTCAATCGCCCGAATGATGGATCGTGGCTCAAAATCTATATTATCCACGATCTCACCGTACATGATGTTCGCGTTGACGCTTGATGACATGTTCTTGTGGGACTGCACTAATTCAACAGCGACACTGAATAATCTAGGCCCCATTTTAGTGTTTTGGTAATTAAAGACAACTATGTGTTGGGATCTAACTTGTTTTGTCAAGCGATTGAAAAGGTTAATCTTGGATAAAGATGAAAGAGCACTAAATGATCTCATCTAGCTCAAGGCAAAGATATCTAGTTAAATATGACATTTTCATAGTTTTACCGGTCTAGGAGAATGAAGGATAAAAGACCGAATTGCTAGTGTAGGAAGCCGTACTATGAAGAGGGATCAATGGCTAGTAACTTGATAAGCAAAGGATGACACAAATGCTCAAACTCACTTGGTTTAATCTTGGTTTCATTTGTGATAGCCTGGCCAAAATTTTTATGTGTTTTATTTGCATGGCCGGACTGACCGGACCCCCAGATCAACTTTGCGATCAGCTTTTCCCAAAGAGCTCCCTATTTGCATTTCTACTGACCGGACTCACCGCTGGTGCAAGTCCAGACTGATTGGACCCCCGGTCTGAGTTGCGCAGCCAACTTTTTTTGGAGACAATCTTTTTGGCTTCACCTTTTCTCAATTTGTTTATCCAGACTGATAGCTGTTGGAGGGCCGGACTGACTGGACCTCCGGGTCAAGTGACCTGGTCAGCTTTTTCCAATGAAGGGTGTTTTGGTGACTTGTTACTAAATTTCTAAAGCCAGACTGACCGCAAGTGTTACCCCGGACTAACCGGACCCCCGGTCATACAGAGCGATCAACTTTTTCCAGTAGCATGTTTTTCTTCGTTTTGGATTTCTTGGACCCGGTCTGACCGGACCCTGAGTGGGTAGTCTGATCGAACCTGGCTTAACGGATTGTTTCTGTGCATTAAATGCAATTCAATCGACCGTCCGGATTGACTGGCCATATACCTGCGTTCTGATCGGACCAACTGTTTTTACAGCATTTCGTGCTATAATGGCTAGTAAAGTGGGTGGAGGCTATAAATACCTCACCCACTGCAGCAAGGAAGCTTTTAAGAACCTCATTGAATATTCTTGAGCCCTTTGCTAGTTCTTCCACTCTTTGAGAGTATTAAAATCATCTTGCAAAAGTTGTTGAGGTTTTCCAAGTGCAATTGAGTTGAGCTTGATCATTGTGGCACTTGAGCATCTTCAAGCGAAGAATCGTTGGTTTATTACTCTTGGAGATTGCCGTCTCCTAGACGGTTTGTGAGAAGGTGACTTGGTGATCTTCTAAAAAGAGCTTGCGAGAAGACCTGTGCATTTGTGAAGGTTGGAACTCGTCTATCCGGAGTGATGAAGAGCTATCTCTAGTGATCGAGGGACGTGCTCGTGTAGATCCAGCTTGAGCTGTTCAAGCTTCCTCAATGTGGATTAGTGGAAGCCGGCAAGTCTCCGAGACCACGAGAAAATATCGGTTGTCTCCATAGTGTGGTTTATCTTCTTGCTCTTCTCTTTTGTGCATTTACTTTTATATGCTACTGTCTATTTTGTTTAGATTGTTTAGCTTAACCTTGAGTAAGTAGTGCACTTAGAAAGCCTTAGAATATTTAGGCCTTAATTTGTGAAATTGCATTCCATCGCTTTAATTTGGTAAAATCTGTTTTTAGCTAAAATATTTTAAAAACCGTCTATTCAACCCCTCTAGTCGGTTATCTTTTATCCTACAGACACATGTGTGAGGGACTACTATAGAGCATTTCGAGTAGGTGTCCAACTTAGACTGAAATGTGTGCACTCGCCAAGGGCATAACTATATGTCACACTTCACGCCGTCGCATCTTGGGTTAGACTCGACGATTGTGAATATATGATGCACTGACAAGGCTTAGAATTTGACCACCTCCTGCACGACCTTCTTGTATTTGTGCATAGCTCCTTGTCTAACCTCGCTTTGGTCGTACTCCCACGGTACACGGGAGCCTTCGTTAACGACGAGGTTGTCGAACAGGTATGTGTTCCACTCGGATGGAACCGCCTGTTGTTCCACTGCATCCTCGTCGTTGGATCCTTCATCTTCTAACAATGCCATGTAGTCCTGGTCTTCGAGGTCCATCCTTTGGACTAGGGCTTCCAACTCCTCACCCTCGTCAGCAAGCCCACTAGCTTGCCTGACTGAAGGAGCTCCTTCCACACGGTCTTCATCGACAACATCAACAGCTCCCGGACCTTTGGCCACTGTGTGTGTCGCTCTGTGGCCTCGACTTCTTCTTCGGCATCACCACCCCCTTCTTGTTCAGCTACCGATGCAGGAGTTGGCTTGGCATATGTCTGGGCCAGAAGGAACAAATCCCACCGGTCCTCCCTCACCCTACGTACATATGACTGACATGACCTTGTTCCCTTGAGCTGCACTAACTCCCAATATGTGCCCTGTGGTGCTCGGTTGGCAAGACAACTTAATCTCAAATCATACACAACATGGTCCAAATCAAATGTGTGGAACAACCACCGCATCACAATGCTCCATATACGCTGCTCTGGTCTTATTAGGGTCACGGTCGCTGATTGGAAATAACACAAATCAATCCCCTCGAAACCCTCGAGAATAGTCCCCTGACCGTAGTAAATTTTGAAATTGGTGGTGTCTGACATAGTTGATGTACTGCACCGTAAAGAAGATTTCCATGATTAACCACATATCTAAAACTAAACTACCTACTGAAAAGGATTATGTACAACATACTACACTACGTAACCGTACATTTAAAACTATGCAATCCATTCGGTTAAAAAAATTACTTGAAAGGTAGACGACTGGATAGGCAGCGCTTCGCTATCTTCTCTGCCCCCCTACTCCTCTCTACTCCACTCCCTTCCCTCCCATCTTTCTCTTTTTTTATGAATAAAAGTGAGTTATGCCAAAATTTTGGGGTCTTTTATAGGATAGATTGTGCCGTCATTTGGAATAGCGATAGGGACTTGCGGGATCCCTATCGCCATTTGAAATAGCGGTTTTCCTAAATTTTAATATTAAAAATTTAGGGACTTGCGGGATCCCTATCACTAGTTGAAATGGCGATAGGGTCCTATCGCCAGTTGGAGTGGCGATATGGTCCTGTCGCCATTTCAACTAGCTACAGAGACCTCTTTGCATTGATCTAGGCTCTGTAGCCATTGCCTAGGCTATTATCGCCATTTGGAATGACGATAGTAGCCTAGTTTTGTAAAAAAAATTAACTATTTATTTTTGTAAATTTCTTTTAAAATAATATTATTAAATTTTTTTTTTCCCAAAGTCACGAGTCACAAATTTAAAACGTTTCACAGAAGTGGCAAGCATAGCCGTCCCGTCGTATCAGGTAGGCTTAAACACAAACTGGGTAACGAACTCGGTAGGTGAAAATATTAGCCCTACTATTCCAACCTACACTATAATTTCTTGGAAGCTGCATCCAAGTATCCAACGTCCTTAATGTGTGTTATACCCTGATACCTCTTGTTATGCGCAACAACCTCTGGATCGGATCAAAGTTAGGAGATATGCAATGGGAGTGTACAGTATCAAGAACGAAATAGATGAATCTCGTAGAGAGAACCAAAATAACAGTGGCGAAGCAACCACAACACAGAGAGAAAGATTTGGCGAATCCGATCGCAAATTCCTTAAGCAGGAACTAAAAAGAGTACAAGAGATTGTCACTTTCTGACAACCCTCTCGAACCTCTTAGGACTCTCGGATCCTTACCATATACAAAAATCTAGTGCTACAAGTATTTTCCTTTTTCCTTTTCTCGATGGCACTGAGCCCAGCCCGACTTCTTATTTTTCTTTTTTCCTTTCCTTTCCTTTTCTTTTTCCTTTCCTTTCCTTTCCTTTCCTTTCCTTTTCCTTTCTTCCCTTTTCCTCCCCTTTCTTTTCTCTCTCCTTTCCTCCCCAGGCCCACTCGCTAGCCTCCCTTTCTTTCTCCCCCGTTCCTTCTTCCCTTCCTCCGCTCCTCTACCCCAAAGACGCCCTCACCACGCCACCTTCTCCCTGTCTCGTTGCCACACCTAACCCGCTTTCGTCCTCGCGCTGCTACTGGCGCCACACCGCCGCATGTACCCGCGTCACCACCAGCTCTACACAACGCTGTCGAGATGATGCCCACGCCTCGGTCACGCCTGCGTACGCCCGACTACCGCCCCTGGCGCCACGACGTGCACCCCTACCTCACCTGCCTCGTGCCTACTTAAGCCGCACTCGCTCCCCTCCCCTTCCTCTAGTCTCCCCTGTCCATTTCCCCTCTCGCCGAGCTCGGCCCGAGCAATGTCTCTCTGCTCTGACCACCGCGAGCGCCGTGCCACCCTAGCGCACCAGTGAGCTACGGCTAGCCTCACCTTGGTCATGAAGGCCGCCTCGATGCCCTCGACCTTCTCGACTCACCTACCTCCCCTCCTGTGCCCCGTGTTGGCTGGAATGGCCATGCCACCAACGTCTTCCCCGAGGCCGACCGCCGCTCCACTTGTCGTTCCGGCCACCTCAGTGACCTCCTCCCCAAACCAACCGTGTCACGTCATGTTCCACAACTTAAGGAGTAAAACCCCTCAACCGAAAGCGCCTCTGCCGTTGTCATCCCTTCTCCAATGAGCCATCATCAAACCCCTCCCTCCTGGAGCACCTCCCCACCCTCCCGTTTATTCCCCCACCGCTAACCCCCACTCTCCCTTCCCGCAGTGCCGCTACTGCATGAAGCCCTTTGCGCCGTCGTGGGCTTGTGTCGTCGGGCCACCTCGGTTCCTCCTCGCCGCCATCCACCACCCCGGTGGGTTCCCCTCACCTCCCTCTTGCTAAGGCACACCTCTTATTCTCCCTTCTTCCCCTCCAACGCCATCGCCATGGGAGCCGTGCCGCCATTGCCACCGCACGTCGCCACGCGCCCTCCTAGGTGCACGCTCGGCCGCGACACTGCCTCCCACAAGGTTGTCCCGCTGTCTTGGTTCTATTTTGGCTATCCTCGGTTGCCACCATCGTCGAGACCACCTCCCCTGTTTTCCCCTATTTCCCCCTTCCTCTATTCCCTCTATGTGCTATGCTTCCTCGGTGTGTGAGTAGGCAGCTGACCAGTAGGACCCACCCAAATGAATGGTTAGGTAAAATGAGTTAGGCCACAAATACACTGTTAATTTGATTAGCAATAATTTAAGGTGAATAGTGTGGGTGATTAGAGGTTAGTTAACAGTGAGCAATAAGCTATTATCAACCAAAATGCAAAGACAAATTTACTTAGGAGTTATACTAAGATAATTATTTAGGTCATTACTAAAATGATAATAACTTAATTAATTAAGTTAATTAGTATGTCATTGTACGAACATATTAAATTGAATCGAAGTAATGTCCGAACAAAAGATAAACTCTAACAAAGCATAATGTCGAAGTGATCAGTAGGCTACATCAATTGGTGTATAGTAGCCTACAGTAAGTAGTTATCAAGATAGTAGTAAGAGTAAGTCGACCTAAGCATTTTGCGAGATAGTTTCAATACAACTAAGACCCACTCGAGTAGATGATTAACCAAAACATGTTAGCATCCTAGGCTAGCCATAGATAATTTGCAGCTCACTAGGAGATGGTCTTAGTATCCCTTGGCATAAGGGTTAATTAGTTAAGACACCAACTAGAAGATGGTAGCGATCAACATCAGTTAGTGTGTATTTAAAATAACGCATTTAGTCGAATTCTTCATTTGTAACTTAGGTTAAAATCGTTAACCTTGTCAATGTTTCAACATGCGATAGGTTAGACCTTTAACGAGAGATCACATAGTACATAAACTAACTAAAGGATAAAACTAAAATGATCAACTTAGGTAGTTGGAACCTAAGATGATATGGTCATGTATAGTAGTCATTGTACTAGGTAGCCATGCAGGGTATGTTGGAAATATGCCCTAGAGGCAATCATAGAGATGATTATATTTCATTATGTTCACAATATTTGATAATATGTTATCTTGTTCCTTGAATGAATCATCAGTCATGAAGATTAACGAGTATGTGACTTGTTGGTGAAGCTCTTTTTAACTTATGATGATGTCGTTCTAAAAATATCACGGTCGAAAGTCCTTTGGTGGAACACTAGTGACTCTCGACCAAACACATGTATTGATTGATGACCACGTTTCACGGTCATGGATATAGGGATATCAAATCAATAATGTGGACACGTGTTAGAGAACATGGTGTTGGATAAGACCCACCTTGAGACACTATTGAGATTGTTATGATTCTATGTGTCGTTAGTTGGTCTCAAGCAATGATGATGTATAATCCTTAGACACGAGATCAAGCATGGTTTCCTACATGTGTAATAGCACTCTTAGGGGTTGCCAAACGCCGCTAGAATGGCGGGTGGTTATAAAGGTAGCTTTCGGGTATGCTATGAAACATGCAGAGGGATGTGATTGTGGGATATGGGATTTGCCCTCTTAACATAACAGAGAGATATCTGGGCCCTCGAAGTGGTCGGATAAAGAAAGTGCATGGCCATGCCCTTTGGTGGTCGAAGAGTTCGACCACATAAGGTTATCCGATACTCGTCGAGAAAGCATTGAGCAGTCCATGGATGACACAACATCTCACGGAGTTCAACCAGATATCGTGAGGCAAAGGAGAATACATGAGTAGGTAAGCTTAGTTCGACCACCTGAATTTGGTCGTATGGAGATACAAGCAAGTCGAGGCGGTCGAGCGTAATCACAGAGTGGTGAAACCAAGTCGTAAGGAGTTACGAGTTGGTCGTGATCGAATCGAATCGTCAGTATAGAGATAGGACACGGTCGTAAGTGATGAGGACTGGTCATAGATCATATTGCATTAAGGTTAGATTCGATATAATTTGTGTGTATTCGGGAATCGTTATGTCTGCTAGGAACCGCTTCGACTCGTGGCGGAAAGGGTTTCGAGTCACAACCGAACTACACATGAACCTAACGGGTCACACACTTAGCAGGTTGGAACAAACCGATCGAATCGATTAAATAGCGTGTTTGGATAGGATCCATCACGGGCACTATATAAGGAGATGCATGATTTGTTGGGAAGATAGAGTTGGCGCAAGTTGCCCTACGAAACCCTAGCCGCCATCTTCTTGAGTGCCTCCGTGCGATTTGGTGCTAGCACACGGCGTCACGGTTGTTCCTTCCTTGGGCGTGTGGATACCATAGAGGCGCTTCTCGTTGTTGCGCTTTAGGGCGATCCGCGATCTTCGCAAGAAACTGCAGAGGTGCTGGAGGAGACGATTAACTCACAAGGACGCTGGACGATCGACTACGACCAGTACATCGACGCGCTCTTTGTCGGACCAGGCTGCTTCGACGCTTCTTCCGCTGCTCTGTGCGTCTAGTGGTAACGATCTGTGATCATCTTCTTGCTTGGCTTCCTGGTTTGCGTGGTAGAATTTTTGAATTGTTGCTATCGTAGCCTACCCGTATCCCAACAGGGTAGTGGTAGCTATACGACCTAGCTTCATGCTAGTAATAGTAGTCAAGACGATAGGATTGATCGCTAAGCAAGGCTACTAGGTAAGAGCCCAAAGGTCATGTAGTATAGTTATCTACTTAACTAGAAGTGGTCATTAGCAGGTTCTGTAGCTAAGGATCAACCTAGTGTGATATGTTTACTTTAGTATATGCCAAGTCACATAGGTAATAATACTAAGTATAGATTACCTCAAAGATTAAACCCAAACCCGTAGACACCCTTGATCAAGGTATAAGGTTGATGTCTAGCTAATGCTGGGAAGTTCCACCTAGCTCATGGAACTTCCTTGATAAATATAAATCGATAAGAAAACCATTAAATGAACTAGACCCCATGTATCGGTGATACATATGTCTAGCCCATGCAAACCCTGAACCTACGCATATATCTCACCTAACTTTCATGGAACTACCTCGATAAATAGGAAATAATAACAAAGGAAATCATTAGATCAGCTAGGCCTCACGTATGAATAGCGGTGGTATGTTCCCAAGTGGATGATAGTAGTTCAACCATCAATCAACCTCATATAGACTCTAGTTATCATCCATCACTATCCATTCCTAGTAGTCGAATAATTCATGGCTCGAAGATGGATCATAAAGTCATACCTAACCGGGTGATCTCTCCCGTCTAAGTAACTGATGAGGATTATTCCTATGAATATCCTCTTCCTCTCGTTGGAGTCCTAACTCCTTGCACCAGCGGACTTCCCGAGAGCTCGATCCCTCTTGCCCTCACTCCGGATCAAATGGTTATCTAATCCTAAGTCTGACTGTCAACCCAAAACTCCACTAGACCAAACGAGTAGAGTTTGGATTTATCTACTTTGGTCTGTGGTATTTCCTTCATTCCAAATATCCCTAGATGTACTTCATTCCGTCTGAAGTATGTCATTCATTAACTTCCTTTGGATATACTTTGTATGGAGTATTTCCTTCATCAACTTCCTTGGATATACTTCGTCTAAAGTATTTCCTTCATTAACTCCACTAAGTATGATTAGTTTCATGTGGAGTATTTCTGTCTTTCAAGATACCCCTAGGTATATTTAGTTTCATTTGAAGTAGTTCTTGCTTCAAACACTCTTGGGTTGATTGACTTTCATTTGACATGTTTCCTTTTTGTTTACTTGCCTTTGGATTTCATTTGGTTTCTTTTAGACATTCTTGGGTTGGAGCGTATTCCGTATAGTTAGAATATGAAACCATGATGGAGCAGCAGTCCGAGGCAGAGCAAGAATAAGACCAAGATTATTAGAACATTGAGCAAGGCGAGTAAACACTTTGATCACTTTGCGCACACTCTTAAATGCAAAATTATATTTGACTTAAATTATGAAATTGCATTGCTATGATTTATACAATTATGTTTATTTAGTTCTTAGCTAGTACCTTAATGATAATTGCATATAAACCTCCAATCCTTGAACTTGGACACTATCCTTTGTCACCCTAGACTAATGGTATACATACTAGCTACTAAGTCCGTACCTAAGCGTCATGCTTAGCCTTGCTTAGGTACGTTGCTATGCGGGCAATGATTTGCCCTGACATTATTTAAAACTTGAAACTGGATTTGGCCAGTCGAGGTTAGAGTGGTTGGTATGTTGAACTAGAAAAGTATTTTAAAATAAAAGAAAACCAAAAACAGATTTCGACTTGGGCAGCTGAAAAGCGTGGTGGGTGCAGATAAGTGTACAACAGAGTGGGTATGGGGAAGTACCGCCCAAGTTAATAAAGGACCGAGTTCTTGTACAGTCTCTCATGTAAAAAACAGTGCAACCATAAGTTTATAATAGGTACGACCTGGCTGACTGATTTGTTCGCCTTAGCGTGGCTTCGCCACTGGTGGGTGTGTGGCGTGGGTAGAGGGTAATGAAACCACAAGGAAACTACACGGTGCAAATGGGAGACCTCCCGGGGGCGAGGCCCAAGGAGGTGATACCTAGCTGGTGGGGTTACGTTGATGTGGAGCATTGTAAAAGCTTTGTGACAATCATCTTAGTTGCACACCTATGGAAGTGTGTCAAGACGAACATTGTAAGTTGATTGTTTCTTGTGGGTAAAGTGTGCGAACTATGTAGAGTGTAAAAAGTATCTAGATAGTCGTGCCCATAGTCATGGGCGGTGTCGAGAACTTACTTGAATTAGTTTTTATTTTCATAAAACAATGTGTGGGTGGAATAAAAAGATGGGTTGGAGCCTAGAGATTTGAGATGACCTGGTTGAGAACCAGTGGGAAGTACAAGATGTGACCCGAGAAAAAAACATGAGCATTGGGTGGATGACGCCACTCAATGATATAGGAGGCTGGAGCCTCCACTAGTATTTTATAACAAAACTCAACTTTGTTAAAACCTATGTTAGTTAAAAATGCTAGGTTTTAGAATTTGCTACTACTATTACTATTTCAATAAGTGGCTTTATGCAAACAAAAGAACCACAAGCCATTCCTTTGATCAGCCTTACATATTATATAACTGCATTCTATGTGTTGGCTCTGCGTACTCATGCTCACTTAATATTATTATTTAGTACGTATAAAAGGAGAAGACTATATGGACACTTATGCTCGTTCGTCAAGACTAGAAGACAAGAAGGCCAAGGACTAGGTCGCGAGCCCTAGTCGATTGCCTGTGGATATATCGTGAGGGTTCCATGCGTTGCACTTTAAATTCCGCTTCTGCTGCTATTCTTTGAAAGGTATTTGGCCTAGCCAGCCAATCTACAAAGTCAAAAGCCATAATGTATATTTGCGCTTGATTATTATTACGCAATAGTGTTATATTTTTGTGATATATATTTGATATTTAATGATGTAAGCGTCAGGCGCGACTCACGATCTGGGGTGGTCTTTGTGAACACAGAAGATTATAAATTGCAAATTTGGGGTCTGACAAACTTGCTCCAAGTCGACTCCACCATTTTTTTTTGCTTTTTTTTATTCCCACCTTTGGGAGTGCCCCCACCATAGGGGCTCATGCACATCACCACAATATGCGTGTTGGTGTCCAAGCTAGACCGCCCGAACCCTCCACCTGAGAGCTCATTTGTTGTGTAGTTTGGTTAACCGCACCACCTATTCCTACAACCCTCCATGCCATAGGTTTATGTCGCCTCTGAGTTCTACCTACTCGCCGGTACCGCGTGGTTGGTTCCACCATGTCTTCCTTCTTCCAACAGCTCGCACCTTCGCCACTGCGACTAGTAGAGTTTGCAAACATCTTTGCAGTTCCGTACATAACTGTAGATAAGATCTGAATACCTACCGTTGACAACATAGTTTCCTTCTCCTGACCAGGATTTTTATCAGATCTCCCATTGATTGGTCTTCCCTTATGATTACCCATCAACTGGTATACTCCATTGCTCTAGATACTTTGCATGATTACATGTCCTTTGCAATTACTTGTATTCCTCCACCTCGAAGTGATACCTCACAACCTTCGAGTTCAAGCGGCCTCACATATATTATATTCTTCTTTAAGCCGCGAACATGCCGAACTCCCGCTGATGTGCAATGTGCTCCATTATACATCTCCAATATAACTGTTCACACCTTAGTAACTACATACTCCTTGCAATCCGACAGCTGAACAGTTCCATGCGCTGGACGTAGAGATCCTTCGTCAAACATCTCCATTATCGAACATGTGTGGAAGCAAGAACATGAATCTGTTATCCATCCATGAGAAGTACCTGACTGACTGACGACTAGTATGTCTAAATCATCCTTTGCTACCGCCACTAAGCATGCACCCATCATTTGCTTCAAACTTTAACAATCTTTTATCATATGATATTTCATGTACATAGATAGCATGCACGCATGCACTTATTCTTGCCCTTCTTCTTTCTGTGACTTTTTCTCTTGTCTGCAACACCTACGGTAGCCAATGCTTGATCACCCGAGGATGAAGATTCCGATGGCTTCTTCAAGGCCTCCGCTTTCAATAGATATGCAAATTCCTTATTGAACTTGAGAGAGCCTTTTCTGACGATAATATCCATCACCAATTGATCCCATGATGGTTGTACAAACTCTATATCCCGGACTGGAGGCATCCCAGACAATTCCTCGGGAAATACATCAGCAAAGTCACATACCATTGGGACTTCGTGAATCTCCATAGTCGGCTTCACTTCAAGTGCACAAAGATACGGTCCTTGAAGTTTTGGTGAAATTCCAACTTGCTCACCGGAGGGACTTGTGAGGGAGATGAATTTCTTAGCACAATCGATTTGTCCCAAGTGTCGGGACAGCCAATCCATGCCAAGTATTACATTCAAACTGGATGAATTGGGGAGGATAAGATTTGCCAAAAATCCCACTCCTCCAATCTCAATAGAGACATCCCAACATTCAAGTTCGGCTCTCATTTCCGACCCCGGAGAGTGAATAATCAAAGGGACATGCATAGAGACATATGGAATATCACCAAGTGCAGCAAAAGAGTGTGATATAAAAGAATGTGAAGCTCCGGAATCGAATAAAATGGTAGCAGGCTAAGAATTGACAAGAAGCGTACCCAACACGACGTCGGGTGCCTCCTGTGCTTTCTCGGCCGATATATGGTTGACCCGGCCGTTTCCCAAGTTCTGGGTCTTTTGGGTAGCCTTCTGGTCCGGAGGATGACCTTTTCCTTGCCTGCGTCCTCCATTAGGATGAGGGGCCACTGCAATCTTCTTAGGGCAATTATTCGCATAATGCCCCTTGTTATGGTAGAAGAAACAAGTGACCTCGACAGCCGAATTGCAGAGGTTAGCTTGCTGTCCCACAGGTGCACGTGGTTGAGACTCAGCCTGCGGTGGGCATGGTACAAACGCCGGTGGCCTCGGTGGTGGTGGAGCTTGAGGATGGGACACCGGTGCTTGCCCGATGCGAGGACGGGGAATGTTGGCCCTTGCTGATTTTTGCGCCTCCCACTTGCAGTTGCGAGACTCGCCTAGCGCTCTTCTCTTGTGCGCAGCAACAATGGCCTTGTCGACCAAAGTCTGGAAATCAGGGAAGTCAACAAGAGATAGCTTGTTCTAAAGCTCATCGGACAAGCCATCCATGAACTTCTCCTGCTTGGCTTCATCAGTGGGCACGTCCACAGGGGCGTACCGAGAAAGATGGTTGAACTCATGAAGATATTCAGTCACTGATTTGCGCCCTTGCTTGAGCGCCAAGAACTCCTTCTTCAGTTTCATCAGGCCGACGGGAATGTGAGTCCATCGGAAGGCAGTACGAAACTCCTCCCAAGTAATGGCTCGGCTCGCGGGTTGCATGGCGAGGAAGTTCTTCCACCATGAAAGCGCTGCCCCCTCAAGTTGATGAGAGGCGAAGAGTGCCTTCTCATGATCTTGGCACTAAGCAACATTGAGCTTCTGCTCAACTAGACGCAATCAGTCGTCTGCGTCGAGGGGATCTTTAGAACGGGAGAAAGTGGGCGGCTGTGTGTGAAGGAACTCCGTGAGTCCTCCCCGTTGCTAATGTCCACCTCCTCCCCCTGATCCGAAGGCACCAGAAAGAGTGGAGATGTTTCGTGCAATAACCTCCAGGATGCGCGTCTGATCCATTCGATTTCGCTCGATCTGAGCGAGAACCTCAGACATGGTCGGAGGAGGTGGGAGCTCCTCATCACGACCAGCTGGCTGACCTTGTTCGCTTCGGGTAATTCCAGCCATCCTGTTTTATTGAATTGGGTTAGCAACAAAAACCTGAAACTAGATGCGAAAGGTAGTAGTAGAGAAACTACTGACTAGGAAAACGAGATATTACCCTAACCCAAAAGCAATATATATAAATAACAAGAAATGAACCCCAAATATTTGTAAAATACATAAGATCCAATGCAAAACTCATAAGACATAAGATTAACTTCTCGGCATGACTAACTCGTATTGAATGAACGAGCAATCGGTTGAGAAGAAAAATTTCAGAACACAACTCAAGTTCTATCATATCTAAAGATCATGGTGAAAAGCATCTAAGGGTACATTAGGCACTAGCCATCTAATATCACATCTTACCCTTTTATTCCCATGAGTTTTAGTTGATTTATCCTCTCATTTTTAGCCCTAACGACGAACTAAGCGCTTGCTGTCCAAAACTTGCGCTTGCTGTCCAGATTTTGTATCCAACCTCCAAGCTGAATTTTCCAACTCCGAGTGCTTCTAATCTTTACCAAAGGATAGCCAACACTTCATATTATAACTCTCATGAATCCCAAAACTGAATTTAAATGGTACTCAACTATCTGTTGAAAGAAGATGAGAGGAAACAACTCTTTCTCAAACTTGACAAGAACAAGGTAAAATGAGCAATCTAAGATAGGTAAGGAATAAAATCTGAGAACTTACTTAATTTTTCATAAACCTTTTGATATTTTGAAAATAAGTTTTCCAAAACATCCTAAGGACGACCAAGCTAGGGGTTTCTACGGTCAGTATGGCTCTGATACCAACTTTTATGAGAACCCGGAGTATTTAACTTGTAATGCTTAGCCATCCACTTGACCCTAGAATCACAAACCAAACATCCCATGCCTCAGAGTAGTATGTGCCTCCCAGGAGCGGTACACATACTCCTTCACAAATATAGCATCCATTCCATACACAAGTCATTACAATACCGAGTCTTCGAATTTACATCACAAAGACATACATAATAGAGTTATTACAAAAGTAGGGCCGACTGGCCAAATGACAAGTAGATAACTAAAGTACCAGCGGAAGCAAAAGCCATAAGATAGAGATAAACAAAAGCCAACCGGTTTTCCCTTACCCACAAGGCAACCGACCGTGCCGACAAGCTAGTCGTCCTGCACGAAGTCGGTCTCACAATAGTTAACCCCTTGGGGGTCAACTTCCTCTACAACAATTAAGCAATGCAATTGAGTACAAAAATGTACTCGTAAAACTTACGCATAACAAACCTATACATAGCTACATGCAAGCTGATTCAAAGGAGAAGTCATAGGGCTTGTTTAACGCACAAAGCAACATTTCATTTGCAATAGATAATAGATTGAAGGCAATTTAACAGATCTGTTTTTAAATGTTTAAAATAGCAGTAAGACAACATTTATAAGCATAAAAAACATCCTAGAGGTGACTTCCCAACAGCCACCACAACATAGCATGAATTACCCATTCGTACCACCCAATCTCAAGTTTTATCGAAAATGTTATAGTCTAACTCTTGCAAAACCTAACCAAGCGTGTCCATAACCAAGGAAGTGGCTATTCGAATAGATTATACCCTGCAGGGATGTACAACTTTACCCACATGTCAAACTGCCTTTTCGCCAAGCTATAGAGAACACTTCCTTAGGTATGCCGGCAAGGCTAAGTCCTATGAGACGCTTTCCAATGGAATGAGTTAATTAAGAGTCACACGTATGGGGGTTAACCCTCCGCGAACCGCCCATCACGGGCTCTCGCGGAGGACCCACACGTTGTGTCGGACGCATTGGCCCAGCCGTAGCAACTGCCGATGCTCCTTCGGGCGAGGGAACCTAAATCCGGAACCGACCTCGCACATTCCCAACAACAATAGAATAATAGAACATTTTTCTCCTAATCTACCACCGGCGACCCATTAATTAACACAATCCAAAGTACTAAGTCAAGAGGGGTTCCCAATACCCTCATGCGGATGCACGCAATAATGCTTGGATAGTGTGACACAAGATGTTCGGTACTTGATGACCCGAGCACCTAGCACACACCCCACAACACACCAACTAACCAATGTGCCCAAGTCTAAAACATTTTGTTTTCAGTTTTAATTTTCCAAATACATTCGTTGTTTGCATTAAAATAGTTCAATTTGAAGTTACCTACTGGGCCTAGCTGCACAATAATTACTAAAATTCTAATTGGTGTTGTCCATGTGTTCAAGAATTTTAGTGGTCAAATTTGTAGAAAGAAGTCATTTTCACTTCATCCATCTTTAATTGTCCAATTGCTACTATAGACAAGCTTATCTTGAGAATGTTCTCACGAAGGTCGAACCCACAGTGTGGTTCATTCCATTACCCTTTCACATGTTTTACATCACAGTAAGGATTTGTTTCATGCATGCACAAGACATTCTACATCAGCGCCAATTGATATCTGTGGACATTGATGTGTCATAGAGTTTTCTCTAGATAGAACATCAGGAGGGATGTAGACTGTGGATATCATGGGGATATACCCACGATCTTAGGATGATGTGACAATTGGCAATGGCGTTGAGGGTGTGCGGAAACACGCGTTTTCGGCGAGGTTTCAGCTTCTGTCAGGCCTCTAGCAGTCTGACCGGCCATGCCTCGGTTTGGTTGGCTGTTTTGGTTCTTTGGATGCGACCGAGGCAGTGGCGGTCGGGCCCGGCGGTGAGGCGATTAGGCAAACTCTTCTTGGCGGTCGGTAGCCACCTTAGGAACTTTGGATTTTGGAGCTGAGCCAAAAATAGAGGGTGTAGGCAAGTGAGAGGGTTCTTCTGCACTAGGTCCCATAATTTTTGGAGCTTCCAGTGAAAAGTTCTATTCATTTGAAATGTATAGGCTGAAAGAAAGGCGAGTGCCCATAGCCTCTTGCAAACTATGCCAAAACCGAGAAGTGAATAGAGAACCGCGATCTGACACAATCGTCTTCGGCACACCATGTAAACTCACGATGCGGGCTATGTAGAGGTCCGCCAAAAGACCTACCCGAAGGTCAGTCTTGACAGGATGGAAATGAGCCACCTTAGTCAATCAATCGATGACAACCCAAATGGCATCATTTTTCTTCGGTGACCTGGGTAGACCGGTGATAAAATCCATCCCGATCGAATCCCACTTCCGCTCAGGCACTGGCAAAGGCTGAAGCAGGCCTGCTGGACGCTGATGCTCGGCCTTTACACGACGGCACACGTCACACTCGGCAACGAACTTCGCGATCTCCCTCTTCATTCGGGTCCACCAAAATCTCTGCCGGAGATCTTGATACATCTTCGTGGCCCTGGGATGAATGGACAAAGGAGAATCATGGGCTTCGCGGAGGATCAAATTCCGCAATTCCATGTCCTTTGGAACCACAAGGCGCTGTTCAAACCTCACAACACCAAGATCATCTTCTGAGAAGCACTTGGCTGTTCCGTTCTTGACATTCTCCTTGATTCGGTTCACTCCAGCGTCTGAGTGTTGAGCAGCCTTGATTTGATCCACCAAGGTTGGTTGCACAACCAGGGCAGCAAGGGACCCATGCTCAACTAATCTCAAGTTGAGACACTGAAATTCTTCAAGAAGGGCGGGCTGCTGCTCCTTGAGCAACAAGGTATTGCAATGCACCTTTCGACTAAGCGCATCGGCAACGACATTAGTCTTACCCGGATGATAGTGGATACCCATGTCATAGTCTTTGATCAATTTCAACCACCTTCTTTGCCTAAGGTTCAGATCGAGTTGGGTGAACAAATATTTCAAACTTTTGTGATCCGAATACACTTCACAACGATTACCGATTAGGTAATATCGCCAAATCTTAAGTGCATGAACCACTGCAGCTAGTTCCAGATCATGGGTAGGATAGTTGAGTTCATGAGGTCTCAATTGCCTTGATGCATAGGCCACTACCTTGCCTTCTTGCATAAGGACACAACCGAGTCCTCGACGAGAAGCATCGCAAAAGATGTCGAAGCTTTGATGAACATCAGGAAGAACGAGAACGGGAGCTGTGGTCAAACGCCTCTTGAGTTCTTGAAAACTTTCCTCGCAAGTAGCGGACCACAAGAACTTCTTGTCCTTCTTGAGCAACTCAGTCATCGGCTTCGCGATCTTGGAGAAGTTCTTGATAAAGTGACGATAGTATCCCGCTAAACCGAGAAAACTTCGAACTTCGGTTACCGACTTGGGCTGACCCCAAGAGAGCACATCGCTGACCTTACTAGGATCCACAGCTACGCCTCCTGTTGAAAGAACATGGCTCAAGAATGCCACTTCCTTCAATTAGAACTCGCACTTGCTGAACTTCGCATACAGCTGATGCTCACGTAGCTTTCCCAACACAAGCCTCAGATGCGCAGCGTGTTCTTCATCATTCTTGGAGTAGATAAGAATATCATCGATGAAGACCACCATAAACTTATCCAAATACTCCATGAACACTGAATTCATGAGATTCATGAACAGGGCAGGAGCATTTGTCAAGCCGAAAGACATGACGGTATACTCGTACAAACCATAACGAGTAGAGAAAGCCGTCTTAGGAATATCTTCAGGTCGGATCCTGACTTGATGATATCCTACTCTCAAGTCAATCTTGGAGAAGACTCAAGCTCCGGTCAACTGATTGAAGAGATCGTCGATGCGGGGCAACTGATACTTGTTCTTTACCGTTACTTCATTAAGCGGACGGTAATCGACACACATGCGCAAAGTATTGTCCTTCTTTACAAAGATTGCTGAACAGCCCTAAGGAGATGAGCTAGGGCGGATGAAACCCTTCTCTTGAAGCTTACCAAGTTGTTTCTTCAACTCCACCAACTCATTCGGTGGCATCCGGTAGGGCCTCTTTGAAATCGGGGTGGTACCGGGCGCCAACTCGATGACGAACTCGAGGTCTCGAACTGGTGGCATCCCAGGAAGATCTTCGGGAAAGACATCAGCGAAGTCACAAATTGTTGGGACTTCATGAATATCTAGAGCCAGCTTCGCTTCAAGCGCGAAGAGATGCGGTCCTTGCGACTTTGGCGGCGAACACCGCCACCGGAGGGACTTGTGAGGTAGACAAACTTCTTAGCTGTCGTTTTGTCGAATCTTTGGGACAACCAATCTATACCAAGAATCACATCAAACTCGCTGAATTGAGGAAGATAAGATTTGCCAAAATCCTACTCCCTCGATCTCATGAAACATCCCGACACTCGGTTTGACTCTCAACTCTGAAAGGAGAGCGAATGAGCATCGGGACCAACAGAGGAGCAAAAAAAGCTCGTGCTGTAGCAAAAGACTTAGGTACAAAAGAATGAGAAGCTCCTGAATCGAACAAAACAGTAGCAGGATGAGAGTTAACAAGAAGCGTACCTAATACGACGTCAGGCGCCTCCTGTGCTCCCTTGGCTGAGATGTGGTTGACGCGGCCGCTTCCCACTCCTTGGGTCGTAGGGACAACCTTGTGATCCTAAGAATGTCCATTTCCTTACCCGCGTCCTCCATTAGGACGAGGGGCCGCTCCGGTCTTCTTAGGGCAACTATTCGCATAGTGACCCTTGACGCCGCAAGAGAAACAAGTGACCTTGGCAGCTGGATTGTGGAGGCCACCTTGCCGACTCGCAGTGCGTGGTGGCAAACACGACTGCGAAGGGCGAGGTGCAGTCTTTGGCGAGGATGGGGCACCTGGGCTTGCCCGAAGCGGGGACGGGAGTTGGCCTTCAACGACTTCCGGGACTCCCACTTGTGCTTGTAGGACTCTCCCAGCGCTCTCCCCTTGTGCTCCGCGACAATGGCCTTGTCGACCAAGGTCTGAAAGTCGGGGAAGTCAACGATAGATAGCTTGTCCTGCAGCTCCTCAGACAAACCATCCATGAACTTCTCCTGCTTGGCCTCATTAGTGGCCACCTCTCTTGGAGCATAACGAGCCAAATGGTTAAACTCGTACAAATACTCCGCCACTGACCTGTGCCCTTGCTTGAGCGAGAGAAACTCCTTCTTCTTGAGCTTCATCAAGCCGGCGGGGATGTGAGCCCGACGGAAGGCGACGGAGCTCCTCCCAAGAGGCAGCGTGGCCCTCGGGTCATGTCGCTAAGAAACTCTCCCACCACGAAAGAGCTGCACCTTCCAGCTGTTGGGAGGCAAAGAGTGCCTTTTTCTGATCCTGACACTGAGCAACGTTGAGCTTCCGCTCAACCAGACATAGCCAGTCGTCTGCATCCAGTGGGTCCTCTGACCGGGAGAAAGTGGGCGGCTGAGTGCGAAGGAACTCCGAGAGTCCCCCTCGCGGCTGATGTCCACCTCCTCCCCCCTAATCCGGAGGCAACGGAAAGAGCGGAGGTATTGTGCGCAATAGCCTCCAAGATCCTTGTCTGATCCATTCGGTTGCGCTCGATCTGAGCGAGAACCTCGGCCATGGTCGGAGGAGGTGGGAGCTCCTCATCTGGACCAGCTGATTGGCCTTGACCGCTTCAAGTCCTTTCAGCCATCCTATTCTGAAGAGATGGGTTAGCAACAAAACCCGAAAACTAGAAGCTAAAGAAAGCAAAAGAAAAGCCAACGACTAGGGGAATGGAACATCACCCTAATCGAAAGCCAACAAGACAGCGAAGAAACAAACTCTAAAAGCTTACAAAAAGGCTCAAGAAACAGCAAGGAAACACAAGACTTAAAACCAACTTCCCGACACGACGAATACACATAAATTATATCGGACGAACCTTGATGTAATATGATCTACGACCAGATCCTCATCACTTACGACCAGGTCTTATCTCTATACAACCAGTTCGTATTTGGTCACGACCAGTTCGTAACTCCTTACGACCAGGTTACGACCACTCTGTGATTACGTTCGACCAGTCTACGACCAGGTCCTCATCACTTACGGCCAGGTCTTATCTCTATACGACCAGTTCGTATTTGGTCACGACCAGTTCGTAACTCCTTACGACCAGGTTACGACCACTCTGTGATTACGTTCAACCATTCTACGACCAGCTCGTATCTCCATACGACCGATCCCAGCTGTTGAACTAAGCGACCTACTCGTGTATACTCCCTTTGCCTCACGATGTGCGGTTGAACTCCGGTGAGATGTTGTGTCATCCATGGGTATTCAATACTTTCTCGATCGAGTGTCGAGACAACTTTACGTGGTGAACACCGACCACTAGTGGCATGGCCATGCACTTTCTTTATCCGACCACAACGAGGGGCCCAGAGACATCTCTCCTGTTATGTTAGGAGGGGCAAATCCCATATCCGACCAGTCACATTCCTCTGCACGTTTCATAGCATACCCGAAAGTTACCTTTATAACTACCCAGTTACGGTGTAGCGTTTGACAACCCATAAGAGTGCTATTACACATGTAGGAAACCATGATGATCTCAGGTCTAAGGATTATACATCATCATTGCTTGAGACCAACTAACGACACATAGAATTATAACAATCTCAGTAGTGTCTTGAGGTGGGTCTAATCCAACATCATGTTCTCTAACATGTGTCCATATTATTGGTTTGATATCTCCACATCCATGACCCGTGAAACATAGTCATCAACCAATATATATGCTAGTCTATTCATATGTGTCCTCATATGTTTTCGACCAGGGATTGTATAAGAATAATTATCGTTGAAATATAGAGTTTCACAATCAAGTCACATACTTGATAATAAATATTAACAATATTATTCTAGGAACAAGATGTCATATTATCCAATATTATGAACATAATGAAATATAATCATCTCTATGATTGCCTCTAGGGCATATTTCCAACATGATAGGGGTCCCAGACTCATCGACCTCCGTGATGGTAAATCGGCCCCCGGGCCTTTTCGATAATCCTCTACCGCGCTTAGATATTCCAGAGGACGGTGTATCAGACACATGAGGCGACAACGACGAAGAATGAGCGGATGACATCTTCACAAAAAATAGAAGTTCTGACACGCATAAACATATTATCATAAGATTCGATCTCTATGTGTATGGGTATACACACCAATTAATAAATAATCGGGATATGTAGGGAAGAAATTAAGACCAATACAATGACATAATTGACATATAAACATGTAAATCCTCCAAGTCATTTAAAAGGAATAATATGCTCAACACAAACATCATGTGAACAAATGAAATCAGCATAAAGCTAAGATTTAACATTTTTATATTGCTCTCAGAGGTAGAGTAAGCATTCCAATTAAAGCTCAAGTTCAAACCCGATTATCAAAACAATTTCAACACAAGACTATTATCATCACAGAGCATTCATCTCAAGCCCACCACACCATATTGCAATATAGTCCAGTACATAGCAGTATCAAAACAAATACCATATGAATCACTCACTAGAACAAATACAAATTCCTAAAACAAGTACAACACCTCATACTACTCAGTGTTTGAACCAGATACCAGCGCAATTACCATGACATCAGGACAGATTAATGATATAAAGAGTGAGGGAAAGGGTGTAACGTGCCAATTTTTCTGGGTTTTCTGATATTTTCAAAAATAAAAATAACCATTTGGTTTTGTTGAAGTTCTAAAGATTAACTTGAGATTTTGGAATTAAAGGTGTTTAAAATGACTAAATCAAACTTCAATTAAATCGAGTTTTGTTTGTTTTGGGTTTGTTGGAGTTCACTAGTGTTGTTTTCCCTTTCTTTGCTCGTTCCGTTCTCCCGCGCGGCCCAGCTCCGCGCCTCCTTCGTCGTGGATCGTCCGATCAAATCGGACGGCCCAATCTTGTTGGCACGTTTAGCCGGTCTGAACGTCCAATCCCTTTTGAACCGCCCGATCAAAATCGGACGGCCCCGCTTCATTGTGCTTCTCTTCGCCCCACACCTCCCTCTCAGTCTAGACCTCCCTTTTGGTTTAGACCTCCCTCTCGTTGGATCTCCCTCTTAGTCCAAGACCTCCAGGTGGCCCTAGCGACCTCCCCTTGTGCCGCGACCTCCCCTTGTGCCGCGACCTCCCCTTGGGCAGCAACCACCCCTGTGCCACGACCTCCCCTTGTGTCAAGACCACCCTCTCGGTCTTTTTGCAAAGACCACCCTCTCGGTCTTTTTGCAAAGACCACCCCTTTGGGGCCGCGGCCACCCCTTGGGTCACGACCACCCCTTGGTTCAAGACCTCCTCCTTGGTATCGACCTCCCCTTTGGTTAGACTACCTTTTCAAGTTTTGACCAGCCCCACCTGTCAGTTCTATTCACCTTCTCCTTCCACCCGTTGCGTCACTTCTAACGCAAAGGTCTTAGCGCATTAAATGCTGCTGCTTTTTGCAGTACCCGCTTCCCCTCTTGTGTCCTCCCTGACCTGCTCCCATCTTCTCCTTCACCTACCCTTGAACGCGTGTGTCTTTGAGTCTCTCAGTTGCTCTTCCCGTTTTCCCCGACTATAAAAGCCTGAGCAGCCCTCTACCATCACCTTTTTCTCACCCAGCTCTCCCTTGCTCTCACCTTGTTTTCACCGTGCTTGAAGTTTCGCCAAGGAATCCGCTGAAGCCTCCTCATCACTAAGGAGCCACTGGAGCTTGCGCCTTCTTCGACCTCCTCGCCGCCGCAGAATTCACCGAAGCACTCGCGTCATTCGTCGTCCTCCTCCCATCTTCTGTGTGTGTGTGTGTTTGGGTGAGTTCCTCTGTGCCTTGTTCTCTTTTCGCTCTCATGACCACGTTGCGTGGTTGTATCTCTTTACAACCACGTTGTGTAGTTGTATCCTTGTACGTCCACGTGGGTAGTCATATCCTCCTGTAGACCTCCTCCTTTGGACCTCGTCCTTTGGACCTCCTCCTCAGGACCTCCTCCTTTGGACCTCCTGTGGACCTCCTCCTCAGGACGTCCTCCCGAGAGTTCGTCTCTGTTTCAGTGTTTCTCTTTTGGTTCTTATTTGGCCGTTTTGGTTTTTATTTGAATTCGTTATATTTATTTGGCTCTTTTTCGTCTGTGTAGATTCTGGTTTCACTGAAGAGTTCGTGGACCCGGCGACCTCTAACGAAGAACCTCAGCTCTACGTCGAAGGCAAGTCGTAGAACTTTGATCATGTTGAACCTAGTTTGCAAAATTACTGTGTTTTATATCAACATGCATGGCTATTTGTATAAAAATGGTTTTGGGAAGTAGCTAAACCCCTGCTTAGCAGTAAGACTCCTTGGACACTTGTGATTGATATGTTGACATGTACCGTTGGACCACCATAGGTTGGGTATTCTTAGTTGGACCTCTTTGAGATAACCAACATGGGTGCGTATATTGCTTAGACCTGCTTAGTTATGCGCTGTCTCTCAATCACTTGTCTCAAATATGTTAAATTTGACTAAGAGATTATGGAATTGTGGCATTGTATTGTCTTGGCATGTGTTGTCTTGGCATGCGTTGCCCTAGCCTGTGTGGCCGCTAATAAAATTTGTTGTGTCATGACTAGGGTGCTCTTTTGGTCGGGTGAGCCTAAAATATTTTTGCTCGGGCGAGTGATTGTGCAGTAAAGGGGGCGCAGGAAGCACACTGGGATGAGGAGGTCTCTTCTGAGCAACCACTAAGGACTTAACCTTGTAAGCCATTGATTCGGGCCATACCGTGTAACCATAAGTCCATACTGGGGTGGACCTGGCCGATTAATTCGTAATGTTTTGGTTTGGTTCTATCATGGTGGCGTGATCTCTGAGTTTTGGATGAATCACATGGCACAAGAGGGGGTCTAGAATGGCGAAACCTTAGCGGGCAGAATCGAGCCAAAAACAGAGCTTTGTAAAGGCCTTGTCACGTGCTCTAGCCTGCTTATCCAAGGAAGTGAGCAGGAGCATCGACGGGTGCCAGACAAACTAGAGAGATCGTGTCTTGTGGGTAAAGCTGTACAACCTCTTCAGAGTGTAAATCTATTCGAATAGCTGTGTCCCTGGTTATAGACATGCCTGGTGATTTCACACAAGGGGTAGACTTTCTCAAAACTTGTTGAGTGGTCTGGCTCATGACCAGGGTGGTCGTGAGTGGTCTGGGAAGTGACCAGGGTGGCCACGAGCTGTTTTCAAAGAACTTGTTTATTTATGTACTACTCTTTCCAACTTGTGCTTTGCAATCTATGAATTGTATTTCATGTCAATATTGCTTTCTGCAAAGTAACCATAGAGTTGTCCTTGTTGAGATTTGCATGAATATTATTTGCATACATTTCACTACGACTTGCTGAGTACATTCAAAGTACTCACGGCTTTGTACCCTCTGGTTGATCAGCAGCTGAAGAAGACCTCTCAGGGAGCTCCGACCTCTTTGAAGAGGAGGTCTTTGAAGACTTCGCGTGCTAGGATGTCCTCCACTCGATTGCCTGTGGGCATGTCGAATGACCTCCACGTGTTCTTTTGTGTTCGCTGTGAGCTCTTTGTTGTAGCCCTGTGTGGCAGACCTCTGTAAAAAGCTTGACTATAAGGTCTTTTGTTGTTATTTTGGTTAATTTGTTTGCTTCATCTATATTTTGGTTGTATGGCTGTGATCACATCGTTGTTGAACTGTGCGAACTAGCGACTGATCGTGGGACTAGTCCAGTTTGTACAGTGGGTCCCGGGGGTTGCTTACTCGCGGCGTGATAAAGGGGCATCGGGGTCAGCAACTCGGCATCGGTTACCTTTGGGCGTCGAGGAGAAGGACGAGTAGGGAGCAGTACCGGAGCAGCAGGGCGGCGTTGAAGGGGAGGTGTGCCGGGCTCGGGGGAGGAGGAGACGACACAGGCTCAGGGGAGGAGGAGGCAACACGTGCTCATGCTCGGGGAGGAGGGCTCACAGGAGGAGGCGTGCTGGGCTCGAGGAGGAGGTGGCGTCGAGAACGGCGGCGACGGGCTCGAGGAGGAGGCGGCGACGGGCCCGAGGGAGGATGGAGAGTTGAGAGAGTTGAGAAACTTAATCGTTTGAGTGGGGGAAGCGGGCAAACCCTAGAGTCCAAATATAAATAGGATTGGACATCACAGACGGTACTAAAGTAGAACCGTCTGTGATGGATGATAATATAAAAGACGGATCCAATAAATAATCATCTGTGATAGATTGTGTATCACAGATGGTTCCAATAAATAACCATTTGTGATAGATTGTGTATCACAGACGGTTCCAATAAATAACCGTCTGTGATATATTGTGTATCACAGACGGTTTGTAGATGAAATCGGCTGTGATATTCTTTTGTATTGGTAAATCTAATTCTGTTTATTGGCTAGCCTCAGGAAATGCTAACCATGCCCTCTGAAACAAGCAGAAACACAACAAGTACATGTATACATCTAATTCACATTCATTTCAGAAACAAAGCACATCCATTTCACAGTACAAATCAATTAACTCAAAGGAACTAAAATTAAACATTTAGAACACATATACACACATTGTTCAATTTTTAAAAATTAGCCCTTCATGATGATCGACGCGTATGTAGCTAGTTTCGTCACGTTGTTCTTCCTCGACCCTTATGCCGTTTCCAAAAGGAGGCAACTCGTCAAATTGATTGTATTCTTCCTTGTCCACTACATTCTCAACTCCGACAATCCACCTTTTTCCATGACGAACTACGTGGCGCTTCTTATTTGCCTGGTCGGTTACATAGAAGACTTGAATAACTTGGTTAGCGAGTACGAATGGTTCGTCTTTGTATCCGACACGTTTGAGGTCTACGGTAATGACGCCGTACTTACCGACCTTCACCTGTGGGAGATGAACTCAACGGCACCGAAACAAGGGGATCTTGAAAAGCACGTAGTCGACCTCCCATATCTCCTCTATGAGCGCATAGTAGGAGCTCCTCAGCCCATCGGTACTGAACGCATCTATGCGGACACCGCTATTCTGGTTTGTGCTTTTTATATCCTGAGCCTGCGTATAGAATGTGTACCCATTTATGTCGTATCCTTACCATGTCACAACTGTAAATGTTGGTCCTTTTGCCAACCATGTCAGCATATCACTTGACGAGCTCCTAGCGAGTCGCTCCTTCAACCATTGGTTGAACCGACTATTGTGTTGTCTCGTGATCCAAACATCCGGCCGCTCCAGATTCTGTTGCCAAAGTACGTCCTTGTGCTGGTCAATATATGGGAACACTTCAGTCATGTGTTGCAAGACTGTGAAATGGGCTTGAGCATATGCATCCATATCTGGAGTGATTGCTTTTCTTCCGATGGTCCTGATGCCCTCAAGCCTCCCCTCATGGCGAGATCGAGGCACACCTATCGGTTCGACCTGAGCCATGTAATCGATGCAGAACTTAATGACCTCTTTGGTTGCATAACCTTCGACGATGCTGCCCTCCGGCTGAGATCGATTCCGTACATAGGACTTGAGAATTCCCATGAACCTCTCGAACGGGTACATGCTACGTAGGAACACGGGCCCGCACATCTTTATCTCCCTCACAATGTGAACAATGAGATGGACTATGATATCGAAAAACGACGGAGGGAAATACATCTCAAGATCACATAGAGTCGTCACCACCTCGTCCTGCAGAGCATCTAGTCCTTCGGGATCGATGACCTTCTGAGCAATTGTGTTAACACAACCTTATGATTGTCTCTCGGACCTTGATCGGTAAAATACTTCTAATTGCAACAGGAAGCATTTGTGTTATCGGCACATGACAATCATGAAACTTCATGCCAATTAACTTCAAATTTTCCATCGAAACAAGTTTCTTCATGTTGGCGGAGTAACCGGACGGAACTTTCACACCATGCAAGCACTAGCATAGTTCAGTTCTCTCGGTCTTGGACAGAGTGTAACAAGCAGGGGGAGGTACGTTCGTCCTTTATCGGTCTTTGTCGGTGCTAACTCAGGTCTGATGTCCATATCAACTAAGTCAAGCCGTGCGTTGGCACCATCCTTTGTTTTTGTCACGAATGTTTAGTAAGATACCAATCAAGCTGTCACATACATTCTTCTCTACATGCATGACGTCGATGCGGTGGCGAACTTCTAGGTGCTCCCAATAAGGTAAGTCCTAAAATATTGCTCTCTTCTTCCATATGTTCTTCTCACGGGTCCTCGATTTGCGTCCCTTTCTGAGCACAATATCTAAATCTTTAACCATGTCATAGACCTCTTTTCCGCTTAAATGCCTTGGAGCTGAACTGTCCTCCTTCTCTCCGTCGAATTGTTTCTTCATCCTGCGGTATGGGTGAGCCCTCTGAAGGAACCTACAGTGACGCATGTACACGGTTTTGTGCGAGTGCTTCAGCCACACACTCTCGGTATCATCTAAGCAGTGAGTATAGGCTTTGGCCCCTTTTGTATTCTGGCCGGACAGGTTGGCAAGGACAGGATAATCATTTATGGTGTAGAACAATAAGGAGTGTAAAGTGAAGTTTTCTCGTTTGTACACATCTCATACCTGTACCCCTTCAATCCACAGTATTTTTAGATCTTCCATCTATGGTGCTAGGTACATATCAATATCATTCCCAGGTTGCTTCGGCCCTTGGACAAGTATCGACAGCAAAATATACTTCCGCTTCATACACAACCAAGGAAGAAGGTTGTAGATATAGAGAGTCATGTGCCAAGTGCTATGTCGGTTGCTCATGTTACCGAAATGATTCATTCCATTTGTACTCAATCCAAACCTTATATTCATCGGTTCCGCACCAAAGTCTGCAAACCTCCTATCGATGTTTCTCCACCAGGTAGAATCAGCAGGATGTCTTAGCTTTTCATCATTCTTACGCTCCTCCGAGTACCAATGCAGCAGTTTTGCATCCTTTGGGTTCACAAAAAACCGCTTCAAACAGGGAATTACAGGAAGATACCATGCCACCTTAGCAGGAGGTCCTTTCTTTACCTCGATTCCCTCTCCGTCATCTGATTGATTCTTACGCTTGTATCGGGATGCATTGCACATCGAACATGTACATGCATGCTTGCATACTCATTACGGTAGAGGATACAGTCGTTCGGACATGCATATATTCTTTTTACTTCCATTCCCAATGGACAAAGAACCTTCTTGGCACTGTAGGTGGTTTTGGGCAACTCGTTTCCCTCCGGAAGCATGTCCACTAGGAGACCTAACAGCGTCGTGAAACTCTTGTCGGACCAACCATTGTTTGCCTTCAATTTTCACAGTTCAAGCACGGATAACAACCTTGTGTATTCCGGCTTGCAGCCTGGGAACAAAGGTTTCTCCGAGTCCTCCATCAAGCCCTGGAATTTAACATACTCCCTCTCATCAAAGTTCTCTCCTGCATCGTGAAGCAACTGATCTAGATAGTTATCGTGCAGCCTATCCGAATCGAAACCACAATCGACATCATCCGGTGGCATATCGTTGACTTCGTCGGCTATGTCGTTATTACTACCTTCCTGTATAATCTGCTCTTCACCGTGACTAGTCCAACATGTATAGCCCTTTTTGAAACCCCTTCGAATCAAATGTGCTTCGATCTGTGCTCGGTTCTTAAACATCTTTAGATTCTCGCAGTCAATGCATGGACAGTACATATATTCCACCCCTTATTTAACATATCCTCCTCGGCAGCTCTTGTAAAAGCAGACACGCCATTAATGTACTTTTCACTCACATAGTTGCCAGCGTACATCCAGCTTCGGTCCATCTATGCGAGGCATATAACAATTTGGTGTTAAATATTGAATTAATTAATTAGTATACTATAGATGCAACTTTTGATATGTCATTTGAAATATGTATTTCTAATGAACTGGAAAAACACCGATGCACCCTAGGGGCTGGTGGTTCATCACAAACACATTATAGATAGCCCATACCCAACTTTAGATGGCAAGAAGCCATGCAACATACACTTGCAAAACAACACAAAAAGCTAGATCTAAACCATCTTCAATTCTCTCTTTACCGATCTAAACCATCTTCAATTCTCTCTTTCCCAAGCTATATCTAAAATATAATGCAATGAACAAATTAATTATGTACTAACCATTGATAGTTAAGACCAAATTACCAAATCCGCGCGGTCTCCTTTCACCAAATTGCCTCAAAGCCCCACCTCCAGCGACAGTAGCGAGAACAGAGCAGGAATTTAAGACACATCGATTTGTGAGGGTCGGGTTTGCAATAAATGAGATTATCACAGTTTGCGGGTCTGCAATAAATGAGATTATCAAAGACGGTTTTTAATACAAACCGTCTGTGAAGAGGGCGGGAAGTCAGACGGTTCATATTAAAAACCGTCTGTGATACTTCACAGATGATTCTGAACAAGAACCGTCTGTGATATTCGGTAATATCACAGACGGTTTTTAATATGAACCATCTGTGATATTACCTCTTCACCGACAGTTTTTAGCACAGAAAGTAACACAGACGGTCGCTAACCAAAACCGTTTGTGATTGTGTTTAATATAGATGGTTTTGGTCAACCGTTTGTGATGAGGCGTCCAGTATTAGCCTTTTTTGTAGTAGTGCGCTCATCTTCTTTAGTGCCATTCACCATCATTGTAGTGCCGTCCTCGTCAACCTCCGGCCACCCTAAGCATTGCGTTGTGTTCCTGGTGTCACCCTCAATCCGGTGCTCCCCTTGGATCCTCTCGGACGCCATCTAATCTACATTGCCGCCGCACCCGAAGTCCTTCCCGTTGCCAATGTCGCCGTCGGCCATGTTCCTCTGCCATCTCATCATCCATCTCATGTGCCACCTCATCGCCAAATCATCAATCTCGGCCCATGTGTCAAGCCATGTGGCAGACTCGAGTCAAAGAGCCCGTGTGCTTAGATCACCATAGACCATCTCAGTGCCATGTGGGGCCCTTCTGTCAATCTCTCTTTCTCTTTCCAGTAAACTTGGCCCACATGTCATCCATTGATTTCATCTTTCTCTCACTTACCAGTGGACCCTACTTGTAAGTCTCCAATTCTTTTTATTTATTTTAACCCGAAGGAATATTATCTGGATATTCTTTTCTCTCTCAATTTCATCATTTCATGTGAATCTTCTTCATTCAAACTCCGATTGAGCCCATTCAAATTTCTAAATTCATATAAATTCGAGCTCTATTTATCTTAGATTTTTATTTAATTTTTGGAGTTGGTTTTATCTCTGTTTTGTATTTATTTGGTTTATTTGCTTTGTTTGTGAGTAGACGTTGATTCTTCGGGAATTTTTGAGCAAGAAGGAGATCACCAAGATCAAGATCAATCCTAGGATTTATTCCAAGGCAAGTCATTGTCTTTTGATTATATTGAACCTATGATTTTAAAAGTATATTGTTTTATACAACTGCATGCTATCTTTATACAAACTGATTTGGGTTTAGTTATTACCTGTTGTCATTATGCCTCCTTTGATTATTTGAATGCCATGGATCCTTTATCACCCTAGCACGGATAATTTTGGTTGGATATATGTGTATCACCAACACGGGTATCGTATTGCTGCTTTGTCATGCTTAGATGCGATGGTTCATGATCACATGTGTCATAATGATTAATCTTGACTTAAGGATATATGGAATCATGGTGGTTAGCTATTCTTGTTAAAATTTGTGTACCATGATAGGGTATGTCATTGGTCTGGGTTAAACAAAATAGTTTTCGCTCGGGCGAGCGGTTGTGCGGTGAGGGTGTGGTTTAACACGTCGTGGGTTTGTGGTAGACTCGCCTGAGTAACTTGTCAAGAACTTAATCTTGTGCGCTATTGAACCGGGCCTTTCGTACAACCACATGCCTGATGGGACAGGCCTAACCTAGCAAGTTGTGGAGTTTTGGCATTGACTACTCAGGTAGTTTATGGGTGGAGGTGCGTACTCTTTCTAAAGTCACATCGCGGGACAGTTCGCCGCTTCCCTGTCCAACGGTGTGCGTCAACCCATGCTGAGGTTTTGGGGTGGCTGTATGCACAATGGGAGAGTCAATTGTTGAGATGAAACCTCTGAAAGGTTTTGTTATGATTGGTGATCGCTATACTAGTTATATCTTGTGGATAAAGTATACAATCTCTGCAGAGTATTAATTGATCTATTCAAATAGCCGTGTCCTCGGTTATAGACATGTTCGGGGATTTCACATGAGAGATAGAGTTTCTTATAAAATGAGTCGAAGTGTGAATGTGAAGTTCACTTGTTGAATATAATGTTCGTTGGTGGATGTGTAATTCACTTGGAGGTTTGTCTTGGGAAGTGGATGGGGAGTTCACTGGTTGTTTCAAAGAAATTGTTTATTTACTTACTATTCTTTTCAATTACGCATTTCAATCTATTTATTGTCAATGCTGCTTTACGCAAATGAGCTATACAGCTAATCTTTGTTCAAGTCTTGTATGAATACTATGTGCATACATTTCCCCACGATTTGCTGAGTGCTTTATGTACTCACGGCTTTACGCCATTGTTAATCAGTTGAAGAATATCAAGCTGGTCAAGAGTTCTTCGCCCAAGAGTACTATGAAGGTTTTACGGATTAGGATGTGTTCTCCACTCGATTGCCTGTGGACATGTTGATTGGCTATTTCAAGAGTTTTGTTTCACTGCAAGAGTTTATTTGTTTCTTTAGCCCTGTGTGGCAAGTTAAGTAAACGTTGACTATAAGGTCCAGTTACTATTATTATTTGTTACTTTGATATCTTTTTAGTTAAATCGAATAGATGGATGGTATTTCATTACTGTTTCCTATGTGAGCTAACTACTGATCTGGGACTAGTTCATAGTACACAGAGGGTTTCTGAATCGTATTTTTGGGTCCCGACATACGCCGCCATAGGGAAGCCAGTACAGGGCAACCCGGTCAGATAGGTGACGTCTTGAAGGGTCGGTGCCATCTCCCCACACGGAAGGTGGAACATGTGCGTCTTTGGCCTCCAACGGTCAACCAGCGCCGTCAGTAGGGCCCGGTCATATGGAAAACGCCTAGACGTACGACCAGGACCGTGGTCCTGGTCGTCCTCCCACGTCACCTCCACCATCCTCGCTAGTGGAAGGAGGCCTGCCGCTCTCAACCTGTGTCGAAACGATTAAGAACAAACGTTAGTCCATCCAAAGTAGTCAGATTGCAATTGAGTGCATGAAGGTCAGAACTACACGTACCTCGGAACCCGGTCTGGGTGCAGCCTCCATGCCCTGATGGGCGTGCATAGCCGGAACATGCCAAGCTCAATAGGCACCTTGCCCTCCTAGGGGATGAAAGTACTAATGCGGCTACGGTGATGCGTGTCAATCATCGGGTCAAGCAACCCGTAGTGGCCTGCGTCCGCCATACCTGAAAATGTAGCAATAAACAAAGTTCATAATTTTATCATGCATCTTTACGTAGCCTATGTAGCTACTCCGGATTTTCTTTACAATTTTAAAATGTGTTATGCAATTTTCCTAGTTTAAAATGAATTTCCGGCATTACCAATATAATTACCGTGCACAAATAGGGAGCTAAAAAAAGCTGGGATTATTCTGATTACGCTCTACCGTCCCTACTAAGCTACTCCGGATTTTCTTTACAATTTGAAAAAGTGTCATGCAATTTTTCTAGTTTAAAAGGGAATTCCCATATTAACAATATAATTACTGCGCACAAATGAGGAGCTAAATAAACCTGGGATTATTTTGATTCCGGCATTACGCTTTGACTACCTGCTACACATCTCAAAAGATGTACTACACAATTTGACTACATTTATATAATCTACTCAATTCTATATCGCTATTTTTGTTTGCTAACCGACAAGGTTTTGACATAATGTACAAAGTTTCCAAAAAATGTACCTACAAGTTAGTTGATCGAATCCGATGCTTTGACAATCTCTCCTCCGCAATGAATTGACAAAGCTTCGTTATCTTTCTTCTCTCCCTCTCCTCTCTCTTGTTTTTTTTTTGGAATTAAAATGAATTATGGACTGATTTTTTTTTTTTGGGGGGTTATAAATGGTACTGCCGCCAGTTCAAGCGCACAGAGCACTGTTCAACTTCCTGTCGCCAGTTGAATTGGCGATAGGTAGTTGGACCGACGATAGGGGTCAAGAGGGTCTCTGTCGCCAGTTCCTATCGCCAGTTGACCTATTTTTGTAATTTTGTGTGGCGACTATTTATTTTTGTAATTATCTTTTACAAAAATATTTTTAAAAAAAGAAATTCGCATAGGTTCCACATTCTGCCCGTATGAATTTCAGACCATTGTACTGTCTTATCTAAAACGACTTTCAGGAGCTGATGAAAAAAAAGGACTACTTATAAAAAATTATGTACATCAATACTCTAATATGTGCGGTAAACATCACCATCTAAAACGACTTTCAGGAGCTCACAAAAAAAAAAGGATTACTAATAAGAAATTATGTACATCAATACCCTGATAGATATAGTAAACATCGTCGTAACAGTATTGCTTCTATACTTATAACTATCACCTGCATCCCCATGTCTTCTATCACCAATGAATCCTTTATCCTGATCAGTCTCGCGTCTTCGATTAGGTTTCTAGTTGGCTATTATGCCCTGATTACTAGTTCACCATTGATCAGTCTTCTATTTGTGGAGGTTGACGTAACACTGTTCAAATACAGAGTACTTGACGAGGGTGAGCTCATATCCGTTTTTATTTACTGGAAAGCTGATTGTGCTTCTGTATATCACCTTGATTAAAAAGGGCATGCAAATCCGTCCGTGTGCGGTGTGCAGGATCGATGCCCTATTGGTCTTTTGGGCGAACCAATGAGAGGAGAATTGAAATACGGCGAATTACTTGGAAGCTATACGCCGACACTCTGGCTGAGTCCTTGATGTGATCATCCTTGCGAGGCAGATCCAAACGTTATGATTTATTCTGATGATTCAATTTGGTGGATCCGGAATCCAGCATCTGCAGACACTCGGATATGCGATCAGGCTGAGGTGGCTGTGGACTTGTGGTTGAAACTAACTGAAACATACAAGACTTGGTCATCAAATCAAATCTATCTCACGGCTTTTGCATGCTCCCCCATTAATACGCAGGGAAAATCTAACGTTGAGTAGCAAGGGAGCCTCTAAATATCATGCTAGTATGCAAGCACTAGTTCAGGAGCAGAGAGTAGACAGACTCAGAAATCAGAACTTTTATACCCCGTTATCAAGTATGTAAAGGTAATCTAGAGTATGTACTAAAAGTAAAGCCAAACAGGGAAAAAAAAACATACTAAAGGAGGGAAGGAGCAAAGGAGACAAATCCCAAAAAGATTTCCTAAGCCTGCCCTATGAGTCCAAATGGGCTTGTGGCTTGTGCATGCAGAACTATCCGTCGTCTTACTGCGGAGCTTCGTCATCAAAATCGTTCATGTGATCCAGGAGGTAGTTTGCCGCCAAAGTCTCATCCTTGTTGCAGGCAAAGTACACCTCCAGAACAAGCGCCCGATCAAAGCCCATTCCTTCAAGCTGCGTATGCAAAAATCCAATAGCGTCATACAGTGATGCGGTAAATTGACATAAAATCACCGCCACAAGTACTTAAAACATAAGGAAGCGGGCACATGTGGATAAACTTCTTCTCATGGTCTATTGACTTACACGAAGTATAGCTTCATTTTCCTCCGGAGTAACCGCTATGGTCTGAGGCATCCCTTCTGCAAACTGGTCTAGCAAATTCCTGGTTCAGGAAGTACAAGATCGTCAAACAACATGCCAAGCACAAGTAAAGAGTGTCAACAGATGCAAAAAAAAAAATCATACTCTTCTTCATCTCCCTCAGCTGGTTCATTGATCAAACGAAGGAACTCAGCTTGGTTTTCCTGAATCAGCTGCAAAATCTGGGGATTTTGTTTTCCCAATTCTTGGAGCAGTGGCTGCAAATAAATGATTCGTGGGTCAACGAGCTGTAATAAGGAGCAGCTTGTTTGAGGGGAAAAAAAATAAAGGGCAGCAGCATGAAAAAGAACCTGTAAAATCTGAGGGTTAGCCTGCACCAAAGAAAGCAAGCTTTGGAACTGTGCATTATTACGCAAAACATCAAGATTTCCTGCAGCAGCAGCATTTGTGGAAGCGTTTGGAAGGGCCTGAAAGTCAAAAGGCAAACATCAGAACTAAATTAAACTATTATGCAAAAGTGGAAACACCAGGGGCACGGGCATGAGAGAGAGAGAGAGAGAATACTTGCGGAAAGAGGTCCAAGGGACTAGCATTCGGTCCAGACAAAGAAACTGCAGGTTGTGTTGGTTGTGAAGCCTGGACAGGATTAGCTGGCTGGGCAATTTGTGGTGGTGCAGGAATCTCCATCTGCTCAGGAACACCCTACATTAAAGACGGAAGGATATTAGTGTTCTGCCAAAAAAAATCTGCAATCCAAAGTTGTTTCAACATGTATTTTCTGCACAATACTTAACATGGACTCGAAAGACAGTGAAACTTCAAGAGGATATGAAATTACCCTAAAAGAGATTTCAATTAAGCAAATAAGTATGTAGTTTAGTCATTATGTATCTTCATGCAATCTACTGCATGCATCACATGATGTGTTCACTAGCTAAAGTTATTTATGTAATTTTGGAGTCATCATCAAGGAAGACCTAGCAACTAGTAAGGGAGGAAAAAGAATGATGTTCTTCTTACAGAATATAAATATTCAACAGCCCGCTCAGGGTTGTTGAATGCAGCCCGTAGAGCACGCAGCACAGTGTCTCTGTCCCACGTTCCACCACCCATTTCAAGAATTGATTGAATTGTTGCCTCTAGGTTGCTGCCAGCAACAAGGTTCGAGGCAGCCTGACCATAAGGATCTGCTTCAGTGCTGTTCAAATGACAATACCAAAAGATGGTGTCAAATGCACTTAGGAACTAATAGCAGCTATTTTTAACAGGAAAATATTAGCATGACCTCAAACAGGAATTACATTTTTATGAGATCAATAAAATGAATATGGAAGGTAGAAAAATCAGGAACTTACGACACAGCAACAGCGGGAACTGAGGAGGCTGTGGCATTTGGAGTGGGAGCACTGACAGGTACACTACTTCAGTAAACATAAGAAGGATAGAGTTAGCTGGCAATAACCACTAGCCATAACAGTAGTAGTACTACTACAAATCAATGATATGACAGTTAGCAAAACATTCAACAATTTTTGGATTGCTTCCAATTTAAGTTAACAAAAACTATGACAAAGATGAAAAATAACATGTCTTCCACAATTAACATAAAAATTAGGCCTGCGATACAGCAGCAGCAGCAGCTGGGGAGGCTGTAGCAACTCACACAGGTGCTGGTGCAGCCGTTGCTTGAGATGCAGGAGTAGCAGGCACTGTCTGAGTAGGGGGCGCCTGTGAAAGAAATATAGGTTAAAATCTAGAATCTCAACAACAGCAGCAGAAAAAGAACATACTCTCAGTAAGCACTGTAGCATTACACCCTTGAGCATAATTTTTTGGATAAGGAAAGTAATGATTCTACAACAAACAAACACAAAAAGATGACAACAATACATTGAGTTAAGAGCTCATAGTTTAGATTTTTGTAAAACCTTTCATTCTAGGGCAACCATAGTTGGCTCAGAACTTAACTTGGTAACTATTGATTGAATGAAACGTGCATCTTTAGCAGCTATAGTAAGAGCACCAGATAATCAGGCTGAAATTCTAGTTTTCAGTTAAACTTTAGCTATGTTTTTCCCATTAAATTAAGTAATTAACTAAAACTGTACCACAGTTTCATACAGTCTAACAATTAGATGGAAGAGGAACTGTTTGCAGATAAGTAAAAAAGAAATTAATTATGACAGGAGTTTCAGAATATGTTATGCGTAAAGGAAAATTAAATAATGAAAGAAAATGAAGATACAATAGTGATGAGAAACCAGTTAAATTGTAATCATTCTAAGTTCCATCTCACCTGATTTGAGGGTGCCTTGGAGGTAGCTGGAGCTGCACTCGATGAACCCTTGCTCTGTGAAAGATCAGATCAGAAAACGATAATAACAAAGAACAATCTTATGATGAATTATTGAATTGATGAGTAATATAAAGCATTCCTCAAGCAATTGTAGCCATTCTGGATAGAGGTTTATATATAAATTTCAGAGAAGCCAGCTTGTCTTATCAAAAAGGGAAAAACTATTGGACTAGTAGCTTTTGCTTCTGAGTTCTGACTAGTCAACAGTCATAGCAAATGAACCACTACATATTTCAAAGCAATTTTAACACATACAGAAGTTCACTACATCCTGAGAGTTAGAGATCTTGATATCCTAAACAGATACTATTTCATGCATTACTATGCTATCCATGATTTTCTAGCATGTAGGTCTCAAAAAAAAAAAATTCTGCCATGTACAAACCAGAATATCAAACAGGTAGCTTACCTTGCTAAGCATTATAACAAGGAAGTTGTTTTCAAGAACATTGTTTTCCTCCAATGTAGTGTCATCGTTGAGCACCTTCCCCTGGTGTATGAGCATTTGTTGGTCAGCAGGGTAGACATTCTGCCCTTGTGTACTCTCAACGAGCTTCTTCACATCAACAACCTGCTTGAAGCAATTTGCAATTTTTCCCCATTAGACAGAATCAAAGGAACCAGGAATTCAGATGCTGATAAAATCTACAGTTACATCTTACATTATCTCATGCCATGTAACGAAACGGCTAACACCCCAATATTATAATACACAATAAATGAGTAACACCATGTTAAGTAGCAGCATGCCAATAACACTTCAGATTGTTCACTGAACTTTCTGTTACTGTTTTTTTTTCTTGAAGGGGAATTTTTGTTACTGCACTATGCATTAAATTTGCACCAAGAAAAGGTAACTACAGATATACTTCTTGTGGCCAGCTCAAACCCTATCTCCGAACATTGAACCTCTAATTACCAATATTGCTTCTTCCCAGATTGTGCCAGCATGCTATTCCTTTCATCCGATATAAAATATTCTAAATAGAATGATTACCTCTAGTCACACAGATCTAATCTATTTTGGCAAAAAAAAAAAACAAATGATGTGAATAAACAAGCTCGCACGTTTTGAAGCTTTCTTTTACCACAGCCAACTCATGCATGTAATTGTAAAGCTTCAATTACTCCGATCCGACCACATTACCAGATAGGCAAAATCGACCAGCATTACATTCTAAAAGTTGCATAAAACAAATATCAACAATTATCGAAACACAGCTCATATCAATGAGACCTCCAGCCACAACATAATAGCGGCGACTAAGCATTAGCAATTCAAAAATTTTACCAATTTGTGCCACCTGTAGGGAACAATTCCCAACAGAACGACAGCTTTTGTACTTTGCTCAGGACTCAAGTTGGTTGTGCATCTGGTAACATATCAATCAGTCTAACAAAAGAAATTCTCCACGCCATGGCCCCTGTATTCGCCAAACAACCATAACCTAAGCATACAAGCGACCGTAACATAGGCAAACTCCGCAACTGCTCTCTGCTCCAATCACAGCAGAACTCAACCAGCAAACCACAGATTGGATTCACAAGAACATCGTTCGCGCCTCACACAACTCGCACCAGACGCACCTCATCACTCGGTTCACTCCCGCACGCAATCTACCAACCCCTGAGCGCAACAAACCTACCCATCGATCCAACCTCGCGAGCGACCCAGCAACCCAGCCCCAAAAGCCCCCAAATGATTAATCCCCGCGACACACAGATCGGGAGGGCGGAGGCGAGAGTGGCGATACCTTGTCAGCGGGGCTCACTTCGATCTGGAAGCTGGAGCCCTTGAGCGTCTTCACGGAGACCTTCATCTCGCCGCCGACTCGCCTCGCGTTCTCGCGGCCGTCGCCCGTCGCCGTCGCCTTCGAGTCGGGTTCGAGGAAGCGGAGGCCGGAGGAGAAGACGAGAGAGGAGGGGGCGAGTTTTCTGGGTTTTTTTATTTTGGACCCTAGAGTGGACGGGTGCTTTTGCGGGTTGACCCCTCTGCTTCGCTGAATTTATATCGCTCAGTACTGTTTCTGGAAGGGGTCGCCTTTTATATCTTATTAATCCGTTGGATTTTGATACGTTAGAGATGGCTTTGAGAGCTACGGCTGGACAAGGACACCGATCAGATGCATGTGTTATGCATGCGGACCATGCGGTTATGCTTGATTCCATGTGAAAGATGTTGCATGGAAGAGTTATTAAGGATTCGTAATACTAAAACTTATCTAATTAAATACATCCTTACATGTGCTTTCTCTGTCACACTTACAACTAGTTAGTAAATAAAAATACAATATTATGAAAGTATTTTTAATCCCCGTACTAGTAGTATATTTTCGTTTGGCTAATCTAGATATAGTTATTTTTTAGTTGTCATAATTGAAAATGTTTGACTGCGTATTTTCTAAATCGACTTGTAGTCGTAAACAGAAGAGTGGATATCTTAATTATTGGAGTAACTAGAGCAGCAATTATCTTCGAATTATTTTGTTATGTGCAATAGGAATGAATAATACCAAAACAAAATTATTAGACAAATGCAGCAAGATGCTACGAATCGTACGATAAATTATTAATCTTAAAAAAAATATCTTCTTCGTTTTCTTTTTCTTAGTTAATTTTAGCTATTTTTACACACAAGGACTCTATGGTAAGTCAGGAGGCCGCTCAGACTTATCTATCAAAGTCTCTTATAGGTTTCATTGGGTTTGTGGAAGCCAAAGAAGATAAATATGCATGTTAACCAAGCTAAGCTCATGAAATCGCTGAAAAAATTGTGTTCAAGCATGGAACCTCCTATTTGGCCATTGTTGCATCATAGGTATTATCCGTACTACGTTATTGTAATATTTGTCGTACATCTACCACCAGTTTTGAGCTATTATAAATTCACTGTACCTATCGATACTTTAGTTCATTTGTGCAATATTTATAATTCTCTTTATTGGATACCTCATCTATCGGAAAAGGCGATCATAGTTCTCCTTTCTGATGGATGCAAGTCCTACCTCATCAATCGAAAAAGGCAATGATACCTGTGCTCACAAGTTTAAACAACCCTTAATTGACAAACCAAAACAACGTAGGGGTGTATGCGCCAAATCGCCTTCCATATAGGCAGCAGTCGGCGGCGTATTAACTCGGCGTCCTCTTCCCATGCTTATCCCAACAGCACACACCATGCACGACCAACGAACACCCGGCGCGTTTTCAGTCACGTGCGGAAGTCTCACGGCCACACGGTGGCCACATGTCCCGTCGTCCGCAGCAGATCTCTCGGGCCTTGGCTTTCCGCGCTGGGCCGGGATACTTTCCGGCCACCGTACGCCTCCTTTTGCGTCAGTAAAAATAATCGGAAAATGTTTATCCAATGCAGTGCACTGCTTAGGGCACAAGCCCATAAGTTTAGCCCAAAGGCCTAAATTTACAGCCCATTTGGGCCAGCAGTCCAACTAGCACCACTAGCCACACACTCCACAACCCTGTAAGCAGGGCAGGGGCAGGGAGAAGGGGGCTGGTAGGGGCCCCCTTATAATTCTTTACTATCTTTCGTTAGCATCTAAGAGCATTATAACTTTACTAGGACTAAACTCTTACTAATTTAATTTATGTGATTAAGCAACAGTTAGGATGAACTAAAAAGTTTAGGAGTTAATTTGTAGCACATGAATCCATCTTATGTAGCAACCCAAATTTTAAAGCTAATATTGTGTTTAATTTGTACAAGTGCATGTTATTTCAGAACTTTTTTTTATTAATTAACATTTTTTGAATTTTATTTTAAAGTTAACCCTCGATACACTTTATTTCCAATTCTGACCCATTTGGTCACGCCATGGGTGGTGGCGTGACAAAATAACTTCTTATCACGCGCCAGATAAATCCCCAAAATAGCACTTTTGTCACGCCCTTTGGTTGTGGCGTGACTAACTCTTCTTATCACGCTACTTCCAATGGCGTGACAAGAGTTTGACCGTAAATTTGGCGTGACAATGTTATTTTGTCACGCCCGCGAATGCGGTGTGACCAAAGGGTCGAATTGGAAATAAAATCGCTTGATGTTAACTTTAAAATAAAATTCAAAAAAAGGTTAATTAATAAAAAAAATTCGTTATTTCATCTCCCTGCATGTTTAGAGTTTGATCGAGCACTTCTTCCTTGTACATGGCTTCTGTCACACCTTCTGTGACTCGGTGAAGTGTATATGTGCACCAAACTCCACCAAACTCAAGTTATCATCCATAATGACCATTATTTGTTTTCTATTGTTTTTTATATAAAAAGTTTTCTGCCAAGAAAACTTCTATTTTTTATAAGGGAAAATCAAAGGTTTGCCACTCTTAACTCCTAAGCACATTGATTTAGGTTTTGCCACCTTTAAGTTTCTTCTTCAATAGGGATGGATAAATGCATCTTTTAATAGTGGATTTTGGTGCAAAATAAAAAATAAAAATACTGGAATACGTATAGGGTGTCAAATCATAGGTATTTGTTGCTTAGGAGTGGCAAATTATCAAGAAGAAACTTAAAGATGGTAAATCCTAAATCAAGGATCTTAGGAGTGACAAATCCTCAATTTTTCTTTCATAAGTAGCTTAAATTAGACGATAACAAATACATGTCTCTCCTCGAGCTATCGACCCCCTATGGTCTAATCCTAGCTCCGCCCCTACGTGTAAGATAGCTAGTGTAACATCTCAATTTTCTGAAGTTTTGAAAATCATGTTGAGTAGTTTAGCCCTTTGGAAAATTCACCAAGTTTTATTTGAATTTCTAATAAAGCTTAATATGGACTTTCAATAGCAAAACAATTTAATGTGATTAACATAAACATCAATTAATTCCAAAACTATTTTATTTGGGTTCTCTGTAGTTGGAAATATTTTATAGATTTTTTTGGAATTTTTCTGAGTTCATTTACTATTTTCCATTTGTTATTTGGATTACTTGTATTTCTAAAATATAGAAACTATTATAAATCTAAAAAATCCTTTTGGTCTAAAATCCAAATTTCCAGCCTAACCCTATTCCTCCTTTGGCCCAAAACCCGTGCGAACCATCTCCCTCTCTCTCCCCACGCGCGCGCCGCTCCAAACCCACCTACCAACCTCAGCGTCGCCATTTGCTATGCGGGTTCTCCTGAGTCGCTCTCGTTGATGACTGGACCCCACCGAGCATTGTTCATCGTCTTCATTTTCATCTCGCATCTGAACTCCGCCGAGTGGACCTTTCATTGGTGTTCGCGTCTGGGACTCCTCCTGGCCGCCGCGCATAAAGGGAGGGGTAGCTCTCGCTCCCCGCATCCCAACCGCAGCCGCCAAAGCCTGAGAGCTAAAACTTGGCCGTCAGAAAAGCTCGAAGGAGGAAAGCGCCGCCGCAATCTCTAACGAGCTATTCCTCTGCCGCCAGAGCCGCTCGAACTTCATCACCGCCACCGTTGAGGTCGCCTCGGCCTAATCTACGTCTCGGTGTAACATCCCAAGGTTCTGTTACCAAAAATAAAATTAATACAATTATTATCTTACTGGATTTTCTGAGTTTCAAAAGTGTTTTCTTGCTTTTCTTGAATTTCCAAGATTTTAAAAGTAAAAAATTTAAAATTTATTATGTTTTCTGGGTTTTGTTGGATTTTATTCAAGTCGGTGTTGTTTCTTGCAACCCGGTCTGTTTTATTTCTTTTCTGCCTTTCGTCGTCATTTCCAGGGCCGTCGTTGATCTCCCGGTGACATCGTCCACTCCGTTGAGTTCGCCTCACGACGTTCTACGTCGTGCTATGTCGTGCTCCCTTCCTTTTCTCCAGAGCACCGCCTGCTCCTAACCACCCTTTCGGTTTCGACCACCCTCTCGGTGTCGATCCTCCCCTCATTGTCAACCACCCTCTCGGTTTTGACCAGCTACTCGGTCTCGACCAGCCCCGCTTGTCTCCTCTCCACCTGCTCCCGTCTTTCCCCTATCGTGTCATGGCCATCACAAAAGTCCTCGCGCAATAAATGTTGTCACCTCCGACGCGCCCATTCCCCCTATTGTCCCCTCCCTCACCTACCGGTCGTGCGCCAAAGCTGCGCCGTCGCGAATCCCGCCGCTCCATCTTGTCGCCTGGTCCCTCTCCTTCTTCTATAAATAGAGCACCAGGGAGCCCTTTTCCCCTCCTTTTTGCTTCCCCCTCAACTCTCCCTCTCTATCTCTCTCCCTCGTTTCGCCGTGTTTTGAGCTTCGCACGCGCCATCTCTGATCGCCTCTAGCACTACCGTCAAAGCCTCTCCATCGGCGTTGTCCTCATCTCCGGCTTCACAAGACTGCGTGCTACCTAAGGCTCTCCTTGTCTTCGCCAAGAGTTCACCGGAGCGTTGCGCCATCTTCGACCGCCGCCATCCACCGACCTCCTCGTCCAGCCTCTTTCTCGGTCTTGGTGAGTTTCCCGTGCCCTGTTCTCTCTCGTGTTCTATCGACCACGTTGAGCAGTCAAATCCTTATTTCTTCTTTCGACCCCATCGAGCAGTCGAATCCTTCTTTCTTCTTTCGACCACGTCGAGCAGTCGAATCCTCCTTCCTTCTTTCAACCATGTAGTCAAACCTCTTTCCTACCAATCAAACCTCTTTTGACCAGGTAGTCAAAACCTCTTTCCGACCAGTCGAACCTCCTTCCGACCAGGTAGTCCTTCCAACCACCTATAGTCGAACCTCCTCCTGACCAGTTAGTCCTTCCGACCACTTGTAGCCAAACCTCCCTCCTACCAGTCGAACCTCCTTCGACCGAGTAACCAAAACCTTTCGACCTTGTGATTTCAAACTTCCGAGAGCCTGTTCTCCTTTGTTCGAGCTCCGATTCAAGTGATTCAAATTTCTAATCCATCTAAGTTCAATATCTTCCTCTCAGAACCAAAATTATTCAATTCAAAGTTCATTTGAATTTTATTTCAATTTGGCTTATTTTCGCGTGTAGATTGCGATGACTTTGGAAAGACGGATTTCGACGCCGCTTAAGAACAACAACTAAATGAGCAAGGCAAGTTACATCCTTTGATCATATTTGAATCCTAGTATTTAAAATTTTTTAAACTCTGTTTTACATTCTTATTGCATGCTTATTTAAATTCAAGTATGTAGGACCGGAAAGGCGACTAGAAAAAAGGGGGGGGGGGTTGAATAGGAGCTCAATTTTTTTTTTTGCAAACCCCAAAGACCAGCAACAAAAACCAGAAACTCTGCTGAATAAATACTGAAATTGGTACTACCGCCGTTGTAGGCGCAGTACTACCGCTGTCCATGATGCGGTATGACCGATTTTCTTGGAGCTCTTGCCGACAGCACAAAATCAAACCTAAAATCGACACAACTTTTGATTCAACCAACCAAAACCTACCAAACCTGAAACATAACCTCTAAAGGAGATCAGGAACCTATTCCAATCATCTATTCAATAGATCCACGTCAAAGTTTTGACCTTTTTCAGATTTGATGAAGATCGGTTCAAAACCAAGTCAAATACCCAAATTTGATCCTAGGCTTGCTCGTGGGCTATGGATGATCTAGATGACCTTAGATGGTCTCCCACAAGTCACAGCATGCAAGATCAACAAATGAATTCAAGAGAAAAGCAGTGGATCATCAAAAACACCGAAAATGGATTGATTGATGATTGAAGATTCGAGGTTTACAGCCACTCCATCTTGAAGGACAAAACTCAATACATGAGCCACACTCAATCAATCCCTAAAACCCTAGCTCTCCAAACCCTAAAACCAAAACAGGGGTTTCTTTCCTCTGTCGTTCTCTCTGAATGCACACAGCACCAAGTGCTTATATAGTGGAGGCTAGCATCTAGGAATATTCCACTTTGGGCATCCATTAAACCCTAACTCATAATGGGTTAACACACGCACGCATCTCAAAGCGTCGTCTTTATCTTCGATTGATCTAAACCACTTCTCCAAGCGCCGACCTGCGCCGTAGTTTAGCCAACAAGTCACAAAGGCGGTATTTGGTGAAATGACCAAAATACCCTTTCTCGATCCTTCTCCATGAACCGAGTCCAATCCTGTCGAAGCAATCGCCTACTTCGCTATGTGTAGGTTGATCAATGACTCTCATCATGTCGGCAAGTCTCTCCTGTCCGGATCCCACCGGAACCTCCAAGGCACTTGCACCAACCCCCGCGCCGCTTGATGCAACCAGCTGTATCGAACTGCCTGTTCGATCAACCTTGTCCATTCTGCGCCATGCTTGAGTCACCTGACCTCACCCGGCATCCATGATTTTTTTGGACCTTGGCTCTTCAAACTTAGTCCCGATCCTCCTCGCCGTTGACCGTCATTGACCTGCAAGCCACCTGCACAACAATAGACCAAGAAATCGTTTCCAGGAACAAGTTCTTCACAACTTGACTCACGTTAGCTCAAAACATGCAATATGCAATACATATGCAATATCAAACAAGGATATGACTTATCCCAAAACAGATTTTTAAAAATAACCAAAATTCTCAGAAATTGCGGTACTACCACCATGTAAAACCCGGTACTACCGCATCACGGTAGTACCGCTCTCAACATTGCGGTCGTACCGCTATCAAGTAAAACTCAAAACTTCCCAAAAACATCGCTTCTGGAATTTCCATACCGCAATCAAAACGGTCATACCTAAGTGCGGTACTACCGCCTTTACCTTGTGGTACTACCGCTCCACGAAATCGCTCAAAAAGCTTTAGAACAAAGCGACTTGCCACGTGGACGCTCTAGATTAACGTGAACGATCGGAGCGCGTGTTTTAACCGTCAGATCTAGGCACTGTGCGGTGGTCCGAAAGTTCATCTCATTTTTGGCCGTCCGATTTCAATCACACGACTCACAAGGCCACTTAACGTCCGGAGGTCCGAACGTTCACTACGATTTTGGGCCATCCGATTTCAATCGGACATCTCAAGGAATCCTACGGTCAAAGTGATTTGCGGTAGTACCGCTCCAACACTTGCGGTCATACCGCACTGCGGTAATACCGCCCACAACACGTCGGTACTACCGATTATCCTGACACTTTGCTGAATCTTTCTGAAAAACAGGAAATCCAACAAACCTTCGACCAAATTGCCAATTGTAATATCACTTAAGATCATGAGCATATCCTCATGATGTCCACAAAGTAATTTAAATTCCTGTTTTAAGCTTTATAGTTATTCCCAATTCCATTCTATAGTCATTTATTGTCAAGATAGACAGTATAGAGAATATTTCCAAATGTGATATATTTAGGGTTAGAAATTGAAATGATTGGATTCTAAGAATGCATTACTGTTGGTTGTTTGATCATAGGAATACCTTATCATTGGATTATAGCAATACTCGTTTGATGGATGTAGATCTAGTTGTGGATCCAGTCGTGGAATCAAGTTGTGCGATTTAGTCGTAGATCTAGTCATAGATCCAATAGTGGGATCCAGTCGTGGAATCCAGTTGTGGAATCTAGTCATGGATCTAGTCGTGGAATCCAATCGTGGAATCTGGTCGTGTGGAATCTGGTCATGGAATCTAGTCGTGGAATCCGGTCGTGGAATCCAGTCATGGAATCCGGTTGTGGATCCAGTCGTGGGATCTAGTCGTGGATCTGGTCGTGGATCCGGTCGTGGATCCAGTCGTGGAATCTAGTCGTGGAATCCAGTCGTGGAATCTAGTCGTGGAATTTGGTCGTAGATCCAGTCGTGGAATCTAGTCGTGGGATCTAGTCGTAGATCTAGTCATGGATCTAATCGTAGACCTGGTCGTGACTTTTGGATTGTTGGATGGTTGAATCCCTCACACCTTGTCACCCTAGATAAAACTCTGGTTAATATGTCAGTATGACTAGAACATGTTGGAAAATTATGCTTAGTCAAAACTTGAACCAAAAATCTTGATTTGAGGAATTTACAGCCAAAAGATCAAATGTTGTCTAAAGATTTTAACCATGACATTGGTTTGTCATGGAAGTTTGCAAATACTTCGAAAAACTGAAATAAAATAAAAAGTGGTTTGGACTTGGGCGAAATGGATGTTTGGATGGGTGCATATTCATACACGGGATCGATTCATTTATATGATCAAGGCCTAGAGTTCTTTTGGAAGTCGCCCAACTCAGTTAAGGATTGGTCTTCGAGCCGCATCTTGCTAAACCCCATCGTACTACCACATGTCCTGAGTGGGCAGGACCTAGCTAACTAATTTGCAATATTTCACCGTGGTTGTGCTACCCGGTTGCGTGGGTGTCTTTTGCAACCTACTTTTAAGTATTCCCACATGGCGCAAGAGGGGGCTTAAATTCAGCGGGTTTCTATCTAAAGGAAGCGAAACCTTAGCAAGGTGGGACTACGGTGGGGTGGCGCTTTGTGAAGGTTTTGTCACGTGCTCTAGACCGCTTACCTAAGGTAGTGAGCGGTGGTATCGATGGATGCCAACAATCTAGAGAAGTCGTGTCATGTGGGTAAAGCTGTACAACATCTGTAGAGTGTAAAACTATTCGAATAGCCGTGTCTACGGTCATGGACATCCTAGCAAAGCCACTTCAAGTTAGATTTTGGTTTTGATTTCAAAAGACTTTATCAAGCAGTTTTGGATTTCTTATCCAATCGGGAATTTGGGTGAGTAGCCTTGTAATAGGAGGGTATCCTTCACCACTCTTGTGTGAATGTTATTTGACTATAAAACTTGAGTTTTAGAAAATGAATTTTAGTTATAGAATAACTACTTTGGAACTTAGTACACGTATTTGGAAAGAAACATTGTTTTATACAAAATCAACTCTATAAGCCTTCCTTTGTTATATCTCTGCATGCATTATAATTCTATTATTGGGTGTAACATGCAGGGCACGGTTGTTTATGCTCACTCTTGCTCAATAAAATGTTGTTCAGAGGAGGACTTTGCATCTGCTGAAGACCTCAACGACTAGGTCGCTACCCCAGCTGATTGCCTATGGCAGATTAGCTAGGCTCTACTGCTTCTTGTTTCGTCTTTCGTTATGTTCTTTTTTTTCAGCTGGTAAGCCTATCTGGTAATCAACTCTGGTATTTATTATTAAAGTTTTGCGATTATTGTTGTTACCACATTTGTTTACTGTGTGAATTAGCCACTGATCATGGGACTAGTTCAGTAATACACAGTGGATTTGGGAGTGTTAATCCCGGGTCCTTACAGTGTGCGTCGTATCAAAGCATTGTGTCAGGGTTGATACAACGGTAAAATATATCGGGAGTGTCAATTGTTGAGATGAAGTTTCGAAAAAGTTTTATTATGATTGATGCTACCTACACTGGTTATATCGTGTGGGTAAACTGTACTACCTCTGCAGAGTGTTAAACAATCTATTTGAATAGCCACGTCCACGGTCATAGACATGCTCGGGGATTTCACACGAGGGGTAGATTTTTCATAAAACAATTGGGAAGAGATAATTGTGTGATTTAATTCATATGGCTGTGTGAAAGAATTTGATTAGGCTTTGTCTCCTTTGTGAAAACAATTGTAAATTATTATTGTTTAATGGTTTTGAATTATGTTTTCAATCTATTATTTGTATTCAATTGCAAATGCTGCTTTATTGAAAAATAGCCACAGAAGACATTTTCTTTGTAATAAGCCATCATCTATAATTGCATTCTGTAGTACAACTTGTTGAGTACTCGGAGTATTCATTCTTGCTGCAATCATTCAGCTGAAGTGGAGAAATCGTCGTCTGCCTTCGAGGAGGAGTTCTATGAGGTTGCTGATCATTAGGTCTTGAGCCATAAAAGCCCTTAGGCATTTGTTGCAGTCATGCTAAGACCTTTATTAATAAATAAGTATTTCAGTTGATTTCTTTATGCCGTGTTTGTTGGGTTTAACCTACCCTTGCGTAGTTCCTAACTTATCTTGTGCTTGCTACCTTATCTAATCCTTGGAGCTTTCGTCAGATAGTTCAGACTCGTCACACCATTGCCAATGGATCAGGAACCAATGGGTCAGAAGGGAATGAACAGCCACCTGCAGGAGCAGTTCCACCTCAAGCACCCCCAATTGATATGTAAAACTTTGGAGCTTTCATGGCTGCCCAGACGCAGATGATGTACACAATGATGAACCAAATATAGAACATGAACAACAATCAGGCCAACAACAACATAGCACCAGCTTCTCATGGTCACCATGGACCGTCCAAGTTAGAAGAGTTCATGAGGACTCGCCTGCCAACTTTTTCTAGGAATGTTTTACCAGTGGAAGCTGATGATTGGCTTTGCGTGATTGAAAGAAAGTTGTTGATCACTCAGTGCAACGATCACGAGAAGGTTCTTTATGCTACCTATCAGATGAAAGGAATTTACTGCTGAATGGTGGGAAAACTTCTGTGCTACGCATGAGACACTATAGAACATTACTTGGAAAGAGTTCTCTATAGCTTTTCGCCAGTACCATGTGCCAAAAGGAATTATAGACCCAAAGAAGGATAAGTTTCGTGCACTCAAGCAAGGCGGTATGATAGTGACTGATTACCTCAACAAGTTCTCCTAGCTTGCACGTTATGCTGCAGAAGATGTCGCTACCGACAAGGCTCGTTAGAGTCGTTTTCTGAAGGGACTAAACACCGGATTGTAAGTCAGTCTGATTGCTCATACTTTCCCCGACTTTCAAGAGTCGGTCAATAAAGCGTTAATCCTTGAAGACAAACACAAAGAGTTGGATGACAACCGCAAGTGCAGAATGGCTCAGCAAGAAAGTCACCAGTCTCAGCATAAAGCGAGGACAGTTCCTCAGCAGTTTACTCGCTTTCCGTCGTAGAACTCATTCCGGATGCCTGCACTCGTTTCAACACCTCGTCTAGTTGCTCAGAATTTTCGTAATGTCGCTACAGCTGACACTAATCCAGGAGGACACCAACAGAACACCCTGAGAGTTTGCTACAGCTGTTGAGAGCTGGGACACATCGCTAACAATTGTCCTCAAAAGGGAACAATGACTCTAGTCCATTTCAACCTTGGAGCTACACCAGCCAAGATGCTAGTGCCAAGCAACAACCGAGGAGTACCTCAAGTTGCTAGTCAAGCCAGAGGAGCACCGCCGTCCATGGTCAGAGGACGTGTTAACCACATCACTCTAGAAGGAGCCCAGGAAGCACCTGACGTCGTACTGTGTAAGTTTCTGGTTAACTCAGTACCTACATCAGTTTTGTTTGATTTTGGAGCTTTGCATCCATTTGCTTCTCAAGTTTTTGCAACCAAGAACAATTTGGAAGTTATGCGTCTTATGCATACTCTGTTAGTCTAGTCACTTAGCGTAGAGTTAAGCTTTAGAGTGTGATATTTTGGAGCTAAGTTACTCATTGCTGGAGTTGAGTTTCTAGCCAACCTCATTGTTTTGGACACCCAAACTTTAGGTGTCATGCTTGGTATAGATTGGTTGTCAAAACACAAAGCTGTATTGGATTGTGGCTGAAGAGCCATAACAATCAAAGGTACCAATAGAAAGAAAGTGGAATTTCTAGCCACCACAGTGCATGATGGACATCTAGTAATCAATAGCCTGAAAAACGTTTCTTTGTAGGAGTACCTGTTGTTAGTGAATATCCAGATGTTTTTCCTAAAGATCTGCCGAGAATGCCACCAGATCGGGATATTGAGTTCGTTATTGATTTATTGCTGGGAGCAGCACCGATTTCTAAGAGACTGTATCGGATGCCAGCCGATGAGTTAGTAGAAATGAATAAACAGATTGGAGAACTTCTTGAGAAAGATTTCGTGAGATCTAGTTCATCGCCTTGGGGAGCGTCAGTCTTGTTTGTTAAAAAGAAAGATGGAAGCATAAGGACGTGTATCGATTACCGTGCCTTTAATGAGGTGACTATCAAGAACAAATATCCACTATCTCGAATTGATGATTTGTTTGATTAGATAAAAGGAGTCGGAGTGTTCTCAAAGATCGATATGCGATCAGGTTACCATCAGTTGAAAATTTATCCAAAGGATATACCGAAGATTGCTTTTTCTATGTGGTTTGGACATTATGAGTTCTTAGTCATGTCCTTTGGTCTGACTAATGCCCCTGTATATTTCATGAATATGATGAATATGGTTTTCATAGAATATTTGGACAAGTTTGTGGTAGTGTTCATTGATGACATTTTGGTTTATTCCAAGACAGAAGAAGAACATACTGAGCACTTGAGAACAATACTAGAGAAACTTAGAGAGCATCGGTTGTATGCTAAGTTCAGCAAGTGTGATTTTTGGAAAGAAGAAGTTGATTTCCTTAGTCATGTGATGGCAGCTCAAGGAGTAGCAGTTGACCCGAGTAAAGTTAAAGCAGTGTTACATTGGGAGCGGCCTAAGACAGTTGCTCAGATTTGCAGTTTCTTGGGAATGGCATGATATTATCACCGCTTAATCAAATGATTTTCGACGATTGCTAAGCCTCTTATGCAATTGTTGAAAAAGGAGAAAAAGTTCACTTGGACTCCAACTTGTGAAGAAAGTTTTCAGGGGTTAAAGAAACGTTTGATCTCAGCCCTAGTGCTAATTCTACCTGATATTCGGAAGGAGTTCGGTATCTATTGTGATGCTTCGCATCAAGGATTAGATTGTATTCTGATGCAAGAAGGAAGAGCTATTGCCTATGCATCGAGACAATTGAGACCTCATGAGGATAATTACCCTACACATGATCTAGAATTAGCTGCCGTTGTGCATGCCTTAAAAACTTGACGTCACTATCTCATTGGTAATCACTGTGAGAAATACACAGATCATAAGAGCTTGAAATATATTTCCACTCAGTCTGACCTGAACATGAGGCAGAGAAGATGGTCGGAGTTAATAAATGATTATAATCTCAGAATTTACTACCATCCCGGTAAAGCCAATGTTGTTGCATATGCTTTAAGCTGTAAGAGTTACTGTAATGCTTTGGAAGTAAAAGAGAATTGCCCAGAACTTCATGAGCAATTTCAGAAGTTAAAGTTAGAAGTGGTAGCCGAAGGATTCATGTGGATATCATGGGGATATGCTCATGATCTTAGGATGATGATACAATTGACAATGACTTTTGCGGTTTGTCAATTCAAGCGTTTTCGGCAAAGAATCTAAACTGTTAGGTCATTGGCGGTCAAATCGGCCATTTGGTGATCGGGACCGCCATACCTTGAATAGTTTTTGGTTAAGTCGAGCGGTCGGGCCGGCGAGCAATGATCGGCCGATTTTGACTTGTTTCGTCGAGTTGTTTGGCGATGCTTGTTGGGTTAGCTTAAGGTCATGAGCTTCAGTGCATATGTGTTGCATGATGCATGTTTTGAGCTAACGTGGGTCAAGTTGTGAAGAACTTGTTCCCGGAGACGATTTCTTGGTCTATTGCTGTGCAGGTGGCTTGTAGGTCAACGATGGTCAACGGCGAGGAGGATCGGGACTAAGCTTGGAGAGCTGAGGTCCAGAACGATCATGGATGCCGGGTGAGGTCAGGTGACTCAAGCATGACGCATAATGGACGAGGTTGATCGAACAAGCAGTTCGATACAGCTGGTTGGGTCAAGCGGCGCGGGGGTCGGTGCAAGTGCCATGGAGGTTCCGGTGGGATCCGGACGGGAGAGACTTGCCGACATGATGAGAGCCGTTGATCAACCTACACGTGGTGAAGCAGGCGATTGCTTCGACAGGATTGGACTCGTTCTATGGAGAAGGATCGAGAAGGGGTATTTTGGTAATTTCACCAAATACCGCCTTTGTGACTCTTGGCTAAACCGCGGCGCGGGTCGGCGCTTGGAGAAGCGGTTTAGGTCAATTGAAGACGAAGATAACGCTTTGAGATGCGTGCATGTGTGTGACCCATTTGTGTGTGGGCTTAACGGGTGCCCTAAGTGGAATATTCTCTAGATCCTAGTCTCCCCTATAAATAGAGGGTGTGTTGGACAACAACCTTTTAAGCACTTCATTTTGTAAATCCTAGTTTGGTGTTACAGCATTAGAGAAAGAGAAGAGGTTTAGGGTTTTAGAGAGTTGAATTGAGTTGTGTGCTCATAGATTGAGCTTTGTCCTCCATGGATGGAGTGGCTGTAAACCCTCTCAACCTCAGATCAATCTATGGATGATTCCCCAAAGATGAGTCTCTTTTGTGTTCTTACTCTATATTTGAGATTTTGAAGGATTCTTTGATCTTTTGCTTTTTGGTTGGTTTCGTGCCCTCTTCTACCTTGCTGTGACATGTGGGAACATATCTAAGATCACCTAGATCATCAATCTCCCACGAGCAAGGTTTGGATCAAGTTTTCGTTTTTACCCGGTTTTGAACCTTCCTTCGGTAAATTGGAAAAAGGTTGAAACTTTTGACGTGGATCTACTCAATCTCTGCTTGGAATAGGTTCATAATATCCTTAGGAAGGTGTGATCCAAATTTGGTCAAGTTTGGCCGTGTAGATCAAAAGTTAGACCAATTTTCGTTTTGGTTTTGGGCTGTCTGCACTGTTTCTGGTTAGGGCCGGTTGGACCGATCCTATAACGCCGGTCAAACCGCTTGTCGGTCTGACCGAATTTTTGCCGACGGTCTGACCGATTTCCAGATTAGGGTTTGGTCATTTTGGTTTTTTGCTCTGGGGATTTTGGTTCAAGTTCAAGACAAGTTTTCCGCTATTGATCCTCATAGCTCTCATAGCTATTGGGGTGAACCTGGTGTTGAATCTGAATGAGGTGAAAAATTAGGCGTGCTCCTATTTACCCCCCTCTAGTCGCCTTTCCGGTCCTACAATTCGTTATCAATCTAGAAGTACAGTCTACTTTGGAAAAACATATTCGTGCTGCCCAACTAAATGATCCTGAGATTAAGGACATCAAGCTCAGAATGGAAGAAGGAAAATTCAATAATTTTACCAAGGATGATCAAGATACACTTTGGATCAATAGTCATATCTGTGTGCTAGATGTTGATGGGTTGAGACAGCTAATCTTAAAGGAGGCTCATGATTCAAAGTATTCCATTCACTCCAGAAGCACTAAGATGTATCAAGATGTTAAAATAAAATTTTGGTGACCAAATTTAAAACGAGAAGTCATAGAGTTTGTTGCCTTGTGTGACACATGTCAGAAAGTAAGAGCAGAACATCAAATACCCGCAGGCCTGTTGCAACCCCTGAAGATCCCAGAGTGGAAATGAGAAGAGATTAGAATGGATTTTATTACCGGTTTGCCCAAGACTCAATTGGGTTACGATTCCGTTTGGGTAATAGTTGATCGTTTGATGAAAGTTGCCAATTTCTTGCCAGTCAAAACCACTTACTCAAGAGATCGCCTTTCAGAATTGTATATGTCAAGAATTGTCAGTTTGCACGGTGTGCCTAAGAAGATAGTGTCAGATCGAGGATCTCAGTTCACCTCTCGTTTCTGGAAAAGTCTGCATGAAGCATGGGTAACTCATCTAAATTTCAATACTGCTTGTCACCCTTAGACAGGTGAGCAGACTGAAAGAGTAAATCAAGTATTGGAGGATATGTTGAGAGCTTGTGCTCTAGCTTATGCTACTAGTTAGGATAAGAGTTTGTCTTATGCAGAATTTTCGTACAACAATAGTTACCAAGCCAGTTTGTAAATGTCACCATTTGAAGCTTTATATGATCATGCATGCAGAAACCCTCTGAATTAGATAGAAACTGCTGAACGTTTGATATTTGGACCAAGTATTATTCAGGAAGAAGAAGACCAAGTGTCTATGTTCAGAGGAAGATTGAAGATAGCTCAGTCTAGGCAAAAGAGTTATACAGATAATTGTCGTCGTGATCTCAGCTTTGAGCCAGAATATCTCGTTTATCTTCGCGTTACTCCACTTAAAGGTGTTAGAAGGTTTCATGCCAAAGGGAAGCTTGCTCCTAGGTATGTTGGTCCTTTCAGGATTGTGAGTCACCGAGGAGAAGTTGCTTACTAGCTTAAACTGCCATAGCCATTAGACGGAGTACATGATGTCTTCCATGTCTCGTAGCTGAAGAAGTGTCTTCCTAGGCCAACAGAACAAACTCCCTTGGATTGAATTGAGTTGAAAGAAGATCTCACTTACAAGAAACAGCCAGTCAAGATTTTGGATGTGGCATAGTGTCGGACCAGAAGTAAGACAGTTCATTTTTGCAAAGTTCAGTGTAGCAACCACTCAGAAGGAGAAGTAACGTGGGAGCGTGAAGAAGAGCTGAAAGACGAGTTTTCTAACCGTTTCTCTAGTTAGCCTGAATATCGGGGTTGGCATTCCTTTAAGGAGGAGAGGTTTGTGATATCCTAATTTTATGAAGTTTTGAAAATCCTTTCAAGTAGTTTATCCCTAGGGAAAATTCACCAAGTTTTATTTGAATTTCTAATAAAGCTTAATATGGACTTTCAATAGCAAAACAATTTAATGTGATTAATCTAAACATCAATTAATTCCAAAACTATTTTATTTGGGTTCTCTGTACTTGAAACTATTTTCCAGATTTTTCTGGAATTTTTTCGAGCTCATTTGCTATTTGGATTTACTGGTATGTCTAAAGTACAAAAACTGTTATAAATCTCGAAAATCCTTTTAGGCTGAAATCCAAATTTCTAGCCCAACCCTATTCCTCCTTCGGCCTAAAACCCGTGTGGCCCATCTCCCTCTCTCTCCCAACGCGCGCCGCTCCCGACCCACCTGCCAGCCTCAGCGTCGCCGTTTGCTATGCGGGTTCTCCCGGGTCGCTCTCGCTAACGAGTGGACCCCACCGAGCACTGTTCATTGTCTTCATTTCTGTCTCACATTCGGACTCCGCTGCGTGGGCCTTTCCTTGGCGTTCGCGCCTGGGACTCCTCCTAGCCGCCGCGTATAAAGGGAGGGGGTAGCCCTCGCTCCCTGCATCCCAACCGTAGCCGCCAAGGCTTGAGAGCTAAACCCTAGCCGCCGAAAAAGCTCGAAGAAGAAAGCGCCGTCACAATCTCCGTTGAGCTATTCGTCTGCCGCCAGAGCTGCTCGAGCTTCGTCACCGCCACTATTGAGGTTGCCTCGGCCTGATCTACATCCCGGACACCATCACTTCGCGGGAGCGTTGCCGGAACCCCAATCCAGTCGAGCCCGAGATTTCGCTGCTGCTTCAACCTCGCCGTTAGCCAGCCTCATCGTCCCCTTGCACCAGTGAGCATCCCATTGTGATCGCTGAAGCACCCTCTACCTAATACGCACCTCCACCGCCATCGGGGAGCCGTCGTTCACCGGAACCCCTTGGTTCTAGAGTCTCACCGTCGTTTAGCCGCCGTGGAGTGCCACCTCAGTGCCCATGTGTTGCCCTCTTGTCGCCTCATCAGCAACCGCGTGCGCACACGCGTGCCACGCCAGATCCAAAACCCTAACCCTAACTCAGTAGATCCAGTTCGCTGTAGACCTAGCATATGCCATATAGGACCCACTGGTCAATTTACTGTTCCATAGACTCATGAGCCGTAAACCCATAGACCAGATCCATGGACTTAGTCCATAGACCCCTAGCCCCACCTGTCAGCCACTATTTCAATTTTTTTTGTTTCTTTTAATTTCGAAATCAGGGCTGACGTCACGCTAACGCGATTAATTTAGTTATTTTTTTAGGGTTTAGATCTTCCAAAAGTCCATTCTTCCTCATGCGAACTCCGATTGAGCCCATTCAAATTTATAAATTCATCTAAATTCAAGCTCTACCTTTTTTAAATTTGTATTTAATTTTTGGAGTTTATTATCTCTCTGTTTTGTATTTATTTTGTTTATTTACTTTATTTGCGAGTAGACATTGATACTTTGGGAGGTTTCGAGGAAGGGGGAGTTGATCGAGCCCAAGACCAGTACTAAGACTTGTTTCAAGGCAAGTATTATGTTTAGCCATGTTGAACCCAATTTTTCTAAAATTACTTTGTTTCAATTATTGCATTTTACTTTAAGTAATTATTTAAATGCTTTGGGATTAGCTATATGCTAATTTATTTATATCCACTTTGTCTATTGTATTATCATGATATTTTATCACCCTAGCTTAGTTAATTATTAGTTGGTATTATCATGGCACCACGTGGGTTGGTTAGATATGAATAGTTTGCTTAGCCATACAATGAGTCATTGATATCATTCGAGATGTAATTATAAACTTGACTAAGTGATTATGGAACTTTGTGTAAAGCTGTGTGTTGTGTGTCATTACTCGTTGATGGCATGTGTTGCACTTAACCAACAGGGTGGGAAAAGATTTAAACTGAGGCGAGTGGATGGAACTGTGTGATATGATGGCTGTATGATGGGAAATGTGAATGGTGATTATTAGTTAGAATTTGGCAGTCTCGCCTTGGTCAATTAAGGACTTAACTTTGTGCGCCATTGAACTGAGCCACAACTGTACAACAACATACCTGGTATGGGATGGGTCTAACTTAGTAAGTTATAGAGTCTCGACATTGATTACTCAAGTAGTAGGTTAGGCACTTAGTGATGAGTTGAGGTGTGGACTACTTTGTAGGTTACATTTATGAGCAGTTCACCGTCTTCAGATCCAATGGTGTGCGTCGTATCAAAGCACTATGTCAGGGTTGATACGACGGTAAAACACATCGGGAGTGTCAATTGTTGAGATGAAGTTTTAGAAAAGTTTTGTTATGATTGGTGCTAGCTACACTGATTATATTGTGTGGATAAAGTGTACTACCTCTGCAAAGTGTTAAACAATCTATTCGAATAGTCGCATCCACGGTCATAGACATGCTCGGAGATTTCACACGAGGGGTAGATTTTTCATAAAATAATTGGGAAGGGATAGCTGTGTGATTTAATTCATATGGCTGTGTGAAAGGATTTTATTATGCTTTGTGTCCTTTGTGAAAACAATTGTAAATTATTATCGTTTAATTGTTTTGAATTATGTTTTCAATCTATTATTTGTATTCAATTGCAAATGTTGCTTTATTGCAAAATAGCAACATAAGCCATTTTCTTTGTAATAAGCCATCATCTATAATTGCATTTTGTGGTACAACTTGTTGAGTACTCGGAGTATTTATTCTTGCTGCAATCATTCAGCTGAAGTTCATCGAGGAGGAATTCTACGAGGTTGCTGATCACTAGGTCTTGATCCCAGTAGGTTGCCTATGGCGAGTCGATGGGTTTTCGTTGGAGTTGCTTTTGTTCCGCTGCTGCTTATCTATTTACTGTCAGCCCTGCGTGGCTTAATAATTGTAAACTCGACCATAAGGTCACAACCATTATTTGTTTAGTCAAATTACTCGTTTATTCTATTATTCGTCTTGTGTGGAATGATATTCATCTATGTTGACATTGTGTGTACTAGCATGGTCCTGGACCAGTGCATTATACACAGATGGTTTAGAATTGTATTTTTGGATCCGACAGCTAGAGGGACAAGAAAACCATCATTTAAAAAAAAACGTTCAAGTTTAATTAGTAGACAAGAATAGTGGAAAAGTTTAAGCACATATAGAGCAACTAAATCTAAGAAATTCTTATTAAAGTTTGTGCATTTTTTGGCAGCTTTCTTTTAAAGGTTCAGAAGAATCAAACTGATATAGTCTACCAGCTAGTTTTCTTGTTGGATATACAGAGCTCAGCTCATGGCTGTCAAAAAGATACTAGAGAGCAAATCTATTGCACTAGTCAGAGTCCTTTGTACTTAGGTCTGAGATTCCCAAATCCATCTGATGTACTAGTTACACTATATATTTATGGACACTATACAATTCTCATTAGCCCGCATGGATATGTTCTTCCTAAATATAATCAATCCTCACTGATGATCATTTCTCATTAGCTCCATTCCTCAATCCAATAATCTGATCAAAGTTGCCTCCTGAGCTGGAAGCACACCGGCAAATATTGTGTGATAAGTAAGGAAACCTATAAAATTTGCACACGAGGATTTTTTTTGCCCATAATGCGTGTGCAACGTGCAGGATTTTCAGTATCAGAAATCGCTCCGTTGGAACGGCTCCAAGATACGGCATGCTTCGGTTCAACCAGTTGCACATATACAATCATTTCGCGTCATATATCTAAATATCTAATGCTGCTTGGCCGATGTATGTTGGGTGTTCAAGGAGTATATTTGCCTACCCTTCCTCGACAGCTTACGTTTTTAGATTAGTTGGTGCATACAACTCAATATCAATTTTTTCAATGAACTAATTGGTGCATACAACTCGATATGGGATTTGTATTCGATTACAGTACTGTGCCTTTATTCCACGACTGATGGATGAAAAAAACAATTTTGGAGATGGGAAAGTGAAGCGGAAAAATACTCACCATGCCTTTCTTCCACCGCCGTTGGATCGGAAAAGGAATACAATGGTAAAAGGGATCGTGAGTTAGCGAAAAATACCCGGAGCGTGGTTGAGGTTTAAGTGTGGGGTGGCTCCAATTTGACTCTGAATTGTTGAAACTTGAAAGCTTTGCTCTGAACTTTTTACCGTAAATCATTGACCTCTTCTTGTGTCTCGTGCCGTCGGTAGCATTGTGCCATTCTGCAAAGGATGCTGACGTCAGTTTCTTAGTATGTGTACGTGTTGAAGAGTTCGTGTTAGAGTTAAATAACGAATTGTATGAGAGTCGGATTCTACTTTGAGACTATAAATAAAGAGTGTGAGATCCTACGGGATACACACATAATTCCCGAAAAATCCACATGGTATCAGAGCCATCCCCCACCACCCAACCTTAACCCTAACTGTATTCACCTCAGATCCGCCGCCGCCGCCGTCGCTGTTCAACTTGAAGCCGCTTGAGCACGCGCGCCGCCGCCCGCGACTTCATGAGCGTCGGGCTGCCGCCGTCGCTGCGACTTCATGAGCGTCTGCGGGCTACCGTTACCGCCCTGCTGGTCGCTTAGAGACACCGCGCCAAGACGGGCTACCCTTCGAGGAAGCCACCACCGCTCCCTCCTCGCGAGCTCGAGCTAGGAGAAGGAGATTCGGGAGAAGGAGATTCGAGAGAAGACGACGTGAGAAGAAAGCCTGGAGAAGAGGCAACGCTCGGGAGAAAGAAGCCGAACCGAATAAAGAGAAAGGCAAGGAGGCTGCTTCTGTTTGGAAGAAAGAAGCCGAACCGAAGAGAAAAAAAACTTTTTGATGCTACGGCTCTTCTGCATGATTTGAGTAATTGCGAAGTCAGTTATCCAGGTTCGATAGAACGTTGATGCGTGAAGAATTGCCGTGATCGTGGGAGATACGTGCTGCATATCTTAGTAGTAATTAGCATTACTCTGGTTGTTGGAGAAGATGACCCCTGAGGAAATTGAGGCTGCGAGGAAGGAGGAGGAAGAAGCTGCAATGAGGACAGTAGAAGAAAAAAAAGGAAGGCAGTTGTTGAGACTACTTCCCCGCTAGTAACTCAAGGTGACATAAGGAGCATGTTACAAGACCTCTTTGCGACAGGTATGATAGGTCCAAGGGTTAGTGCATGGTCATCTGACTTAAAGCTGGAGCTAATGCTGAATGATGTAAAATTGGAAGGAAGTAAGAATTGCCTGAGTTGGTCTAGAAGAGCTCAGCTAATTTTGAGGACGAAGGGGGTGGAACATTACCTGCGGGAGACTTGCATGGATCGAAGGATGTGGAACACCACAAACTCTATGGTGGTAATTTGGTTGCTAACTTCGATGTCTCCATCCATCGTCCGGATGGTGGAAATGATGCAAAGTGCACCGGCGATGTGGAAGACGCTAAGCAACATATACTCTGGGGCAGAAAATGTGATGATGATGGTGGAGGTACAGGGCAAGGTGGAGGCCTTGAAACAGGAGGAGAATACCATCCAGGAGTATGCTACTGAACTGCAGCAACTGTGGGCAGATTTAGATCACTACGATCCACTACAATTAACATGCGCCGGTGATATTGAGGCTGGCAGGGTATGGCTGCAACGTAGATGGGTTACACACTTTTTAAAGGGACTGAACCCAAAGTTTGAGAGTAGAAGAGCTGCCATGTTTCACTTGGCAAACTTCCCTACCATGGAGGAGGCTATTTCGGCTATGGTGCAGGAGGAGGTTCGACTACGAGTAATGGGGGACAACAACCCGGTCAGATCAGCATACGTCATACCAGATGATAGGGAGCGCTACAACTGTGGGGTGAGAGGACATCTGAGCTGTGCTTGTCCTTCTCCACAGTATGGAGGTCGAGGTGAAAATCGTGGTGGTCGTGGAGGCCGAGGTGGAGATCATGGTGGTCATGGGAGTGGAGGTCGTGGAAGAGGCCGAGTTGCTCCCAAGGCTAATGTGGCCGCCCTAACAGAGGAGATCACATCTGTCACTCTGACAGGCGAGCAAGCTATACAGTGGGAGAAGTGGCAACAGGGAAAGGCATTGGAGACTTCTCATGATTCCACCTCCTTTGGTAACTTTACAAACTATGCCTACGTGGGCGAAGGTACTCAGGCACATGCACTTGCATCCACATATAAGCACTCTCAAATTGATTGGATCATAGATTCAGGGACATCCAAGCATGTCACGGGTTCACTTAGTGCTTTTGCATCTTACACCCCATATACTCATTCTGAAACTGTCCAAACATCTGATGGACCTCCCAGCTTATTCAAGGTGTAGGATCTGTAGAATGCACACCATCCATTGCTTTATCCTCTGTGTTGCATGTTCCCTCCTTTCCAGTCAGCCTACTTTCAGTCAGTTCTATCATTGACCAATTCAAATGCACTGTCACATTTGATGAGGATTTGTGTTTGTTCCAGGAGAAGAGAATTGGGAAGAGGATGGGGACTAGAATAAGGCGTAATGGGCTGTGGTACATTGATCAGGTTGATGCGGCATTGGCTGTGGCTATAGGAGGAATCGAGGGAGAAATTTTATTACATCATCGAGTCTAGGACATCTATCATTTGAGAGTTTAAGTCAGTTATACCCTGATTTGTTTAAAAGGGTAGACAAGAGTAAACTTGTGTGTGATGCTTGCGAGTTTGGAAAGCATACACGGTCTACATATAGTAGCATTGGTCTTTGGAGTTATGAACATTTTATATTGATACATTCGGATGTTTGGGGTCCGTGATCAGTTACTTCCGTGAGTGGTTTTAAGTGGTTTGTCACATTTATTGACTGCTATACTCGTATGACTTAGATTTATATGATGAAACACAAGAGCGAGGTCCTTCGATGTTTTCAGGACTTCCATAGGATGGTTGCTACTCAGTTCAACGCAAAGGTTCGGATTCTTCGATCTGATAATGGAACTGAGTATGTTAATAAGGAGGTTGCAGCGTATCTCTCAGAAGAGGGGATACTTCATCAGACTACTTGTCTAGGAACCCCACCTCAGAATGGAGAGGCTGAAAGAAAGAATCGACATTTGTTGGAGATAGCATGTTCACTCATGTTTTAGATGAATGTGCCAAAGGGATTGTGGAGCGAGGCAGTAATGACGGCAGTGTATCTCATCAATCGCATGCCGTCTCGGATACTTGGGATGAGATCTCCAGCTTAACTTCTTTTGGGTCAGCGGGAGTTCAAGGTGCCTCCCAAGGTGTTTGGCTGTGTGTGTTTTGTACGAGATCACCGACCAGCGGTTGGTAAGCTGGATCCACAGGCATTGAAATACATCTTTATAGGCTATTCATCAAGTCAGAAGGGCTATAGATGCTGGAATCCAGATGAACGAAAGTTGTTCGTGAGTATGGATGTGACATTCCGGGAGTTTGAGCCTTACTACACGAGTGGAGATACTCTTGATCAATTTTTGGACTTCTCTCCTATCACTGAGGGTGACAGTCGAGAGGGGAAAAACAAGGAGAGTGATAGTCAACGAGAAGAAGTCATTGTAGGGACAATTCTGTGCCCAAACCTAACGAAATATGCAATGAGAGATGTGATAGTCCTAAAAGAATTGAAGGTTTATCAGCGAAGATGCTTTGGGAAACAGAGGGAGAAGCAGAGAGACAAGCAATCGATTGCTCGAGCCATCAACAGAGTGGCGAGAACAACGAGCGATCCTGACCCACACTGAGCAATGGCCTTGCCAGTTGATCCAGTCCCAAGTCCCTCCTCGGGTCTCTCTAGATCAAGTTCCTTGCCTCCCCTTGGGGTGAGTGGTAATGTTCACTCTAATCTATAGTTACCACTTGCACAACGAAGGGAAACTAGAGCTAATACAGGAAAGCCCTCAGTCCGGTATGGCTTTGAGCATGACAATGCAAATTTCATCTTGTATTCCCATAGCTTACCTGCATACAAAGCATTCATTACATCTCTTTAGACAGTGCATGTTCCAAAGGATTGGCGAGCTGCTAAGCAGGATCCCAAGTGGAAGGATGCCATGAAGGAGGAGCTTAGTGCACTTTAGAAGAACAAGACATGGGATCTTGTTCCACTTCCAGCAGAAAAAAGGGTAGTAGGATGCAAATGGGTGTTTACAATTAAGCAAACTCCTAAAGGCAAGATAGAGAGATACAAGGCAAAGTTGGTTGCAAAAGGTTATAGTCAAACATATGGGACATACTATGATGAGACCTTTGCACCAGTGGTGAAGATGAGCACGGTAAGAACGTTGATCTCTTGTGCAACTAACTTTGAATGACCCCTACATCAGTTGGATGTGAAGAATGCTTTTCTACATGGTGATTTACAAGAGGAGGTATACATGGAGATTCCTCCGGGCTTTGAGAACAGACAGAATGAGAGGAAGGTGTGTAAACACAAGGAATATTTATACGGTCTGAAGCAGTCTCTAAGGGCGTGGTTTGGTAGATTTAGGCGTGCAGTCTGTAGTATGGGCTATTCTCAGTGCAATAGAAATCATACTATGTTTTATAGGCATAGAGGATCACATATCACCATATTGGCAGTCTATGTTGATGATATTGTGATTACTGGAGACGATGCCGATGAAATCAAGTCCTTGAAGAAAAAACTAGGAGAGGCATTTGAGGTGAAGGATCTTGGACCTCTTCGATACTTTCTTGGGATTGAAATTGCCTGTTCTTCGAATGGTATAGTTCTCTCCCAGAGGAAGTATGTCCTTGATCTGCTGGCAGAAATAGGTATGCTTGGGTGTCACCCTATTACTTCACCTATTGATAGAAATCACAAGCTATGTGTTGAGTCGGGAGAGCCAGTTGACATGGAAGCTTATCAAAGACTTGTTGGGTGTCTTATCTATTTATGCCATACAAGACCTGATATTTCATATGTAGTAAGTGTGATTAGTCGATATATGCATGATTCCAGAACAGGATATATGGATGTTGTCTATCGAATCCTGCGATATTTGAAGAGTAGCCTTAGGAAAGACCTTTGGTTCAAAAAGAATCAACATATGAATGTGGAAGGGTATTGCGATGCTGATTGGGCGAGCAGTGTGGATAACAGGAGGTCTACCTCTGGATATTGCATTTTTGTGGGAGGTAACCTTGTATTATGGAGAAGCAAGAAGCAGGAGGTTGTGGCTCGATCTACTGCAGAAGCAGAGTACAGAGCAATGTCATTGAGTGTGAGTGAAATGGTATGGATGAAGGGTTTATTGTCCGAACTTGGGGTATGGAGGAATAATCTCTTGGTATTGCATTGTGATAATAAATTTACAATCAACATTGCTAACAACCCAGTTCAACATGATCGTACCAAGCATGTTGAGATTGATAGGTTTTTCATAAAAGAAAATCTTGATGACAGAATATTGAAGTTAAAGTATGTCAAGTCTGGTGACCAGTTGACTGACTGTTTTACTAAAGGATTATGTCCTAGTGAGAGTGTTACAATATGTAACAAGATGGGCATGATTGATATCTTCGGTCTATCTTGAGAGGGAGTGTTGAAGAGTTTGTGTTAGAGTTAAATAACGTCTACTTTAAGACTATAAATAAATGATATGAGATCCTATGGGATACACATATAATTTCCGAAAAATCCACAGTACGGTACTGTAAAAATCGGGGCTGTGAGCTTAATGCGTCAAAAATTTCCAGCCGTGTAAGCAAAGGGAGAGCTATCGCGCCGTTGCTTTCTGAAGAAATGCATCTTACTGAACAGTAAACGCCACAGTATACAAGACAATTCATGAACATCGGCAATGTTCTTGTTGAAGCCTAAATTTAGGATTGCCCGTCTTTCCCTAGTAGCTTAAGCTTTTTATACGATTGCCATCCAGAATGCACACTACTGATGTATGTTGCTCTTGCACCTTACTGAGATTCAGAAACCAGAATCACGCATATTGGCTTGAGATCGATATAAGTCTATCATCCAATTAACCTTGCTCAGAACTAGAGTCATAAACTTTCAGGTGGACATCATACAGACACAGTAAAGCTTTTCCAAGAGTTTTCAAGACACTGCCAACTCAGAACTAGAGTCCTGTTGCATGCTTCAAGTCATCCAAATTCTAAAGAGGTGTAAGCCCAAGAATTGCCACAAACATCATCACAGTGATCCCAGATTTGTCCTGCACAATGGGGTATCATTCAACAAAAAATTCAGCTACGCAATTCAGCGTTTTGAGAAACGAAAGGTACTAGTACTCCATTTTTGAAAAACTTGCAGAAGCTGTGCCTAATTCATGAGGAAAAGAGTTTTCAACCGGACTTGTGGGAGTGTTTTCCAGCCCAAAAGGTGGCATAACGTTTTACTTTTACAGACCGACAAAAAAACGACAACAGCGAAAACTGCTGATACCAAAAAACAAAGTAGAACTGCTCTGCATGAGTGCGTATGAACCAGAGATTTAACTTCTCCGATGCTTAGAAGTCACGAGATCCGTTCATCACTGGCACACTAAGACCTCCTGTTCTTAAAAACTGTAACAAGTAGGGAGTAGTAAGTAGTATTTGCTGTTGGATTGATCTCTCTCCCAATTAGCCCAACGGCTAATCGGTCCGCGCCCTGATCGGGGGTGCCCAGCCCATCTATTGGCTGGTGGGCCCCCGTCGCGCTGCGCAATATATAAAGGGGTGGGGGCCGGCGGCTCGAGGTACGAGGTTCGTCTAAGCCGCAATCCCCACCCGACAAAACCCTAACCGATCTAGAGGGACGCCTTGATCGCGACGGAAGCACCATCGCCGTCCCGTCCGCTGGATCTTCACCGACCGTCACCGACTTCACTGAGGAATGGCCGGCTCCTCCTCTAATGCGTCGGACGGTCAGTATACTATCTAACAATGGTATCAGAGCGGGCAAAGGGGATCGGGGACTTACGCTTTTAGATCTGGCGGCCTCGGGCCGCCGCCGCCGCCGGCGGCCGCCGCTCCTTCCGGTCGTCTCCGCCGAGCGGACGGAGCCTCCGCTCCGCCTCCTCGTGGCGCGCCGTCATGGAGCTGCCGCTCCGCCGAGGCCGCCGCCGCCGACGCCGCGCGCCGCCGCTCCCAGCGAGCTCCGGCGTCGCCGCCTCGCCCAGCCCACGTCACGGGTTTCGCCGCCACGCCTTGCCCCGCCAGGGTTGACGCCGCCGCGCCGCCGCCTCTGCCGCCCGCCCGTCCGTGCGAGGCCGCGCTGCCGCCTCTCGCCGCTTCGCCGAGAGGCGCTGCGCCGCTCTTTTCCCTGGTGCGCGCCTAACAATGGTAATGGGCGGCGGCGGAATGGAGTTAGGGTTTTGGGGCGGTTCTTTGTTTTGGGCGCAAGACACTCACGGCCGTCCATCTGATCGGACGGTCGTGATGAAGGGTGGGGGAATTTTTTGATGGGCCGGTGGAGCCGGCTTATTGATGGTTTATCTCATGTTTAATTATTGATTATTTGATGTCTCTCATGAAATTATTAACGGATTATGTTGCTAAGCTGCTGAAAATTATTATGCCCTTTTCCGCTGCGTAATGTTCTGCCCCAAATTGAATGGAACCAACGGGAAATTCAATTGGAGGGCCGGATATATTTTTTCCATATGTTTTCATGTTTCAGCTGCAAAAGTTAATGTTGATTACTCTTTAAATTAAATTTGAACCAACGGGAGAATTTAATTTTTTGAGAATTGTTGTGAATTATGATATTGTTATTTTCTGACCAACGTTGATAATAACAGAGATTATAATTTTAATTGATGATTTTATGCATCATTTCTATTTCTGCCCAACGGTGATGTAGGTTTAATGTGTAGATTAAAATTGTATGTCGTATTTTTGACCAACGTTGGAAACAAGGCATATAATTTTGAGTGTTATGTTCTCATTTTTATTTGAATTATTTTTCAAAGGATACAACTTGATGAGTTGTATCAAAGAAATCCCACTCTCAAAGGAGATAACTATGGAGAGTGGAAGAAAAAGATAGACTTAGCGTTTATCTTGGCCGAGGTGGATCGGGTCCTCACCACAAGACGCCGCCCTTGTACTGGTATTTGGTGAGAAAAGAAAATGAGGATGACCTTGCTTGGCGAGAAAAGATGAGAGGACCATGCTCCCTTACGGATGTCTTATGACCTTGAGCATAAGAAATGGACCCTGACCAACAAGAAATGTATGGTGTGATAAAGAACACGATTGAGCTGCACTGCAGGCTCAATCGCAGAGTGTGTTTCTTGTCACAGAGTACCTTGAGAAAATAAAGAGTCGGTTTACTAGCTCTTCAAAGACTTATGCTACATGACTAATTAAGCGACTTGTGACGAAAGGTACTCTGGTGGTGGCGTTGGCATAAGAGAGCACATACTAAGGATGAGCAATTTGGCATCCAAGCTTAAACCAATGGATTTGGCTCTCAAGGATGAGTTCCTTATTCATTTGATTTTTGCTTCCTTCTTGGGAAAAGTTTGACACCTTTGTTGTCAACTATAACATGCTGACGAGAAATGGGACTTAGAAAAGTGCATAGCTATGTGTGTGCAAGAGGAGGAAAGAATTAAATCCTCACATGGTGGTTCCATCAACTATGTGAAGGACAACAAGAAAAAGAACTTCAACAATAACTCCTTCTCAAAGAATAAGGGAAAAGCCCCTGTTGTCCATCAGCCTCAACAGAATAAGTTTGCAGTAGACAAAGATCAGTGTCTTCACTGCAAGAAGACGGGACACTACAAAAAGAACTGTCCCGATTACTTAAAGATGATAATGGCAAAGAAAGGTGAGAACATTATTACCTTTATAAATGAATCCCTGTATGTACAATATTCAAAATCTACTTGGTGGATTGACTCAGGAGCAACTGTTCATGTTGCTAATTCTTTACAGGGATTCCGTTCGACGAGGACTACGCAAAGAAAAGAAAGATGCGTTAAAGTCGCAAATGGAGTCCAAGCTGAAGTTGAAGCCGTTGGCGATCTTTCATTAGAGTTAGCTAATGGCTCCAATCTTTTACTTAGAGATGTCCTTTTGTTCCTCTTCTGAGAGGAATTTGATTAGTGTTTCAAATTTGGACAAAGATGGTTATGATTGTAATTTTGGAAATGGCAAGTGTGAAATAATGTTTAATAAAGAATGTGTTGGTCTTGCCATCTTACGAAATGAGCTTTATTTGTTATCATTATGTGATAATGTGAATGTCGTATGCGATAATGGGAGCGTCGCGTCAGAAAGTGATTGAATCCTCGTCTCTGAATGTAAACAGAAAGCGAAAGAGAACTCTAGATCGTCGTCAAAATTATGGCAATCGTTTAGGCCATATTTCGAGGGGAGAATAGAAAGACTAGTTAAGAATGATATTCTTCCTCCATTAGAGTTCTCAGACTTAGAACAATGCAGAGAATGCATTAAAGGAAAATATGTAAAGAAAATTAAGAAAGACGCCAAAAGAAGCACAGAATTCTACAAATTATTCACACGAGACATTTGTGGTCCTTTTCTGTGAAGAGTGTGGATGGTTATGACTCGTTCATAACATTCACAGATGATTACTCCCGTTTTGGATATATTTATCCAATCAAAGAAAGAAATGCGACCTTGGATAAATTCAAGATATTTAAGGTGAAGTTGAAAACCAACACGATTTAAAGATTAAGATAGTCCGATCGATCGTGGGGGAGTACTACGATCGACATACCCCATATGGACAAGTTCACGGACCTTTTGCAAGGTTTTTACAGAAAATGGCATAGTAGCCCAAGATTCTACACGGGCGAGCCTCGGCAAAATGGAGTAGTGAAAGCATAACCGCATTCTCGATGGATATGGTGCGAAGCATGATGAGCTATTCCACACTGCCATTGAGTTTATGGATGGAGGCGTTGAAAACCGCCATTCATATTCTCAACAGAGTGCCTAGTAAGTCGGTGCCCAAAACACCGTACGAGTTGTGGACAGGAAGAGTTCCCTCATTAAACCACTTACGTGTGTGGGGGAGTCCTGCTGAGGCTAAAGTATTTAACCCAAACCTTGGGAAGCTTGATCCCAAAACAGTAAGTTGCCATTTCATTGGCTACCCTGAAAAGTCAAAAGGTTTTCGTTTCTACTGTCCAGACAGATATACAAAGTTTGTAGAAACGAGACACGCTGTCTTCTTAGAGGATGAAATGATGAGAGGAAGTATGGTAGCTCGTGAGATTGATCTTGAAGAGAAGCGGGTGTATGCGCCCACTCCGATGATTCAAGAGCCATTCTTCACACTACCTGCTGTCGCTGCACCGACAGTGCAAGACACTGTGGTGCCAGCACCTGTTATTGTTCCTCCTGTGGCAACAATGAATGATAATGAGGAACCTGTTCTTCAGGATCCTATAGAACCTATTGCCACAGATGAGGGGGAGCAACAAAGAAGCCTCAAACGAAGATGTACCAAATGAGGAGGCCCCGAGGAGGTCTCAAAGAGTAAGAAGATCAGCTATTTCTGATGATTATCAGATTTATCATCTGAGAGGAATATCAAATGGAGGATGATCCCACCTCATTTGAAGAAGCTATGAGAAGCGAAAATTCCTCAAAATGGCTTGAAGCCATGGAAGAGGAAATAAGGTCCATGAAGACTAATAAAGTCGGGACTTGGAAATTATTCCTAAAGGAGCCAAAACAAGAGGGTCGTAAATGGGTCTACAAGACAAAGCTTGACTCCCAAGGAATGTAGAAAGATACAAAGCGCGACTTGTGGCAAAAGGATTTACGCAAAGAGAAGGGATTGATTACAATGAGACCTTTTCTCCGGTCTCATGTAAAGATTCTTCGTAATCATAATGGCATTAGTAGCACATTATGATTTAGAGTTATATCGATGGATGTAAAGACGGCATTTCTTAATGGGGATTTGGAGGAAAATGTTTACATGGCACAACCGAAAGGTTTTATCATGGAAGGAAATGAAAGAATGGGATGCCGCCTAAAGAAATCGATTTATGGGTTAAAGCAAGCTTCAAGACAGTGGTACTTGAAGTTTGACAGTACAATAAGAAAATTTGGGTTTAAAGAGAATGTAGAGGACAAGCGTGTTTATGCAAAGTTTAAAGATGGGAAGTTTATCTTCCTAATCACGTATGTGGATGATATCCTCTTGGCTAGTAGTGATGTCACTGCCATCGAGACAAAGAAGTTTTATCCTCAAACTTTGATATGAAAGATCTTGGTGAAGCTTCGTTTGTTCTAGGGATCGAAATTCAGGGATAGAAACAAAGGGATATTGGGACTATCACAAAAGACATACATAGAGAAAGTCTTAAAGAAATTTGGGATGCATAAATGTAGTCCTTCACCGCACCTATAGTCAAGGGCGGCAGATATGGGGATTTTCAATGCCCCAGAACCAAATCTGAGCTCGATCAAATGAAAGCGGTTCCATATGCTTCAAATTGCCGGAAGCTTACAAGTATGCTCAAGTGTGCACTGCATACGACTTAGCTTTTGTTACCGGGTTACTTGGCGATTCGAGCAATCTCGAATAGAACATTGAAATTGATAAAGAAAGTCTTGCGTTATTTGCAAGGAACAAAAGGCCTCATGATGACATCTGTAAGATCGATTTACTCCATATAGTGGGGTATCTGATTCGATTTTGCGGAGATGATAGAAAGTCTACATCCGGATATGTGTTCACTCTCGCAGGAGGAGCTATATCGTGGAAAAGCTCAAAGCAAACCGTCACTACATCGCCCACAATGTATGCCGAGTTTGTAGCATGTTATGAGGCTACGAGGCGGTGAACTGCTAAAGAAGTTCATACCCGGTTTAAAAGTGGTTGACGACATCAATAGACCACTTAAGTTGTAATGCGATAATGAACCCAGAAGAACATATGCCCACAACAATAAGTCAAGTGGTCTTGCCAAACACATTGACATAAAGTACTATGTTGTGAAAGATAAAGTTCGAGATCAAATTATAAGTCTTGAGCATATAAGTACAAGAAAGATGTTAGCGGATCCGCTTACTAAAGGCTTACCACCCAACGTGTTCAGAGAACATGTAGCGGCATGGGTTTAAGGAAAGCCTATGATTCTGAACTAAAAGATGGCCCAAAAGGATTAAAGTAACTATTTGAATAGAGATGTGTATTGTAGCTGTTAAATCTATCGGCAATTGACCGTGACGATGAGACGTGTTCTATGCACTAATCTGTGATGGAATGAGTAAAGTCAAAAGTAATTAAAGTTAAAGCATAGAGGAGATCAAGGGGGAGAATGTTGGATTGATCTCTCTCCCAATTAGCCCAACGGCTAATCGGGGCCTTGATCCGCGCCCTGATCGGGGGTGCCCAGCCCATCTATTGGTGGTGGGCCTCGTCACACAAGCAATAATATATAAAGGGGTGGGGGCCGGCGACTCGAGGTACGAGGTTCGTCTAAGCCGCAATCCCCACCCGACAAAACCCTAACCGATCTAGAGGGACGCGCAGTCAGCGACGGGAAGCACCATCGCCGTCCCCGTCGCCGGATCTTCACCGACCGTCACCGACTTCACTGAGGAATGGCCGGCTCCTCCTCTAATGCGTCGGACGGTCAGTATGCTATCTAACATTTGCTGGTGCACCGACTTGCTCCGATCGGCTACAGCTCATCCACGCTGTTTGTTTCGGTTCGTACTGGACTCTTTGTTCTCGACATATAAATGTTAGAGCTAGCTTCACTAAACAAATGGTTTGTGGTTTTGTATTCTTATCTAAAGTTCTCAGCATATGGTTTTCTTTCTCCAAGTTGCACAAGATGCAGAGAACTAGGCTTGCTGGTGAAACAAAAATGGCCTCCTTTCTGGCCCCTTTTTTTTTTTTTTTTTGCCTTTTGTGTTTCGTTTTGCTACACTAGTTTATGTTTCTTATCAGAAACCTTTGTTTCAGAATCATCTATGGTGAAAGTGCAGAGGGAGAATACAGAATAAAGCCATCCCGAATGAGAATTGTTTAAAGGATTGACTAGTCTATACATACTCTATGTAATGATACTCTAAAATAAGCCTGCTACAGACAAAAATTCCTGGGAATGGACGTCTATGCTGCAGTCTAAGCCTTACAATTAGAACATTTGGTGCCATCCCACGCTATGCTGCTGTCCTAGAGTGCTTCAATTTTGGAGTTTGTCCATGGAGGTCTCTTTGTCCATGTACCATATAGTTGTCGCTTCTGTACTACAAAGTATGCAAGCGGACGGAGCATTTTTTCCCATTGTAATTGAGGATTTGCCACTATCCTCAAGTGCCTACAGAGTGGTCATGTAAATTCTGTGTCATACATCTAGTGCGTCCACCTGTCAGTCAGTGTTTGTAAAAATATTTTGTATGTATGTATAATGGTACTTTGCAACTGCGGCATGTGAATTCCATAGGATCTTGCCACTAGGAAAAAATAGTAGAGTATCACTTATAGAAGCCATTTATCTATGGATTCAGATAAATATTCAATTCTTAGCTGGTAGTAACATTCGTTGAACCACATCCATTGCTACTAAACTATCACATTAATTGCCACCAAACTAATGCAAATTGTCTCAGCCATGTCAATCCCCCTTAATTCACGCTCCATGTTGATTAGGCTAATCTGCCATTAAGGCATTAACACCACACCAAAAAAAACTTCCTTTCTATAACATGCATGGCGTTCCTTATCAGTCAAAAACAAATCAAGCACCTTTCTACACCTTCATTTACCACAAAGCCACAAGAGGCAATAAATGGGAAGGGAAACCCAACCTGAGGAAATATTTTATCATAAGAATCACACAATTAATGATATAATCAAATCTACCCCTCCATGGAGATTGTGTATATATAGCCAAGAGGAGCAGAGAGAAGCCTGCATTGCAGGCTGCAGCCAGCTAGAGCTTGAAGCAAATTGTAAACTCTCCAAATCTTTTTCTCTCTTTTTCTCTCTCTACATTCCTCTCGCAATGGCCGCTGTGGCGTTCATGGTGATTGCCTCGCCTCTGTTGGTGTTGCTCCTGAGGGCCGTATGGGTCACCCTGTCCTGCTACTGCCTGACGCCAATGAGGATCCGTAGGGTCATGGCGGCGCAGGGCGTCCACGGGCCCCCGCCGCGCCCGCTCGTCGGCAACCTCCGCGACGTGTCGGCCCTCGTGGCGAGGGCCACGGCCGGCGACATGGCATCCCTGAGCCACGACATCGTCGGCCGCCTCATGCCCCATTACGTGCTGTGGTCTGGCACATACGGTGAGATGAGACAGCCCCGCCGCATTGCGCACCGCCGCCGGTGCACGCACACGCACGCCGGACGTACGTGCTGACTGGGGGAATTCTCTTGTTTTGACGTGTGCGCGCGCGCTTTTCAGGGAAGCTGTTCGTGTACTGGTACGGGAGCGAGCCGCGGCTGTGCCTGACGGACACGGCCCTGATCAAGGAGTTTCTGTCGTCCAGGTACGCGCACGCCACCGGCAAGTCGTGGCTCCAGCGTCAGGGCACCAAGCACTTCATCGGCCGCGGCCTGCTCATGGCCAACGGCGCCAGCTGGTCGCACCAGCGCCACGTCGTCGCGCCGGCCTTCATGGCTGACAAGCTCAAGGTACGTGTATATATACCGCGTCGAACACCTGGTGGCATTGGCATTCTTGGTTCGTTCCTGACAGCGCGCGCCGCGCGCCGTGCGCCGTACGTGCAGGGGCGGGTGGGGCACATGGTTGAGTGCACAAAGCAGGCGATCCGGGCGCTGCGGGACGCGGTGGCGCGGGGCCGGCGCGAGGTAGAGATCGGCGAGTACATGACCCGCCTCACCGGCGACATCATCTCCCGCACCGAGTTCGACACCAGCTACGAGACCGGCAAGCGCATCTTCCTCCTCCTCCAGGACCTGCAGCGTCTCACCGCGCGCTCCAGCCGCTACCTCTGGATCCCCGGCAGCCAGTGAGTCTCATGATCCCCCCTTCCGTCCGCCGGCGGCGGCCGCCGCTCTTCTTGCCTCGTAACGCGCGCGCGCACGTAGACACACACTCACTCACTCACCTGGCCTTTGTCGCGACCGCACGTAGATACATATGCGCGTCTAATGCGTAGCATTAGCCTTAAGCCCTTACGCTAATTAAGACAAGCGAAGCTAAGCTAATCCTCCTTCCTGCTCTAGCTAGTAATTAGTCTTAATTAATTATCTGGCGTGCCACCCATCACTGTCCGGTTAGTTTTGGACACTGGCACTGAGCCACTGACTGATGCTTTGAATTGATTCCATCATCCACTGGCGCATGCGTGCGTCCGTGCGCGCGCATACATCCATTGCCAAAGCGCGCGCATACGAGTAAACAATATTGCCACTGCAGAGCGCGAACAACTGTGCAGTGCATGTGCCTGACGAGAGTGTTCGATCTTGTCAGGTATTTCCCGAGCAAGTACCGGAGCGAGATCAGGCGGCTGAACGGCGAGCTGGAGGGCGTGGTGATGGAGTCCATCTGCCGGAGCCGGGAGATCGCCGACGAGGGCCGGACGACGTCCACGTACGGCCGGGGGCTCCTCGCCATGCTGCTCGCCGAGATGGAGACGAAGAAGGGTGGCGACGATGGCCAGTTCAGCTACGACGCGCAGATGGTAATCGACGAGTGCAAGACGTTCTTCTTCGCCGGGCACGAGACGTCGGCACTGCTGCTCACCTGGACGCTCATGCTGCTCGCCACGCACCCGACGTGGCAGGACAAGGCGCGCGCCGAGGTCGTCCAGGTCTGCGGTGACGAGCCACCGTCCGCCGACCACCTCTCCAAGCTCACCGTGGTATGTACATGCGTACGTACGTGAGCAATTCAGATGCATAGAGCTCGCGGCATTGATCTTTAACGAAATATTTTGTGCGCGCGTGCAGCTGCAGATGATCATCCACGAGTCGCTGCGGCTGTACCCGCCGGCGACGCTGCTGCCGCGGATGGCGTTCGAGGACATCCGGCTCGGCGACCTCCACCTGCCGCGCGGCCTGTCGGTGTGGATCCCGGTGCTGGCCATCCACCACGACGAGTCCATCTGGGGCGCCGACGCGCACGAGTTCCGCCCGGAGCGGTTCGCCCCCGGGCGGCGCTCGTCGGCCGGCGCGGGGAGGTTCCTGCCGTTCGCGGCAGGGCCGCGCAACTGCGTCGGGCAGGCGTACGCGCTCGTCGAGGCCAAGGTCGTCCTCGCCATGCTGCTCGCTGACTTCCGCTTCGCCATCTCCGACGACTACCGCCACGCGCCGGTCAACGTCCTCACTCTCCGCCCCAAGCACGGCGTGCCCGTCCACCTCCGGCCGTTACGGCCGTAGCTCCTCCATTCTTTTGTTCGTTTGGCGCGCGCCTTTAGCATCGAATCATCGATCGGCTATAGAGGAATTGAAGCTTAATTTTGTGCTCTGTGATTGGTTCTCCCGAGTTGTCCCACTGACAGGCGGGGCCGATCTGTCGGTGGGCCGGCCAGTGTATGCTACTGCTGCTGCTGTGTGTGTGTTATAGTGTGGAGACATATACAGAGTGGAGTTCTTGTAGTATTGAATTAGATAATATATGTGTGCAAATAACACAACCATATTAACAGAGAGGAATTAGCTTATGCACCAAATAATCTAGTTTGGTCTCTTTCACACGAGCTTGTGCATTATTTTCTTATATATGCATTACTTGATGGATCAAATGTCAAATCTTACAAATTAATTACAAGGGAAACAGGAGTGTAAGATGATTTACCAGTATGCTCAAGTGATAAGGGACATGGCAGACTGGGACAAAGATCTTAAATTAGATAACTGGAGAACTACAGCTGTAAAATGATTAGCAAGAAGCAAACGAGCAACTGACAAACTGAACCGGAGTGCTGTATGAATGCCAGCTGAATAGCATGTGGACTGAGCATATCCATCAGCCGAATTGGCTGCACACACGTTACTTCCTAATCTAGCTTTGCTACTCCGAGTATACACTTATCTGATATTCTGCTAAGTATGAATACGCTGCTTTCTGATTGAGCCAGCATCTGGTATGATGCACGAAACTCTGCACCTGAGTCCTGAGGAGAGCCTACATCGATCCGGTATGACGCACTTACCTATTATTTATTATGCTATACACTTATGTGATTCCCCACCCCCAAATTGAGCCTATATCTAGTACGATGAACCCTTTAATATACTAAACTAAACCGATATATGGTACATGAAACTCTACACCTCAGACGTACCAAACAATTTATTGTACAGCTTTGGTCAATCATCTCTCGTTACCATCAATCAACCCCTTGGATGGTCTTAGGGTCAAGGGCTAAACATATACCCCAAAAGGCAAATCCGTCGCGACGTGCGTCCCGGCCGCACGTGCGCGCCCCCCGATCTATTCAAGCCTCGCACGTACGGCTAGCTACGCATCCGGCCATCGCTGACCTTGATCTTCATCAGGAGCTGCAAGCAGTGCAGCAAAGCAGCTAAAGAAAGAAGGGATCGATCGATTAGATGCTGCGGCATTACGGTTGTGTGCGCCATTTAATTAACATATCGGCAGATCGATGGCATCAAATTATAAGGCCAAGCACTCAGTAGAGAACCTTATCTCACTCTAGCTAACCACGGGTTAATTAACCCCCTTCTCTCTCTCCTGTGTCTGCAGCTAGCTGTGGAGCATTACATTGGACTAGCTAGGCGACCTTTACTTTGTGCAAAATGGGCAATGTTTAACTAGTTAGTAGTGTAATCGCTTGTGGCTCGGAGTTTACCGTACTCTTCTGAATCCTGATTGCAAATGTAAGTCGTTTCGAATATTGATATGGTCTTTAGAATATTGTTTCAACCGGATAACTTTTATTGTAATATACAATAACAATATATACATATATTGCGAGAGTATATTTCATTATGAATCTAGCTAGTAGTCTTTCTATGTGCATAACTAAACTTATTAAGGCGCCGTGGTTTAATCAAGGTGATTAACTAGCTAGTGTGTGTGTAAGGGCATCTCCAATAGTGCATTTATTGTCGTCTCTTAGCTATGACTCGTCAACAAAATCCTACGTGGAGGAGAGAGGGGAAGGAGAGAGAGCACAGGTCGTCTCTTCCTGAAGAGACTGTCGTGCACGCGAAATAAGATATGATACATTAATCTACTCTAGTTGATATGTAGGCCTGTTTCAAAGAAAAATTATAAAATATAAATGTTGGAGAGTGTGCTAGAGACAATCTACTGGAGATGTTGTATCTAAAGATGATGTAATATATATGAGAGACAAGATTATATCTAACTATTGGAGATGCCCTAAGCAGCTAGCGGTTTTTGCAGCTAGCTTTACTTGATGCGACAGACTAACAACGCTCGTGTCGCACACTTGACACGCTGTGATTTGGCGCTAAGTGCTCAAGTTGCACATATCTTGTTTATTTTTAGTTGTGGCCGTGGCTGAGATTAATTAGCTAGCTAGGCACAACGTGCTCCTAGCTAGGCTTTATGTCAACTTTGTGTAATGCAGAATGATTAGCGCTTTTGCTTATAGGTATCGACTTTAGCTACATTACCGCGGGTGATTTACCATTTCGTGGGAAACGTGGGCGATTAGATTAACTAGTTTGATTGGCCCGTGCAATTGCGCGGTATATAGAGCTTATTGGTTATAAGCTTCTTCAAGGAGCTAGCTTTTGGAGCTTACGGTGCAGAAGTCCAAAATGCTAGCTTCTAACTACAACTGGCGAAACCGAACATTAGCTTATAAGGGAGGTGCGGTGGGGCCGTGGGGGAGAGGTTGGTAAGTCACGAAAGACACCTGTCACACCACATCATTCTATTGGCTTCTTTCAATAGGTGGGCTTCAGCTTCTCAAGAAGCCAGGTGGAGAAGCTGACCATTGGCCCTACTTCAGATTCTAGTCTGGAGTGGCGTGGCGTGGCGTGGCGTGGCGTTCTGTAAGCCCTCGGTTTTTTATTTTTCATCCTTGTGGGATGATTGTATTCATCTGACGATGAGTTAATAAAATAAACGCTCTTGGCTTCCCTTAGAAAAATTAATTTGGAGTATCTTGACGGGAGTACTATTCAATAGTTGTGGCTCAGTTGTAATATTATGGTCTACCGATTGAGGGATGGAATCTCTCTCTCTCTCTCTCTAATAAAATCGTTGTATTTATCTCTTTTTTAGAATGTTTAAATTTACCTTGTGTCGTTAGTTATATCTAACGGTTGTGATTTAATTTTAATTGAGTTTTTTTTTGGCAAAACACACCCACAAGTAGGGGAGTTTGTAAAAAAAAAAAACACTCACATCTCAAACTCCGTCAATCTCACACCGACAAGTTTTATGTGGTTGCAAATCTCTTCCCAACCCATAGCTAGTTTTCCCATTAACCATCCAACATGACACTGGCATGGCACTCCAACGTTGACCGGTGTGATATCCCGTTTATTTGAAAGCCTAGAAAAGGAATAAAGGGGAAAAGAAAAGAAAAGAAAAGAAGAGAGGAAGGGATGGAGTGAGCCGGGCCGAGCCGGGACAACCGAGTCCAAGTTGTACTCGGTGTGGGAGCTTCATTTAAAGGGGGGGGGGGAGGGGGCACCGCAAATCCTAGCCCTAGCCGCCTGCACCTCTGCCCTGCCCTACCGCGGCACCCCTACCCTAGCCAGTTGTCGCCCCTGTTGTTGTTGCCTGTACTGCCGAGGATGAAACAAGGAAGGATAAGGAAGCAAGGAAGAAGGAAGGAGAAAGGAGAAGAAGGGAAGAAGAAGGGAAGAGGAAAAAAAAGGAAAATTAGGGTTTTGTGATCCGATCGTCTCCGTCATCCGATTTCAAGGGGTAACCTTAGTTGCAATGTTAGACTGTCGTTTAATCAAAATTTAGGATAGATTGATAGCGGGAATTGGTGGTTTGGTTTTGCCTTGTTTTGGTTCAATATGTTGCTGAGCTTTGTGAGGGAGTTCTGGGGTATCGACATCTTGTTTTATAGTTCTTCTATATTATGAATATTGTAGATTATTGTTTAAGCTTTCTATAGAATGCAAAAACACTAAATTTGATTAAGTGGTGTAAAAGTTATGGCTTCTGAAGGGCTATTGTCTAGAATTCCGTCGCCGTTGGTAGCAGTCGTGTGGTTTGATTTATTACCTTATGTAGATGGTCAAATTAAATTATGATCATAACTAGGAAAAGTTAGGCATTTTTTCTTAGTTTCCAGAAGTTGTAAGGTTTGCTACTTTTTATGTGGTAGAAAAAAAATATAAAATTGTTAAACCTGTTGTCCAGTAATATTTCAGTTTGACCTTAGGGGTTAAAAATGAGGGTTTAGAAAACTTAATTATGGAATTTGCATAACTAGGAAAGCATATAAAGTTTTGTGTAGATTCTAGAAAACATAGGGTTTTCTATGTTTTGATTGCAGAATTAGAAGTTATGACTATTTGATCACCAGGACAGTGGGTGGGTTGTCCGGTGAAGATGAATTAATTATGTTGGTTTTGCGTGTAGGAGTGATGTTGAATTTTTTTTTATGTTCTTGTACTGTTGTTACATATTTTTTAGGTGAGTATTGGCTTTGTCCAAGGAGTGTTGCTTCGAGTTCGGTGCAGCCTTCGCATCGTTCCAGTTTTTGTGGCTAAAAAGCAAGTGCATGGTAGAATGATAGACATCGGTTTGATTACGCTTGTATTTAGAAATAATTTGCCATGATATGTTTATGTTTTATCCATTCTTATTACAATGCCATGATGATGATATAAAAACGATGATGATATGACTATGATGATGACATGGTAATGATGGCGATATGATGATAATAGATCATGTTAATGGATAATAGAACAAATTGCATTTTTGCACCATGTGCACAATCATGTCATGAAAGAGAAAGACCCACTTTCGGGTGGTCATGCGATATCTACCATGGTAGTAGAACTCCACAGGAGTGGAGAGATCACCAGTTCCTTTTAGGACGGGCTGATGAAAGGGTGAACACCGACGGGTGTTCACTCGGCTATACTAGTATAAGGTATGAGATGAGCAAATGAGCATCTAGAGTAGAGATGCATTGCATTGCATTAATGAAAATATGATGATGTTTATTGAATACATGATTGATGATGATAATAAGCAACATGAATGATAAGTTGTATATTTATTGTTCTATTATGTACTCGTTGAGCTTTGGACCCACCCTTACTTTGTTGTTATTTTTGGTGGCCATTGAAGGCAGCATACATGGGGTGGGAGTAGCACATACACATCGCATGCTACAATCACAAAGTTATAGTTATTTAGTTGCTACATTTAAACCTAGAGACTTGACGCTTTCATCTAGAGTTGATTAGTAGACATGGATTTCATTATCTTAATGATTGGAATTTGAGTTATTTATGACTATGCTATAGTAGTGGTTTATTTATTAGTCCTGTTGCTAATCAATGTTCTCGGGCGCACGGTTCTCGGACGTTCTCAGGTGTGTGGCCCCGAGCGTTCTTGTGCGCGAGATCCTAAGTTGTGTGAAAGTTTATCCTTAATTGATATTATCTTGTTATGCTTGTTGAAAAGTAGCCCGTTGTGGGTTTCTATCCATGCTTAGGTGCTAGAATTACAAGTAATTATGGTTTAAATTTAGAGAGAGAAATGTATAAGTGACATTCTGGGCTCTGTGTTGAGCTGAGATGTTACAACCGGTATAGTCTATGTCGTGGGAAGCCACAATAATGTAGAAATCTCCCAAATCGCCACCAAATCAAACACCTAAAATTGCAAAGTTCCCACTAAATAGACCGAAACAAATTGAAACCAACCAAAATTAGGGCAAATGCAAATTACCAGAATACAAGCACTGTCCTAACCACCTCTTCCCCTTTGTGCCTCCATCTTTTGCATGGTGACCACCATCTCCTAAAACTTCTACCTACGTTGACTTAAGGCCTTATGTCAAGCCTTAGAGGGCACTTCTTGGAAAGGAGAGGTAGATGACCCATTAGGGTCCACCGTTATAATCAATCCATGTTGGAGTACCATGCAAGCGCCCTGTGAGACGGTCAACAAAAAACTGGCCCTAGGGAGAGGATTTGTAACCATATGAAACTTGTAGGTGTGAGACTGACAGAATTTGCGACGCAGTTTGGTTTTTGGCAAACCACCCCGCTTGTGGGTGGGTTTTGCAAAAATCTCATTTTTTTATTAGGATACATTGGATTTAGGGGTGGATGATTTTCTTCTTTATATGAATTTCTAGTATTTTTTTTCCTTTTTTCTATCGGGGTATCTAAACCATAGGTTAATTATCGGTTTTTAGTATACAGTAGTAAACGAGTATAATACATTATGAATATATAGCTTGAGCTTGGTTTAGTTTGGAACAACGATCGCCTCTGATTTTGTTTCAGAAAGTAAACCAACATTCTGCCGAAAGGCTGTGCATGCCAGAAATGGAGCTTAAAAGATCTCAAAATAAAGAGCGAGAAATGGGGCTTAGAAGTTGGAAGTGGCAAAAATTCATATTTCAGAGTCATACACATCAGATGATATATATAGCTCAAGAAATATCATGCGGCGCAAACATAAGTCTAGCTGAAAAAATCTTAACTTTTCCATAAAAAGTAGATTGGAAGAGAGAAAATATAAATAAATAACATGGAGTTCGTTTTGGTTTCTCTATGAAGACCTAGGCAATCAGTGGCCGTTAACACAATCTTGGATCAGAATATCGGGGGGCCCATGCATAATCTGCCTATCTTGCTAGCTAGCTATGGGCGGCATCAAATCTAGCAGCTGATTGTCTTGTCTGAATCCAGGAGCATCGCACAGTCGTGCATGCAAATAATAGAATCGGAGAATGTGGGGAGCATTTGAAACTCCACATAACTACTGATCGACTGTGAGACTGTGACTGATGCCTCCTGACTAGACGGCCAAAAAAGTCTAGTTTTGTGTTTTGCAAAATTATGGCCAATTGTACCCTGGATCGATCTCAATTTCTTCCACTGCCTACGGTCTACGGATGATGCCTGCCTTGTCTTGCACAGAACCTTCTCCGTCTAGGTACAGAGAGAAAGGAGGGGAGAGAGAGAGGTGATGACACTGTTGAGTTCATGTCTTATTGTCTTTGCACAGGACAGTTTGTCGTCTACAGAGAGGTACAAAGACTGTTCAGTACACTCTCTCAAAGCTTCTCTCTCTATCTCAAGGTTGGTGCTCACCCTATCGATGTACGTCATGAATATATACTCCAAGAAAGCTTGCTAGTTGGGACAGATTTCCTTCAGCCCACGAGGAAGACAACCAATTCTGAAGAGATTCTCCAAAATGTGGCATTTGAGGTCCATAAGAAAAGAGATGCAACGACATGGAAAAGGGGAGTAAAAGAATTCAGAAAGGAGAGTGTGGAGACCATGTGGTATGGTCTTCATCTAGGTGTTGAACAATTGATATCTGTGTCGTTGAGTTTGGAGAGTAAACCATCGGTATAGCAAATTGTCGGATTTATTGTCTAGGTGCCGACGGTCTGACCGGCCCTGCAGGGAGGTCTGACCTGCCATGGGTGGCGGTCAGACCGGCGGTGTGAGCTTCCGAGGAATGAGCACCAAACACTTGTGTGGGAGTATTTGAGGTGAGTTTGCACCAGATGTCATTGAAAATGGAGACATGACGTGAAACTAGATAAAGTTTTGCTGAAAAGTCCAGAGATGGGTGTTTTCTGGTTTGGGAAGGGTGTGACCAGCTAGTGGTTAGCGGCCTAACCGGTCCTTGTTACCCAGGAGTGCGGTCAGACCGGCTAGGGCGGTCAGACCAGCCATGGGTTGGTGGTTTGACCGTCCAAAGGCTGGGGTCAAACCAGCCTTGTGGCAGCGGTCTGATCGGCCATGACGGTTCAAGCATAGTGAGGAATGCTAAATTTTGAGGATTGGTCCTAGGAGCTTAGGATTTTTTTGCATATGTTTGCATTATACTCTTATGGATTGATGTGGGTCAAGTTATGAAGAACTTGTGACCAGAAATGGTTGCTTGATATATTGTTGTGTAGGTGGCTTAGAGTCAACTATAGTTAACGATGAGGAGGACCGGGACTTGATTAGGAGAACCAAGGTCCAAAACGGTCATGGATGTCGGTTGATATGGTTGGACTCAAGTAAGGTGCAAGATGGACAAGAACCATAGAATGCAATGTTTGAGCAAAGACCTTTTGAGGTAAAATGATGCTTCCAGGAGTGAAGCATTGAAGGTATGTGTTCTTGATTCACTAATTGTGTAAATTGATGATTTTTTGTCGTGTGGTACTACGCGACGGTTTGCTTGTCGATGATGATTGTAGGACTCCGGAGCTATGTCATGGTGAGGCGAATGGGATCGGGACTAGGTTAGGAGAACTGAGGTACAGAACGATCAAGGTGCCGCCAAAAGATGACCGAGGCTACCGATGCGGTTACAAGCTGAGAAGACAAGGAACCAGAGCGGGAGCTACCAATAATGGAATGATGGGCAACGGCAAGGTGGACCGGGACTAAGCTCAGGAAGGAGCTGAGGTCCAGAACGGTTAGGGAAGCCGGGTGTAGTCATGTTCTATTTTGATTGTGAAGTCTACTTCGAACCTATATCAAAGATTCTATTGGATAACAATGCGCATGAAATAATAGTTCTAGTTAGTTATGGCTTTGGGACCTAGCACTAACTTAGGCTACTATAAATATTTGGTTATTGCGCCACCCATAGATCAGACTTTAATTATTGACTTAGCTATTGCTATTGTAAGGCCTCTCATCGTTATTAAAGTCTCAACTTAATTATTCAATTTCGAATGATTCATCTTCCGCAATTAAAGGTACATGTGTTTCTCTGGATTGGCTCGGGCGGTTCTTCGTGAACATGTCAATTGTGTTTGACACGATTTGTAACCAGTCAAGGAGCGGTGTAACAGTTGCGATATTTGCTAGTCTTGACTGAATCTTGGTTAGCCACCCCCTTCGTCAATGTTGCAACTCAAGTTATCAAATTTATCCTACGACAGAAGATCAGGAAAAACTTGCATGCACGCATCTTAAGTCGAGGCGTGGGCATATCAGGTGGTATTAGAGATTTCGTTACCGGTAGGAATTCATCAATCCTTAGTAGTAGATTAATTTTGTTATTTCCTAAAGTCTAGAAAATTGCCCTACAAAAATTATCCAATTCCTAGCCCGTTGTGTTTTCAATTTGTTATTTTCAGTTTGCTTTGTTGAATTTGAGTTCGTTCTAGTCGTGTCTAGTTGCTGATCGTATAGTTCTTGCTAATCGATCGGTTATTGTTAGTCATCTGGTTTTTGCTGGTCTATTAGTTCCTGTTGATCGACCGGTTCTTGCTGATCATCGATTTTATCATCTTTGTTGCACGTGTCAGTTCGTGCGAGTTGTTAAAAAAGAAGAACAATCGCATAACATCTTGTGCAACCGAGTAAAAAAAAAAGAATCAATCTTGTAAAAATTCCGCACGACCAGTCAAATTGGTCAAGCTACAACTCCGACCAGTTATTTCCAACCTGGTTTGTTCTCCGATCAATACTATGTGTGACCGGTTGAAATCCTTTGAGGGTCAAGTTCCGACCACTACTTTTCGACCGGTGATTCTTATTATGGTCGTTCTGATCAAAGCAACTAAGACTAGTATTGTACGAACTATTATTCAACTTTGCAATTTCTGGAATTTCAGTTTGTTTTCCTTGCTACAAATATATTCCATACCTAGAACTCCAGATATTTGCCATTGATCACAAGTACTAGTATCTTTGCAATCACTTTATGGACTTTCATTTGAAAGTTGCCACGAACCAGCAGCACACGAGTAGTCCACGAGAAGGGTAAGAGCTTCGGTTGGTAAGATTATGAGTTTCGAGTGCCAATTTCAAATTTGTAGTATGTAGGGTTTGCTACTATATTTGGTGCTAACAATGGTAGGGTCTCAAGCATCCCAACAAGGTGCCAAACATTGGTGTTTCGGATGAAAGTGATGTGAACACTAAAGGCCTAACGCCACATGCTCGTAAATTGGTAAATGTTTTCTGACACGACATTGAGTGTCTGCTGCAGGATCAAGTCATTCCGTGTTTCGAGAATGTGGAAAAAGGCTTGGAGGACTTTGCCAAGAAGATTGCACAAGGAAATCTTGCTGACCAGATTCCAGACCATCGATGCCAGACCGCAACATCCACCGTTGCCGATGTCATAGCCGCTGTTGTTCCTCGACTATGACCACTTCAAGCGGCATGACCAGGGGTACAGAGAGGTGCTGCAGCGATAGGTCGGCTACGACCACACGTCCAAGAGGATGAGTTTGCCGATGATGAAGAAGACTATGTGACACCCATACTCAATGCAAGAGATGATCGGCTACATGAGCGATTGGGTTTCGACCGTCATGGCATAGGAGGCAATGCACCTATTGCTTCCCAAGGTGACGATACCTTGGGAAGGCTCAAGTTTTCTGTTCCAACTTTCGACGGCGAATACAATCCAGAGGGATACTTGGATTAGGAGATGCTTGTGGAACAAAAGATCCACGACAAATATGATCTGCATGAAATAACAATTCTAGTTAGTTACAACTTCAGGACCTAGCACTGACTTAGGCTACTATAAATATTTGGGTGTTGTGCCACCCATAGATCAGACTTCGATTATTGACTTAGCTCACTACTACAAAAGGGGCTATCATGGACGCCTCATCACAGATGGTTCCCCGAAACCATCTGTATTAAAGACAATCATAGACGGTTTTAGTTTAGCGCACGTCTGTACTAGGTGCGGTAAAAACCATTTGTGAAGATGTAATATCACAGACGGTTCATGTTTAATACCGTCTATGAAATTATCACAAATGGTTATATTTAAAACTCGTCTGTGATATTTATTAATATCACAGACGGTTCATGTTTAAAATCGTCTATGAAATATCATAGACAATTATATTTAAAACCCGTCTGTGATATTTATTAATATCACAGATGGTTCATGTTTAAAATCGTCTGTGAAATATCACAGACGGTTATTAAAAATAACTATCTGATATATTAATAAATATCACATACGGTTTTTAAATATAACCATATGTGATAATTTTGTATTACAGATGGTTTGTGGTTGGAAGTGTCTGTGATATGTTCAATGCAGCTTCGCTTCCCGCGCAATGCGTCTCTTCATCTCCCATGCCGACGTTACTCCTTGCATGTTTTTATAAGAATGACCATCCGCTACCGTACTCCTCACACATCGCTCTACTATCAAGCACAAACGAGATCATCTGCCACCGTACTCCTCACACATCGCTCTACTCTCAAGCACAAACAAAATGGCTCCCCACTCTTCTCCCCTGACACCGGCATTATGGCCTACTTAGCCAACCTGTACGAGCACCTCACCAGCCGTACGTTGGCGAAAGCTACGGAAGCACACTATGTTTACAGTGTCCTCCCTCCTCTAGTGAAGGTTATGCCAGGACATGTGATGGCGACGTTACGCTGTCTAGACGACCTCCTCTGCCGTGTCTTCCGAGTGGTCTGCAGCTTCTGGCGAGATAACCTCGCCATCGGTGTAGTCCTCGAGCAAGAGGTTTCACGTCTGCATGAGGATTACCATCACTTGGAATGCGACATTGAGGCGGCGAGCGACCGAGTCGACCAAGCCGAGACCCCTCAAGCAAGAGAAGAGGGCCTATGGGTGCTTTTCCACTTGGCTCCTCAGGAGGAGCTTCTTTGGGCGAGTATGGAACGATCGCGTCAACAGTTGGAAGTGTTTTAGGCTATCTGCGCTAATCCTGAACCCTCTGATGCCGATGACGTCGCCTATAAAGCTTTGATAACGGTGATAGCAGGCTACTTGGGCCACTAGAAAAACTTGATTTTTTTATTATTTCTACTTTTTAAAAATCTTTTGTAAGAAGCAACTGGCCACGCTGTTTGGCCATATGTAAATACAAATAATAATATAAAAAAAATCCAGTTTGAAGTTAAGTTACTGTCTATGCTGAACACTATCATAGGCGGTTTAGTAGAAAAACTGTCTGTGATATATAATTATCACAGATGGTTATTAAAAAGAACCATATGTGATAATGCATTATCACAGACAGTTATTAAACAGAACCGTCTATGATAATGGATATTTCACAGACGGTTATTAAACAGAACCGTCTGTGATATGTATCACAGACGGTTTGTGGTTGGAACCGTCTATGAAATGTTCAAGCCTCTTCGGTTCCCGCACAATGCGTCCTTTATCTCGCGCGCCGACGTTACGATGCGTCTCTTCGTTTTGGTTTGTGATAGTTTAAAAATAATGATGATGTCTTTCGTACCCTCCATCAACAACCAGTAGAGTTAAAAAAAACTCAATCACTACGGTATTGAAAACTCACAGACCATACGTCGTGCGCCATGGTGAGCACACGGAGCATGACGACGAGGACCAAGGCGAGGAGGTCGGCGATCGTCGTCGCTCTTCCTCACGATGTTGTCATCAACATCGTCGGCCTTGTGGCCGCGAGCTCTCCTCAGCCCATGGCTGACCTCTGCAGCCTACGAGCCACGTACGTATTTATATATATACCTACAAAAATACGTACTACTATTTTTTGTGCAGCCAATCCATGCATGCATACATGTTAGCCTTTTAATTTGACTAGATAAACTTATCACTAATCTGACTAGCAACAACGCCCTTAATTTTAATTTTCTCTTATGGAGTAATTTTGACGTCTTAAATTGTGTACATATATTGGAGTTGCAAGGCCATGTACAAGGCGTCCATGGAACGCGCCGTGGGGAGGCGCGTGGCACTAGAGTGGGAGGAGGCGATGAAGTGGTTGGACAACGACCGCTACCTCACCGTCGTCAACCACCTAGTCGGCACTGGCAACCCAGAGGCCTGCTTCATCATCGGCCTCACGCTCGTCTTCGCGTACCATGACATGCAGCGCGGCCTCGTGTTCCTCGAACGGGGGGCTGTCACCGGCCACAAGGCCACGGCCTACGTGCTCAGCCTCCTTCTCTACAAGGCCAGCGAGGTGCGCAGCATTTGAAAGCAATACATCAGTCAGGTCGAGGGCGAGTCGACCGACGGGTGCGAGACGGCCAAGAGGACCAACCGAGAGTGCAAGCGGTGCCGAAGGCTCGCTGTGGACGCGGTCCAGGCGGTGATGTGGAAGATGGACGGGCCGCTGGGCTGGGTGTGGGCGCTGTCGGAGGACGACCATCGGTGCAAAAGAACCGACTGTGACATGACAGAAGGGTGGGACGACTACATCGTCTTCTGCAGCGACGACTGTAGGATTAGGCATGAGTACACCAAGTTCTTTGCACAAGTGTTGAACTATTGCAGGCCTCGGATGTGCCCAAGCAGCATGAGGAGGAGGATTCTACAAGCGTGTGGCATAGATCCGAGGCCTGCTGTTGTGTCTGGAGGAATGCCAGCGAAATAGCCTCTTCATGCGCTCTCCTGGGAGCCATGCTTCTTGAATGGCTGGTTCGATGAAGTATGCTGTGGCTGTTGTCTCATCCTCCTCATGCAGCCACATCAGAGACAAAGGAATACTAACCTTAGATCCGATTCATTGAGCTCGACGCCTCAGACATATGGCCCTCACTCAAGAGGAGGAGATGAGGTGAGGTGAGGCCAGAACATTTTTTGGCTATAGAACTATCACAGGTGGTTTAGTGGAATAAACCGTCTGTGATAAATATCACACTTGGTTATAAACTACAACAATCTGTGATATATACTTATCACAGACAGTTATTAAAAAGAACCGTCTGTAATGTTTATTTATCATAGACAGTTGTTAATTAGAACCGTCTGTGATGTGTATCACAGATGGTTTTTAACAAGAACCATCTCTGATAAACATGCTTTGAAGAAGACGGTGAGTACACCTAAGAAAGCAACCAAGTCCATGACAAAGAATGATTTTTTTGGGCTCGTCCACGCAGCACGAGGATGAGACAGCAGCCACAGCCAACCTCATCAAACACACACTCTCCTGGCAACCATGCTTCTTGAACTCGCAGGGGCTGGTCATACCAACCAACCAGAGAATGCTAATGAATACAATCACGGTATGACCAACCCCTGCAAATTCAAGAAGCATGGTTGCAAGGAGAGTGTGTCAGCTTTGATGAAGTAGGCCGTGGCTACTGTCTCATCACCTCATGCTGCGTGGACGACAACCGAAAAAAAGATCATGCTTCGTGGTGGGCTTGGTTGCTTTCTTAGCCGTGCTCGCCATCTTCTTCAAAGCAGCTGCATTAGAGACAAAGAAATACTAACCTTAGATCACCAAGAACAAATAGAAATATAAGCACACTTGAAAATCTACGGTATTTCTTTCACCAAACGCGCCCTAGAGCCGGCCGCCTCCTTCAAAGCAGTCGCATATATCAAAGACATTTCTCACTTCAGATAGATCTAGATCTGAGGGGATGACCAGATATTTAATAGCAAATATCTCTAACGGTTATTGTTAAGAACCATCTGTGTTACGTATTACAGACGGGTTTGAATAAATATTGTCTGTAATAATTCAGAGACCATCGGTGAGGTCTGTGAATGTCACAGACGGTTCTTGTTAAGAACCATCTGTGAAGGTTCTTTTGAGCCCTACGATTATCATAAACGGTGATTATTTAAAACCGTTTGTGTTACGTATCACAGACGGTTTTTTTAAGAATGATCTGTGACATGCGCTGTTAAATATCTTGTCGTCCCGACTCCAAACAGATCTGTCTTTGATATGCAGCTGCTTTGAAGGAGGCGGCCTGCTTTGGGGCGTTTGGTGAAAGAATTAAATACCATAGATTTGCAAGTGTACTTGTAGATCTATTTATTCTTGGTGATCTAAGGTTAGTATTTGCTTCTAATTATATGCATTATAATCTAGAGAGATGCATGGATGATAGCTAGGTTTATCGTCCAAGGAGGTTATTGTTAGTTAAGATTTACAATAGAACAATGAGCAGCATGTATATATACATTCACTTCTCCTGTATTGTGTAAAATAACATTGTTTACATCATAGTGAGCCTTAGTTACGATGATCTGTATTCCTTAAATTCATATTTGCCTTGGGTTGATCGCTATTCAATTTGTACTATGTTTGGTCAATAGAAAGAGTAGTTGCGTGCATTAATCTAATTTGTTACGTGCGTAGCGCAGATAGACCGAAGTTGGATGTACGTTGGGAACCGTGTGAGTGAAGTGTACATTGATGGCATGTCTGCTTTTAAAAGAGCTACCAAGCAGGATATGTTGAAGAAAGGGATAAAATTGATGTATTGTCCATGCATTGATTGTGATAATCTGAAGATGTTTACCAACCCGGCGCATATCGAGGGCCACTTGATTCGAAGGGGTTTCAAAAAGGAGTATACATGTTGGACCAGTCACGGTGAAGAGCAAATTATACCGGAAGGTAGTAACATCGTCGAGGGAGACAACGATATGCCGGATGTGGACTGTGCTTTCGATGAGGGTAGGTCGTACGATGACAATCTGGATCAGATGCTACGCGATGCAGAAGGAGACTATAGTGAGAGAGAGTTTGGTAGATTAGAGGGCTTAATGGATGACTCGGGGAAACCTTTGTTCCCAGGCTGCAAGCCAGAATATACAAGGTTGTCCTCCGTGCTTGAACTGTTGAAATTGAAGGCAGGCAATGGTTAGTCCGACAAGAGTTTCACGACATTACTAAGTCTCCTAGCGGACATCCTTCCAGAGGGAAACATATTGCCCAGAACCACCTAACTAGCCAAGAAGGTTTTTTGTCCATTGGGAATGGAAGTAGAAAGAATACATGCATGCCCGAATGATTGTATCCTCTACCGTAAAGGGTATGCAGACATGCATGTATGTCCGGTGTGCAAAGCATCCCGATACAAGCGTAAGAATCACTCTGATGACGGTGAGGGCATCGAGGTGAAGCAAGGACCTCATGCTAAGGTGTTGTGGTATCTGCCTATAGTTTTCCGTTTGAAGTGTTTATTTGCGAACCGAAAGGAGGTAAGATTGCTACGTTGGCATTTGGAGGAGCGTAAGAAAGATGAAAAGATAAGACACCATGCTGATTCTGCCCAGTGGAGAAACTTTGATAGGAGCTTCGAAGACTTTGGTGTGGAATCGAGGAATATAAGGTTTGGGTTGAGTACAGATGGAATGAATCATTTCGGTAACATGAGCAGCCGACATAGCACCTGACCCGTGAATCTAGGTATGTACAACCTTTTTCCTTGGCTGTTATGAAGCAGAATTACATTTTGATGTTTCTACTTATCCAAGAGCCGAAGCAACCTGGGAACGATATTGATGTGTACCTAGCACCATTGCTTGAAGGTCTTGTGACACTGTGGAACGAAGGGGTACAGGTATAGGATGCGTACAAACGAGAAAACTTCACTTTACACGCCATGTTGTTCTGCACCATAAATGATTTTCCTGCCCTTAGTAACCTATCGGGGTTCAGTACAAAAGGATCCAAAGCATGTTCACACTTCTTACATGATACCGAAAGTGTGTGGCTGAACAACTCGCGCAAAACTATGTACATGCATCACCGTAGGTTCCTTCCGAGGTATCACCCATACCGCAAGATGAAGAAATAATTCGCTGGAAATAAGGAGGACAATTTAGCTCCAAGGGCTTTTAGAAGGAAAGAGGTCTATGATATGGTCAAGGATATCGATGTTGTGCTTGGAAAGAGTCGTAAATTGAGGACCCGTCAGAAGAACATCTGGAAGAAGCGATCAATTTTTTGGGACTTACCTTATTGGGAGCACTTAAAAGTTCACCACTGCATCGACGTCATGCACGTGGAGAAGAATGTATATGATAGCTTGATTGGTCTCTTACTGAACATTCATAACAAAACAAAGGATGGTGTCAATGCACGGCGTGACTTGGTTGATATGAATATAAGGACCGAGTTAGCACCGAAAGAGACCAATAAAAGATGAACGTACCTTCCCCCCAGCTTGCTACACTCTGTCCAAGGCCGAGAGAAAGGAACTATGCCAGAGCTTACATGGTGTTAAAGTTCCATCCGGTTACTGCGCCAGCATGAAGAAACTTGTTTCCATGGAAGATTTGAAATTAATTGGTATAAAGTCTCATGATTGTCATGTGCTAATGATACAAATGCTTCCTGTTGCAATTAGAAGTATTTTGCCGAACAAGGTCCGAGTGGCAATTATGAGGCTGTGTTATTTCTTTAACTCAATTTCGTAGAAGGTCATTGATCCCGAAGAACTAGATGCGCTGCAGGTCGAGGTGGTGATGACTCTATGTCATCTTGAGATGTATTTCCCTCCATCATTTTTTGATATCATGGTCCATCTCGTTGTTCACCTTGTGAAAGACATAAAGATATTCGGCCCTATGTTCCTACGTTATATGTACCTACTCAAGAGGTACATGGGAATTCTCAAGTCCTATGTATGGAATTGATCTCGGCTAGAGGGCAGCATCATCGAAAGTTATGCAACCAAAGAGGTCATTGAGTTCTACATCGACTACATGGTTCAGGTGGAACCGATATGTGTGCCTTTATCTCATCATGAGGGGAGGTTGGAGTGTATCGGGACCATCAGAAGGAAAGCAATCACTTCCGATTTTGACGCGTACGCTCAAGCCCATTTCACGGTCTTGCAAAACATGACCCAAGTATCCCCGTACATCGACGAGCATAAATACATGGTACACCAGTAGAATCCAAGCCGGTCGGAGGTTTGGATCACGAGAGAGCACAACCTCTAGTTCAACGCATAGTTAAAGGTGTGATTCATTGAGAGGCCATCATCAAGTGATGATACGCTGCCATGGTTGGCAAAAGGACCAAATTTTATTGTTGTGACATGGTAAGGATACGACATAAATGGGTACACATTTTATACGACAGCTCGGGATAGAAAGAGTGATACCCGTAATAAATGTGTATCGTGATAGATGCGTTTCACGAGCAGTTCAATACCGTTGGGATGAGCTCCTACTATGGGTTCGTAGAGGAGATTTGGGAGCACGACTACGTACTTTTCAAGATCCCCCTGTTTCAGTGCCATTAGGTCAAACTTCCACAGGGTGTGAAGGTCGACAAGTACGGTGTCACTACTGTGGACTTCTAATGTGTTGGATACAAGAACGAACCATTCATACTCGCTAAGCAAGCTGTTCAAGTTTTTTATGTAAAGGACCTGGCAAATAAGAATTGTCACGTAGTTCTTCATGGAAAAATAATGATTGTCGGAGTTGAGAGTGTCGTGGATGAGGAAGAGTACAATCAATTTGACGATTTGCCACCTTTCGGAGACGGCATCAGGGTCGAGGAAGAACCCAGTGAGGAAGCTAGCTATATATGCGTCGATCACCGTGAAGGGCTATATTTTAAAATGAAATAGTAAGTGGAATGATCCCACACGATGACACCTATTTGGAAAATTGTTTCATTGTAATTAACAAACTCGGCAAATAATTAAGGAATTATTCCATTGTAATTGATTCACTAATTAAGAAATCATTCCATCTGTGATTGTATCAACTGCTTTCTTGTTTTCAGAGGGTATGGCTAGCATTTCCTGAGTCTAGCCGAAAAAATATTCTTTTCAGACATAATATTTTTTAACTATAGAAGGAACTATCATAGGCGGTTTAGTGGAATAAACCGTCTGTGATAACGAGGCGCCAAAACATTTCGTAAAAATTTCCCCCACGCGCGCTGAGCATCACAGATGGTTCCATAATAAAACTGTCTGTGATACTTAACACACACGCTTATTAAAATAGAACTGTCTGTGATATTCTCGCTTATTGTAGATGGTCCTAAAATAGAACCATCTGTGATATGCTCAATTATCGCAGACGGTTCTTTAGGAGAACCATCTGCGATATGCATTTATAAGTAGGGTGCCACTAGGGTTTTCGTCCTTACTACTCCTTAGTCTTCAGATCTCACTCTCTGGTCCGCCTCCCTAGCGCCCTTACTTCCCGTGTTCCTCCCGTGCCTCCCCTCTCCGCGCCGGCGTCCTCCCTCTGTCGTCGTCATCCCCGAGCCTCCTCTCTCAGCGCCGGCACTCTGCGACCCCCGACCTCGACTCCCTCTTTGTCCACACCTCTTGCCAAGGTACGAGCTCATCGCTTTAGATTGTGCTAGTAGAATTTTCAAATTGTGCTGATTTGATTGACTCTAGCACTGGGAGATATTGCTTAGTAATATTGTGGGAGGTACGAGCTCATCGCTTTGGATTCTCTAATATTGTGTCATGTTATTCATGCTCATCAAAACCCTCTGTTTCATTATGTTGATGTTGTCTAGTCATTTTGCTCCATTCTGTCAGTAGCTTCTGTTCACTGTGATTATTGTTTATATTCCTGTTAATTGAAATATTGTGTAGTTGGTTCAATTGAAATATTGACAGTGAACTCTCAATTGATGATTTATTTTGTTGTAAAGTTCTATCTTTTGAGCATTTTATCCTTATTGATGCAGTACTGATTTATTGATCTTGTAGTAATATCATTTATTGATGTAGTATTGATTTGTTGATCTTGCAATAATATCATTTATTGATGCAGTACTGATTTGTTAATCTTGCGATATAGCGTCTGCACCGTCTTCGCCGCCGTCATTGATGTCGCCAAATGCGTCTGGATCTCTAAGGAAAGTGGTACCTAAATGACATGCTAGAGGAATATCGAAAATGCCTATGAGCCGAATGACCATCACGACCGTCAGTACCTCTGGGGTCCCTCTGCTTTTCGAGAAAGTAGCGGCAGCATTCCAGACCACCTGCGGTACTTGGAAGGGAACGAGTCTCCATCACCACGCAGAAATAGAAGGATCTGACGGCCGTAGAGAAAGCGTAGTTGTGGACTAAAATTACAACGTTGTTCGATATCCCAGCAAAATTCTCCGATCTCGTGCGACGACAGGCGTTCCTCTCGATGGGACACGCTTGGAAGACCTTCAAGAGCAAGCTTGTCACACACGACTCCGAGGCGTATAGGAGTCAAAAGAGATCCAAGACCGAACGCGAGGAACAGTTGAAAGAGGAGATTAGTGCATAGATTAGTCCACAATTTCAAGGACAGATAACATCATTGCAGGAACAAATGAATCAACTCATCAACCAGTCGCAAGCCACCCCCGTGATTTTGGGAGCCAGTCCCCCTCAACATCAGAGTAGCGTCGTGTCCACGCTTGCACTTTCTGAACTTGGCGACGTCCAATTACCTATCGATGTCATCCAGGTAATGTACATCTCTGGAATGCTCGAAAGATAGACCTGTAGGACGCCTTAGCTAATTGTGTATCGTTTTGTAGGTGCCCACGCTCTGCAGGGTCCAAGTGAGGCTAGTTGGGTCCATTTCTATTGAGGCTGGACGAGGGTAGTGTATCCATGCCAGGAAGGGATAGTGGTGCATGGTGCCCAGCTGGCGTAGGGTTACACTAAGGTCTAGGTGGACATGGTATATGATAATTTGATGGCCATCTCGCTGGAGAAGCGCCCGAACGAAGAGATCATGACACTAGGGGATGCTTTGCACACTTATGTCCAGTGGCCCAAGAGGGACATCGCCCTTGACCCTACAGTGCCGTGATCTCCACACGACGACCATGCCTCTCCAACAGTACCCTCGATGACTCAACCTCAACCCCCGCTACAGAAGGCCTCCGTATCGGCTACCGTGGAGACAACGCCCAAGAAACAAGAAAAACGTGTCGAGTCGTCTTCCAGGAATACAAATAGCACGCGATGCGCTAAGGCCAAATCGAAGAAGATTAGGGTGCCTCACAAGTCCAGCATGTACCCCTCGGAATGCCGTTGGTCTCCGACACAATATTACACCACGCTGGTTTGGCTTGTGGGACTTTGCATGCTTGGTACATGCGACAGACCGATGAGGCGAGGGAAGACCGGCCTACTGGATTCACCATCAGCTACACGGAGAACCATTTCCTCCACAAGGCGAGCTACTTCATCGTGGGCTTCGAAGACTTATTTGATCTATTCAACCTCGGTGCCCTCGACGCCTCACTTCTACGATGTTGGACACTGTAAGTGTGTACAATCAAGTTCTACATTCACGCAATACCGTTAAATGTCATAACTCATTGCTTATATATAGATACATGATGCAAGAAGCCCAGCGATCACGACAACCGATGGGTTTCCTCGACCCACAGTTGATCTCTGAGCAAAGCATCACTCAAGACACATCCTACGTCGAGAAGTACATAACGAGGGGATTTCTTACTCACCTCGACAAGCACTACATACTGGTGCCCTACAACTAGGGGTAAGTGCTTCACTACTTGCTATACAAATTTTATTTGTTCTTTATACGCAACACGAACTTAGGTTTAATGACTATAGTGACGTACTCATAGATACCACTGGATCCTTTTAGTCATTGTACCAAAGTGGAACAAGGTAACATACCTTGATTCCCTAGTCGACAAAAAACACGACTTCACCATTGTGCAAAAATTACTCGATAGGTATGCTCATTTTCTCCATACGTAACTCTATTGTAATCTTCCTTCGTTTGAAATGTCCGAGGATAACTTTTTGGAATCACCTAGGTCGTTTAGTGCCTATGTTGCCGGGGGAGAGACACACAAGGAACGAAGCGTTACATTGCGACACAAGACTAAATTTTCGGTACCCGCTATAGCACAATAATCCTATATCACACTTCATAACTTGGCCTCTCGAACTGATTATACATATATCCTATATCACACTAATATTTTTGCAGTGCTACCAGCAACAACTACAAGGCGATGTATGTGCATTCTACGTTTGTCGTCATATGCTGGAAATCATGAGTGCTAAGACGAAGGATCCAGAGGTTTGTCAATCAATCCTATATATATATATATATACGTATATGTATATGTGCTTACTACATTACTGTTGCTAGCCACAGGACATGACAATCAAAGAAAGTGCCTACCATCTGGACATACTCGCGGACATTCGAGGACAGCTTGCCAACTTTATCACGAGGGAGATCATTCACCCGAATGGATAGTTTCACCCCGACGACACCGATTTATGCTAATTCACTTTGAGTTGTAATTCAAATCACTTTGTAATTGATATTGAGTTTTTAAATCACTTTGAGTTGTTCTATATCAAATCAATTGTGATATATCTGTTTTCTGCTTGCTTGTTTTCAGAGGGCATGGCTAGTATTACCTGAGGCTAGCCGAAAAGCATAAAAACCGTCTATGAATGGATATTATCATAGACAGTTTACCACAAAAAATCGTCTGTGAATGCATACTATCACAGACGGCTACCACCAACAAATTGTATATAATACGTATCCAATCACAAACGGCTACCACCAACAAACCGTCTGTGATATGTCAAAAATCACAGATAACTTTTTTTACTAACCGTTTGCGATATATATACAATCATAGACGACTACTACTAACAACCGTCTGTGATACATATCCAATCACAGACGGATACCACCAACAACCGTCTGTGATATATGAGATATCGCAGACGGCTACTACCAAACACTGTCTGTGTTATGTATCTAATCACGCGGTTGGTACATATAACCGCTCAGTGATATCTCGAGATATCATGCATTTATTACTACCAAAAACCATCTGTGATATTTATGATATCACAGACGGTTATTTTTTCTAACCGTCTGTGTTATGTATATAATCACAGACGGTTGGTACATATAACCGTCTGTGATAGTTGGTCTTTACAGACGGTTTATACCATAAAATCGTCTGTGTTGTTGATTATCACAGACGGCTCAAAAACCGCCTGTGATAACCGCCTGTTATCACAGACACATAAAGTCATACGGTTCAAAAACCATCTGTGATGACAGTTTAGAACCGTCTATGATGACCCTTTCTGTAGTAGTGGCTATTGCTATTGTAAGGCCTCTCACCGTAATTGAAGTCTCAACTTAATCATTCAATTTTGTATTATTCATCTTTCATTGGTGTTCTTGTGTTTCTCTGGGGTGGCTCGGGCGGTTCTTTGTGAACATGTCAGTTGTGTATGACACGGTTGGTAACCAATCGAGGAGCGATGTAGCGGTGGCGAGGTTTGCTAGTCTCGACTGGATCTTAGTTAGCCACCCCTTTGTCAATGGAAGATCAGGACAAACTTGAATGCACACATTGTAAGTTGAGCCGTGGGAATATCATGGATGATGGTGAAGCATGGGCGATGCTTTGATGTGAAGGAATCGGGAAAGCTCGGTAGAGGAGCATTTTGGTAAATTGTCCAATACCAGAAAAGTGGTGGTGTGCGAAACCACAGCGGCAACCTAAGTAGATTAGGTCAAGGATACTCTATGGAGAGGAAAACTTGATGGATTTGGCCTAATGGAGCTAAATGTTAGTTCAAAGCCGGGATTACACATGCTATGTGGACTCACACACACACACACACCTGCGCGTGTGATCAAAGCTAGAAGATGAAACCAGGAAAAATGGTCTTGCGGCACAACAGCAGCTAGTGCCTTTTCGGTGGTTTTTTGTTATATCAAATCAAATATTACAAACTCAACAATTACAGGATGTTACAGCTAACAAAGGGAGTCCAACAAGCATGGATCATGATCCACAATTCTAGATATGACTCCATCTTTCTTCAACATGCGCAACAGCTCCTACAATTGTGTGGCAATAAGAGTTGACTCATGCAACTACATTCAAACTTTGTACAAACTCAGATGACACAACTAGTTGGTTGTACACTAACCACGTGAGCAAACTAGTGTGCAATTTATGTAAAATAACAAGATTATAACTAACAATCACCCTGTTAATCTTGTTGCCAGTTCCTCACCTCTTGAATTCCAATCTTTTGGAGCATTTCTACAAACTTTACATGGCCAAGTGACTTTGTCAGGATATCAGCAAGTTGATTGTCGGTTGTAACATCCCAAATTTTGGTTTGTTTTTCAAGCTTTTAAAAACAAAAGTATCCATTTGATTTTCCTTGTTTAAGTCAACGCTTAATGTGAATTTTCAAAAATCAAAACAATTTAATGTGATTAATTTAAACTTCAATTAAATTAAAAGTTGTTTTATTCAGTTTGCTTGAGTTCCAGAGAATTTTCTGGAATTTTTGGAGTTTAGTTGCTATTTCTTTGAGCTCGGTTTTATTTAATTAAATTTCTGAAATTCGGGAATCATCTAAATCTGGACTTTTCTGTCGGGCTGAAACTTTCTTTTTCTGGCCTTTGTATTTTCTCTCTAGTCTGGCCCATTTTCTTCTCCATTCTCCTTTTCTTTCCTTTCCCCTGGACTGGCCCAATCCTTTCCTTCTTTCTCCCGCGCGCAGCCCAAACCGGCCACCTGCTTTTCCTTTTCTTTCTTCCTCTGCCGGTGGACCCTGCCACTAGAGCCACCTTCTTCCCCGAGTTGGAGTCTTTTTCATGTACGCCTTACCGCTGTACTCCACATGAACTATCCCTCTTCGACCCTATATAAGCTGCCCCACCGCGTCAAAAATTCCACCCTAAGTCCCTCCCCAAAAGCCGTAAGTCGATTTCCCCGAATCGATTTTGTTTTCCCTGCCGTGTTCTGCCACCGTTGAACCTCCTCCTTTCGCATTGTCACCTCCGTTGAACTCATGTCGACGCGTTCTACGTGCTGCTCCTATCGCCATCATCGAAGTGTCGCTGGACCACTGCCGCCCCTTCTTCCCCAAATCCGGCCGCGCTACTCCATCTCCGATCTAGCCATCGGTAAGCCCCTTCGCTATCCCAAGCGCGTCATCTCGTTTGCCTTGCTTTTCTCTTATGATTCCCTCACCTTCTCATTGCTTCCCCACCGCCGAGCCGAGCCACCACCATTGTCATTCTTCTCCATCTCCGGCTATCGTCTCGTCACCGCTCTAATCATCCTACAGCCGCCTTGGTTGACCCGGTGTGATCCTATTTCTATCGTCGTGCTAGTGCTCCTCTTCGTTTTCTTTGGACGCCATTGAATCACCATCACCGTCGCGTACCCGAGCCGCCTCACCACCGTTGTCACCATCGCAAACAAGCCGTCGCCACCACCCGTAGAACCCTTGTGTTAGTGGGGTTCTATTTTGCTAGTTGGTCGCTACTCCCTCACCGCCGTTCGCCATAGTCACCAGTGCCAATGCCGCCAGCCAAGATCCCCTATTTTCTTTCTGTGTAGCTTCCTCTCCCTCTCTCTTGCATGTGGGACCCTCCTGTCAGCTCTCTCTTTCTCTCTCTATCAACCCAGCCCCACATGTCATCCTCTCTTTCTCTCTCTTTCACTTACAAGTGGGTCCCACTTGTCAGCTCAATTTCTTTTCATTTTGTTTTCTAGCCGAGAGAATATTCCAGGAATATTCTTTTCCCTCTCATTTTCCTTTCTGGCAAATGTCCCGAGAGTCCATTCTCCTTCGTTCGAACTCTAATTCAGTCCGTTCAAATTCCTAAATTCATCTAAAATCGAGCTCTTTCTATTAGAGTTGGTTTTACTATTTTGGAATTTTATTTGAATTTATTTTGAATCTATTTGTGCTTTGCTTGTTATTTTCTCTGTCGTTAGACGATCTGTTTCACAGAGCAGGAGTAGAAGCAAACTTTGAAGATTCAAGTATGGTAACTAAGTAAAGCCAAAGCCAAGGCAAGTCATAGTTCTTTGATCATATTGAACCTATGATTTCAAAAATATATTGTCTTTATATCAATTGCATGCTATCTTTATATCAACTGTTTTGGGAGAATGTTAATCACCTATTATCATTATGCCTCCATTGAACTTTTGAATAAAATGACTCACTTGTCACCATGGCATGGTTAATTTTAGTTGGACATATTTGTATCACCAACATGGGTATTGTACAGATGCTTAGTTATGCTTAGTTATGATGAGCTCATGATCACATGAACAATAATGTTAAATTTGGCTTAATAAAATTTGGAATTGTGGCGGGTAGCCAATGTTGTTAAAATTTGTGTACCATGACAGGGTATATCATTGATCTTGGTTAAACAAAAATAATTTCTGCTCGGGCGAGCGATCGTGAAGTGGGGGTGCGGTTAGCACATTGTGGGTTTGTGGTAGACTCGCCTGAGTAACTTGTGAAGGACTTAATCTTGTGTGCCATTGAACTGGGCTTTATCATATAACCACATGCTTGGTATGGGACATGCCTAACTTAGTAAGTTATAAAGTTTCGACATTGACTACTCAGGTTGTGAGTTTTGTGATGGGTGGATGTGTGGACTATCCTGAAAGTCACATGTATGGGCGGTTCGCCATATCCAGGTCCAACGGTGTGCGTCGGACCAATGGTGAGGTTGGGGTCGACGGTATGCATATCAAGGGAGTCAATTGTTGAGATAAAATTTCTGAAAGGTTTTGTTATTATTGCTCAATCACATACTTCCGTATGGCCAGTCATGGCTACATGACGAGTTAATTGTATCTTGTGGGTAAAGTGTACAACCCCTACAGAGTGTTAAATTAATCTATTTGAATAACCATGTCCGCAATCATGGACATGTCCGGGGATTCCACACGAGAGGTAGAGTTTCTTTATAAAATATGTCAGAGTGTGAATGAGAAGTTCACTTGATGAATATAATGTTCATTTGGTGAATGGGGAATTCACTTGATAGTTTGGTTGGGAAGTGAATGGGAAGTTCACTACTTGATTTCAAAGAAACTGTTTACTTTATTGTCATTTAAATTGCGTATTTCAATCTATTTACTGTATTTATCATCAATATTGTTTTCTGCAAAAGAACCATATAGCTAATCTTTTGTTCAAGCCTTGCATGAATATTAAAAGCATACTGTTTCCCTATGACTTGTTGAGTACTTTATGTGCTCGCGACTTAAAACTTTGCTGCTCAGTTGAAGAATATCAGCCGCTCAAGAATTCTTTGAGAAGGAGTACTATCAAGACTTTGTGAATTAGGAAGCGTTCTTTACTCGATTGCCTGTGGGCATGTTGATTGGTCTTTCCAAGTTTTCTCATTCTGCTGCAAGAGTTTATTTATTTCTTTAGCCCTACGTGGCAAGTTAAGTAAACATTGACCATAAGGTCCAGTTATTATTACTATTTGTTATTCTGAGATCTTTTTTAGTTAAATTGATAAATGGATGGTATTCCATCGATGTTTTCTGTGTGAACTAACTACTGATCTGGGACTAGTTTAGAATACACAGAGGGTTTCAGATATGTAAATCTGGGTCCCGACATCAGTGCTCACATATTCCACCACAATCTTGTTTGCTTCAACACACACTCTTATAAAATGATATCTTGTATCAATATGCTTGCTTCTATCATGATGCACCGGGTTCTTGCCTAGAGAGATTGCCGATTTATTGTCAACCATTAGAGTCACTTGTTTAACATCTTTCTTTAGCAGATCAGAGAGAAGTCGACTAAGCCAAATGCCCTGACATGCTACTAAAGTTGCAGCTATGTATTCCGCCTCACACGAAGACAAGGCAACTACCTTTTGCTTCTGTGAGTACTAGCTAACTGGATTTGAGCCAAGGTAGTACACAACTCCAGTGGTGCTTGTTCAATCATCCAAATCTCCGGCCATAGCACTATCACTATAACCGACCAATCCCTCATTCCCATCGTCCTTTCTCACATAAAAGCATCCATAGTTCAAGGTACCACAAACATACCTCAGAATATGTTTCACTGCCATGATGTGTTGTGATGTGGGCGCCTCCATGTAACGACTAACAATGCCAACATAGTAACAAATGTCTGGTCTCGTATTAACAAGATATCTCAGGTTGTCCACTATGCTTCAGTAATAAGTAGGGTCAATGGGTGGTTCACCACTTGCCTTGCTCAACTTCAATCTTGCTTCCATTGGAGTTTGCCTTGGATTACAGTCTCTCATTCCATATTTCTCAAGTATTATGGCTGCATTGGAGGACTAACAAAGAGATATACCTTGAGGTCCTTATCGTACTTCTATGCCAAGATAATAGCTCAACTTGCCACGATCACTCATGCTGAACAGATTTCTCATCTCAACTTTGAATTTTTGATATTTCATCAGCATTTGACCCAGTAATAATCAAGTCAGCCATATATACCCTGACTATGATCATAGAATCTCCCATTCTCCTCTTATAGACTGCACGCTCAAGAGGGCATTTCTCAAACCCAAGTGAACACAAGCTCTTATCCAGCTTGGAATTCCACGCTCTAGGGGCTTGACAAAGTCCATACGAGGTCTTTTTCAACTTGAACACCTTGTGGTCATTCTGCATATCAACAAAACCTAGCGGCTGTGAGACAAAAACTTCCTCCACAAGATCACCATTGAGAAATACAGATTTCATGTCCATGTGATGGACTTGCCATCCCTCTTGCACAGCAAGAGCAATTAGCAATCTCACTGTTTCAAGGCGATCCACTGGAGCAAACACTTCATCGAAGTCCACCCCCTGTCGTTGCACATATCCCTTCGCGACAAGCTGTGCTTTGTATTTCACCACCTTGCCTTGAGTGTTCTTTTTAATCTCAAAGACCCACTTCAAGCCAATGGAACGCTGCCCTCCCAGCAGTTCAACCAATTTCCACGTCCTATTGTCACAAATGGCCTCTAACTCATCTTGCATTGCCCTTGTCTAGCATGTATGCTTTCCTGCCTCGACATGTGATTCAGGTTCCTCCATGGCTATCAAGCACAACTCGTTATAGTCGAGCTCGACTACAGGAGCATTCTCATACACATCTTGAAGCTCACGGTAACGGATTAGACCATCAACCGATGAGTCAGATCCGAATGTTGCTAATCCTATCATAGCGCCTGCTGTGGCAGTCGATCCTAGTAAGAAACCCACCGTGGCAACTGAATCTGGTGACATACCTGTCGTAGTAGTCGTGGTAGCTGCAGTGGAGACAAAAATCTATGTCAAGTGCATCACCGAGCGTCTGTGTTGGCATTATCGGTCCAACCTCATTGTTCTGGTGCGATGACTCAGCTTCCTCGCTGGTGACATCAACACTTTCATACACGATAGTGAATGTGTTGCAGTGTTCAGTGGACTTAACCTCAGCTGCCTCATCCCATTTACAAGGCCTATGTTCCTCAAAAATGGCATCCCTGGTGATTTGCAACTTCCTGGTTATTGGGTTGTACACTCGATAGGCTTTTGACTTGGGCGCGTATCCAATAAACACCATCGTTGTACTTCTATCATCTAATTTCTTGACATAGGGTGTCACATTCTTAACATGTACCACACAACCAAAAGTACGGAGATGATTCACCTTTGATTCTTGTGATGCCATGCCTCATAAGCCGCCATGCTGGCTACGCTTTTCGTTGGTGCTTTATGTAGAAGATACACTGCAGTGGACACAGCTTCTCGTCAAAAGAAACTTGGCATCCTCATGCTCTTCAGTAAGCTTGTACCCATGGAGACCACAGTCTGATTGCGCCTCTCGACAATGTTGTTCTGCTGAGGCAAGTACGACGCAGAGAGGAAATGCTTTAGTCTAGAGCTTTCACAAAACTCCTTAAAATCGCAAGATCTGAATTCACCCCCATGGTCTGTGTGCAATCCCTTCAATTTGAGACTTGTTTCCAGTTCAACACTGCTCTTCAATTTTTTCAGTGTTGTCAAAGCTTCACTCTTGCACTTCAGAAGCACTATCCACATGAAACGAGTGCAATCATCAACTGCTAGCAAGAAATATCTATTGCCACTTGCTGTTGATGGAGAAATCTGTCCACAGAGGTTAGCATTGACTAACTGAAGCTGTTCTTTAGCCCGGTACAAAGATTCAGAGGGGAATGTAGCACATTGTTGTTTGCCGGCTAGACAACCCTCACATACCTGATCAACATGGTCCACTGGCTGCATTCCAATGACCATCTCCTTGTGCACAATGTCCCTCAATGCTCAAAAATTCAAGTGCCCAAACCTAGCATGCCACAACCAGGCCAAATCGTCACAAACTCCCAACAAGCACACTGGTTGAGACTGATTCAGGTTCAACAGATATAGTTTGTTGCGTGAGCGCTTCACCTTGGCCAGTAGCTTCCGTTGTCTATCATAGATACACAAGTAACCATCTTCAAGAACCACTTTGCACCCATTCTCATCGGGCTGGCCTAGACTTACAATATTGCTTTTGAGTCTGGGGATGTAATAAACATCTATCAACACGCGATGCTCCCCAGTCTTGCATTTGAACAACACAGAGTCTCTTCCACATATCTCAACCACAGACCCATCACCAAATCTCACTGAACCCGTCACAGATGAATCAAGATCAGTGAACTTGTCTTTACTTCCGGTCATGTGGTTGCTTGCTCATGTGTCTAGATACCAAAGATCACTGCTATAACCATGCTCACCACCTAGATTTGGCCCCACCTTCTGTCATTAAGCATAACATGATTACTCACAAAATCTTCACCAATGACAAGGTCGCATACCTCGGACATTAATAGTGCTGGCTCGTTGTCGTCCTTCTTCTCAGCAACATAGGCCTTCTCCTCCTTCTAGCCACGACATTCCAATGTGAAATGGCCGAGATTATTGCAGTTGTAACAGAGAATCTTGGTTTTGTCAAACTTCTTCTTACCGAACTCAGTAGTGCACTCACCGTCATTGTGCTCACTGTGCCCGCAACCACCACGGCCACAGCCACGACCGCGCCCGTCGCACCAGCGACCTCTCTTTTCTTTTGACTTGAAGCCGCTGCTGGATTATTCAGCATCCTTGTTCATCGCCTTGGCCTCCCACTCGGCACAGGTTAAGAGCATGTGCTCTTCTTCGGTCGCCAAAATGACGTGCTCCCTCTTCGTGCTTTTTCAAGCGGTCGATCAGTTCTTCAACCTTCATTGCCTTGAGGTCTCCAAACTGCTCGAGCATGGTGACGGCTAGTGCAAACTTCCCCGGGACAACACGAAGAAATTTTCTTACAACATAAATATCTTCCATCTTGTCCCCTAGACCCCGGATCTTGCTGATAATCGATGTCAGTCCCATAGAAAAATCATCGACGGATTCGGTGTCTTTCATGCACAGATTCTCGAACTCACTCTTGAGGTTCTGCACACACGACTCCTTGACACGATCTTCACCAAGGTGCATCGTCTTCAAGGTCTCCTAGGCTTCTTTGGCGGTCCCCTTCTCCACCAAGAGTAGCAACATACCTTCTGGCACATCTTGGAAGATTGCCGCGAGCACCATTTGATCCTTCGTTTCATCCACAACTTCTTTCTCCGCAATTGCATCCCACACGCCTTGAGTTCACATGAAAACTTTCATCTTCACCGCCCAAGTTGCATAATTGCTCCTTGTGAACATAGGGTACTGAAGGCTCACACTACCTTCTCTCGTCGGCGCCTTCGATGAGCCCTCGCTGTTACTGGTGATTGCACCTCCCGGCGATCGCATCATTATCTTGGGCATGCAACTATGAAGAACATGAGCTCTAATACCAAATGTTAGTTCAAAGCCAGGATTATACATGCTATGTCTACTCACACACACACAAACAATCATAGCTAGAAGATGAAACTAGGAAGAACACGAGAGAGACACAGTCTTGCGGCACAACAACAATTAGTGCCTTTTCGGTTGTTTTTTGTTATATCAAATCAAATATTACAGACTCAACAATTACATGATGTTACGACTAACAAAGAGAGTCTAACAATCATGGATCACGATCCACAATTCTAGCTATGACTCCATACTTCTTCAACGTGCGCAGCAACTCCTACAATTGTGCGGCATGAAGAGTACGTGAGTGAGATCCGTTTATGTGTGGGTTTAACGGATGCCTGTTAGGGTTTTCTCTCTAGACATGACCTCCACTATATAAGGGGGGTGTAGGATTTGCACACCCATCTAAGCCAAGGAACCCTAATGTGAAAATTTGGGGAGAGTAGAGAGATGTGGATACTAGGGTTTGAGTGGTGTATTGAGTGAGATGATAGCACTTGTGTGTGTTTCCATAGTGGCTTTGTCCTCCTAAGGGAGTGACTGTAAACATTCATCTCCAAGAAGAAATCAAATCTCTAAATTCGTCCAAGTCTTCCACTTATATACTCAAGTATTGATTTCTTGATTTGGGTTGGTTTTTTTGTGTTCCTTCCTCCCCTCTTGATCTTGCTTTGTACCTAGGACGTGTAAGTGATGGATATATCTTATGGAGACCAAATCTCATCTATCTAAGTACTTTCTATTGCAAGTTATTGATTTTGCCTGATTTTGGTGGAAGAAATGGTGATTTTGTGGGTTTTACTTTTGAGGGCTTTTGGCTTGATTCTTGTAGTGATTGAGGGTGGTAGAAAGTGTGGAAAACCATCATTAGCCATCTTGGATTGATTCCTCCCATGATCTCCTATCAATCATCGTTTACGTAGTTGACCCGGTCTTGGTGCAATCTTCTCTCAAACGGAAAAAGGTCAGAACTTTGGAAATGATCTTCAAGATGTTTGATTGGAATCAGTTCTTGACATCCTAGAGATGGTGTGTTTCAAGTTTCATGAAGTTTAGAGTTGTGAATCAGAAGTTGGATCAATTTGTGATTTTGAAATCGTGTTGAAATTCAGTCCTGCGCTGATTTTACTGTTCATCCGGCCTGACCAGTCCAATGGGGATTTTTGACGAGTCTTGATCTTCTTGTTTCCTTGTTCTTGTTTCAATAATTCTCTTTGATCTTCATAGCTCCATAAAGCTATTGGAGTGAAAGAACAATGAACTCCTTAAGGCAGAAGTTTTTAAAGAGACAGTTGATTATGTGGCATCTATTCAACCCTCTTATAGTCGTCTTCTCGGTCCAACAGAGAGAAGTCACACTAGTACTACTCTTGTATCACAGTCATAGTTAGCTTGCTAGGTTCATGTTAAGTCATGCAACACATGAAGACTCTAATGGTGCATGTTGCTATTAAGTAATGTAAAAAACAACCATCTTCCAAAAAAGATAACATAGCTTGTATACTACAGAATGTTTTAGGATCAATTCCTCATTTTGCCTCATGTTTTTTTATGGTAATTGATCATACAACATCTTTCCCGTAAGAGCCTTGCAATATCTATGGACTTGCAGCCTTGCATGCACGGAAAGCCTTGCACTCGTAAGACCAAACTAAATAAAAGGGGGCGACTACTTATCAGATGTCCATGTTATTACTTCATGCCTTTGTATATATGTAGAAATCAAATGCTATATGTAGTTATATACTAGTGTGTGTGTGTGTGTGTGTGTGTCCAACAATAGAAGAAGAGGTAGCTGGCACCCATGCATTCATGCTACAGAATGTTCGACTACCAGTTGTGTACAGTAGGTTTCGAAATAGATTCGCCTATATGATAGGCTGATAGCTAGTGATAAGTGGAGGATTCATAATATACTAGAGGCTTGCACGTGCCTTGGCGCTTAGGGGCAAGCATAAGAGGGAGATTACATGTTTGTGTGCTTGTGTGATGTGTGATCAAGGTGATATAGCAGCAGATTACATGTTTTTCTCAACCATATCATACTTAGGTGGTTAGTCCATCCACTTGAAAGGTACTTTATCAAAAGAATTCTAGATGCCCCTCATGTAGTATAGACTATAAAGATTAATTATCAATGCTTCCTTTCATTCAGATGGAGAGCAGCACCAGGTGAAAATTCATATAGAAGATTTCTAGACAATCTACAAGAAAATTTAGAAGTATTTGAGCATTCCCATGAGATGTTCTCTGCTCTCGAAGAGAGTAAGAGTCCCAAATAACAATATCAGTCATTTAGGTTAAGTTCTTATGGAACCAGTAAAACATTATTCCCCATGTTTCTTATAGGAGTAAAACCACTATTACTCCGATCTTAGCCCCACAAGATTATGTTGTTACAAAAAATTGGGATGCTTTGCCCAGCTGACAAACAAATCTCAAACCACTCGAAGTAATGTAAGCTTATGAGCTCAAACGTAGCACTTCCAGTGGTACAAATCTCACTACAAGGACCATTCCAACACCCATATTGAATGTTCGCCTCATCTCTGCGTCTCCAATTTTTCCAACCTACAAATGTTAGAAAAACAAAAGCTAAGGAGCAAACAAAAAGCACAGTGCATGCAGACGAATATAAATCAAATCAATGTTCTATGAATTGTCAGTCTCCCTCTAGGGCTTTAATCCTACACAGAATTGTGTGCTTGATCGGTTGCGGTGTTTGTACCAAGCTCCCAAATTCTCATCTAGTCTAGGCTCAATTACTGTAGGTCCTCTAATACACACCCCAGCACTAACAAGAGTTTCCAGAATATCAGTATAAGATCAACAATAACAGGAATTCTGCTCTACCTGAATTACCTGATAAAATTTGGCATTCAATTTACTTCGATCTTTATAGTTTTTACTGAGTTCTGATTGAATGTGGTTGGCTGACATTAAATGTATTCAAAATGGATACAAAATAATCCAATAACTTTGAGTACAAACAATTGAATGTATTCACCGTGGATACAAGAATACACAAGCCAAGCTCATGGATTGTTAGTTCTTACCTGTTGAATCCACTTGAACACAGGTGGCACTACCCATGATCCAGAAGGAAATACTCTTGGGATAATATCAGTGAAGCCACCACGAGTAATATGGGCTAGTCCTTTTACACCACCCTTGCTTATAATCTCAATCACCTTTTCTCATTTCAAACTATTAAATTAGAAACTTGGGTAAACATCTATGGGAAATATGAGACATTCATCAGCAAAAGCTAATATGATTAACATAGATGACAGTTGGTGCCATGAGAGCTTCACCAACAGTAGTTGTTACGCCATCATTTCTTGGGAGCTGATAAGTCGAGGAGAGTCTGCTTTTGGCCAGTACTCTAAAAATAAGAACGTTTTCAACTATCATTAACCAGAAACCATTCAAGAAAAAGGAAAACACCAAGGACAAAAGAATAAAATTTGTACTATCAATCATCTATTTGGATCTGAAACAAATGGAACTAGATAAATGCAATACCTTCTAGCGAGATAGAACCTGTTAGAATTAGCCCCACTGGAAGGAAGACCAATGAGGATATCTCCCTCCACAATCTTTTTTGTCATCGATTACCTTACCGTCAATGAGCGCACCATCGGGGTGTGGTGGCCTCGACCAGTGCTAACCACTGCGAACCTAGCCACCGCAAGACTCCGCCTTGGCTTGACGACCGTAAGCCTAGCACGTGGACATCATCGACGATGGTTGGAGGCAAGGAAAAAGGGGGAGTTGAGGAAGACAAGGCGGCGGAGAAGACAACACCAAGAAAGGGGGAAAAAGCAATCGAAGCCAATCCAACTAAACGATGGAAAGGAAAAAAAATGAAGAACACCACAACATCCAAAAACAAGAAAAATGCGAAGGCAAAATCCTGGGGAAAACAAAATCCGCACATATCCATGGAGGAGGAGCCCTCGGATGCAGAGAAGAAACACTGCACGAAACAAGTATAGATACATGAGAAATCATCCCCAATGACATGTGTAACCGACGGGAGGAAAATAGCAGGAGGAGAGGAGGCAAACCACGAGCGGCAGAAACTGGAGCACAGGGATGTCCAGCGTTATGGCGTGGGGAGGAGGCGGGGTGGCAGCGGATCAGCACGAGCGTATCGCCGGAGTGTGGGGGCCTCTGCTACTACTAGCCACTGCAAACCTAGCCACCGCAAGACACCACCTTGGCCTGACGATCGCAAGCCCAGCGCATGGGCAGCATCGACAATGGTTGCAGACAAGGAAGAAGGAGGAGCCGGGGAAGGCAAGGCGATGGAGAAGAGAGCGGCAAGAAAGGGGGAAAAGCAATCTAGCCAATCCAACTAAAAGAAGGGAAGGAAACCAACTGAGTTCCTACCGCATACAAAGCACAACTGAAGAGTCAAATAAAGAAAACAGATCAGAAGGAAGCTTACAGCGGGAGGGAGAGGGTTGACAAAATCAAGGAAAAGGCGACGACCGGAGGATGCGGAAAGGCGAGGGCAGACCTGCAGAAGCAAGAAGCAAGTTAAACAAGTCACACAACGTGCAACATGAAAGAACGAATTGAGCGGGAGAAATAAACTACAAAGCGAAGAACAACGAAAGGAAGAAAGCAAAAGGCAAACACAAACGGAAAGAGACGGAAAGACCGAAAGAAACGCACATGACGACCAAGGGAAAAAAAAGGGAAGCGCGAGCATAAAGAACTCGAGGTAAAAATAATATGCACAAATGAGCTAAAAAGAATCCTCCCTCACAGCGAAAAAAGGGGAAACGAAATACGGACAAAGGGAGGAACATCAGAAATAGCATCCAAATAAAGTAGGAAAGTGGAAATCAACAGAAATGAAATTGAAAGAAAAAGTAGAGAACAACCATGGGTCACGAGAACAAATAGAGAAAAGAAAGACATGACAAACCTTGGCCGTAAGAACGAAACGAGCACAAATGGAGAAGAATTCCCAATAGCACCCAAAAATACGAGGGAAAAAGAAGGAAGGGAAATCCAACGGAAACAAAGCCTCTGCCGAAATAAGCGAGAACGACGAGGGCAGGACCACACAACAACGGGAAGAATAAAAGGGCAGATAGAACCAGAACAGACAGATCTATGAGAAGGCAAGGCAACGTCACAAGCAATAACCAGAAAAACAAAAAATAAGGGGCGAGGAGAACCAAGGCGACAACAGCAGATGAAGAAAGGAGGAAAGGCGATTCGGCCGAGGAGAACGAAATCATGCAGATCCAAAAATGGGGACAAAAACAAGAACGGAAAGGCTTGATCTAGGAACAGGGAGGAAAACATGGGGGAAAACAGAGACCACCGGGCGAGAGCAGCCGAAATAGGAAGGAAGTAAAACTAAGCGATGGATAACCGAAGGATGAACAGTGGAAGCCGAAACGCAGGACGCAGGCGAGCGGAAGAACAAGCAACTGAGAAAGAAAGTAGGGAGGAAGAGGAAGAAGCAGAGCGTGCGCAGTGAGGGAGAAAATGAGGGAAGACGCATAGGAAGCGAGACAGCGACACACGTGGTGACGGGCATAAGAACACAAGGCTGCAACCAACCGTCTGGGAAGAGAACAACATACAGCATCGAACGACAGAAGGAACGCAAGGGCGTGGGAAACCAACGTGACCAAATCGCACAGCCGAAATCACGCGTGACAGCATCACACGACGAAGGGAAACACCGGCGACGGGGCCTGCCTCTCTGAGCCCCCTTTCTGCCTCCATTTAATCGGAAGGATAATGCATTCGATCGTTTACTCGATTGTCAATACACCTACATGATTTAACCATTTTTACCATTTTATTTACTCCCTCCCGTACCTTTTTAAATAATGCATTTAACTTCTCAACATGGGCAAGCACTCGGATATCACTTAACCATCTCAAGGTCCAACATGCATGAATCGACACTTTGGCTTGTAGCACTCGGATATCACTTCGTCGAAGAGAGTCAACCCAGTTAATGTGTTACGTTTACTTTTGTTGTTTTCTGCCGTGAATTGAGATCTCCGAAGATACAGAGTCGCTAGTCAGTTCATGAAATGACATTAATTGCCTTCGCTGTGCACGTACGAGTGGGTCGACCACAAAAAATAACAAACGGCCATTCGATGCTCCACGCACATGGCGTGACTGTGACCTATTCCACTCATCAACAGCTTTCATTCAGAGGTAAAAATTAATAAGGTCGTTCTGGTCTTTACATAGGCAACTAGTTAATTAAGTAAATGACGTAGTATACAGTACCTTAGGGGTTAAGAGCTCCTCGTGTCTCTTCGTAGCTTAGTTACTAAAATATATTGGCACTATGACACAGCTGTCCTGCGCATGTTCTTAATAAATTACTAACTTGGAGCATAGTTGTCCATGCATGTAGCCATGTAGGGGCACGTACGTAGTCGATGTGTGTCGTGTGTGACTTCTATGCATATACACAACTAGTAGTCTACTAGAAAACTATATCAATCGACGGATGGCGAAGCAGGCCAGCGATGCGCGTGAAGGAAAGCGCAGCACGCAAACCCAAAATTAAATTAGACGGGTGTGAAGGCATGACACGGTGGATCAGACGACGCTGTAAGGAGCTGTCGACGTGGCCTGCGAAATGGAGCATGAAGTTTCCCTTCATTTATACCGGAGGATGTGCAATGCATGATTAGTCACTTAAGCTGTTCTTGCTTTAAGGTATAGAAGTAGGATTAGCTTTTATCATATATAGAAAACATATCAGCCTCAGTGCGAGTCAAAGTGGTGAATTGCGACGGTCGACGCTTTTCACGGTTGAACTATCTTAACCACTAAGTAATGATATAGTTGTCCGTGCATGTAGCCATGTAGGGGCACGTACGTAGATGTGCGTCGTGTGTGACTTCTATGCATATACACTACTACTAGTCTACTAGAAAACTGTACCAATAGGGAGTTAGGCAAAAGAGGCCGGCAATATGACTCCCAATTTAGTACTGATCTGTACATACGTGCAATGCACGATTAGTCACTTAAGCTGTTCTTACTTTAAGGTATAGAACTAGGATTTGCTTTTATCATAGAAAATATATCAGCCTTAGTGCGAGTCAAAGTTGTGAATTGCGACAGTCGACGCTTTTCACGGTTGAACTATCTTAACCACTAAGTAATTAGTATGTACGTAATTCGTAATGTACCACTTATTTCAGTAGTTAGTAAAGTTCTAAAAGTAACCAACATGACATTAACAGTAAAAGACTAGTGTGTATGTTGATTAGGTCCCTGTATAGTTACTACTCTCATTTGGGTTTGTAATTTTGGGAGATCTTGTGTACACAAATAGGTAAATGTAATAATGCAAACGAAATCGATATCGGTTCTATTATCAAATCGACATGACTCTGTGGACAGAGAGAGAGAGACTTATCTGTCATTCTCAGGTTAGTTATTAGACCGTCATAGTAAACCCAACAGGACATGACTCGAAATGACACCCATTGCGCCAGTGTACACGATCGATTTGGTTCCTGCGCCCTCCATGCAATCCAACTAATAATCACCTCCTGAATGATGAACTCTTGACTAGCTAGATCGATCAGTTAATGCATAATGCATTGACTTCTTCTCCACTTAGACAGGCATGCATCCATGCAAACCTAAATATCGATCATTCGAGCGACAATAATGCATGTAATCCAGAGTGAAAAGGGCTCTCTATCTCTCATGCATGCGATTTGATCGAGAGTATCGAGGTTTGCTCCGGCATATCCCTGCAAATGGGCGAGTGGAGTGTCCAACATTTTGAGCCGGTGAATGGGCGTTGGACAACGCCAAAGGAAAGCGAGAGATCTCCATCAAAAGGCAGACAGGCAGCTCTGCTAGGCACAGGACGAGATGTACCCATGTCGTACGAGGAGCGCGCGTGGCAAGTTTAATCTCGAGCTCGACGCCGAACCACTGGCCACTGCACCGATGGAAACAACCACACAGTATGTAACACTTGCAAATGCGAGCTCGACACCGATCCACTGGCCACTGCAAACAACCACACAGTATGTAACACTTGCAAATGCATGCGAAGTAATTGTAACGCCTCTAAAATCTGAGACCTTCAAACCTTTCACAATCGTCTAGGATGTACAGTTATAAAGCAAGTAGCATTGTAAACAAGCTCTCGATTACAATGAAAACCAAACATTATTATACAAGATAAAGGCTTAACAGTCAGTTTTAACACTGACACGGGCATCCAAACCCAAATTTAATATAAAACAAGACAAAAGAACTTCAAACCACAGGTACACTTGGGCACGGTCGAGACCTAATAACAGTAGTCTTTGCCGTCCATTGGTCTACCGATGTCGGACCCGGATTCCGAGAATCCAAATCCTCTGTGAAAACACTGTATTATTCACTAGATCAGTAGTAGCACTCACAGGCACATTGCTGAATCATTCATACAAGGCGTGAATTAAACATTCAAATTTATTACAACACAGAGTGACATAGACCACGTCGGGTCGAGTTTTACAAAAAGGGCCGAACAAGGCCAACTTGTTTACATTACATAAAGCAACGTAAACTACAGCGGAAGCAAAAGGAGAGTAGGGCTCATCTCACCACAGGTAAGCAACTAGGGCAATCTGTATACGACGGATATTAACCAAGAGCTGGATAATATCGGTTGTACGCAAGTACCAACGAGTCCACTAGACTGGGGCGAGACCTAGACTATAGAACTATACTACTCTTCATCGTTTCCTTGACCACCAACTTCTGGGTCCTCGTAATACGCGTAGTCTCCTTGATCCTCATTGTCTGAAGGGTTTAGGGAGAGCGAGAATGAGCACAACTTCCGTGCTCGCGAGCCAACACACAATGCAATAATATACATGCAAGGTTTAACAAGGGTGGCTCGGGTTCTTTTATTTGCTAAAGCAACATTTTCAATTATCATGTTTACAAATTCCTATCACTTAGCATTTTAACGATTTGCATTTTGTTAAAGAGAATAATTGTGCAATAGTTGTATCAGCAGAGGTTACCTCCACCTTCATGCTTATTTTGATTTGAGCTACCTCCACTCAATTTAACTTCACTGGAGTACATCCACCCAGGGAAAACCAAATTCAGGGCTAGGTGAGCCCTCCACATTTTTCATACCACCCGCAAAGTTTTATAAATAGAACTAGCTCAAGTTGAGTTCTCATGTCCGTCTTTGACCGTAGGCACGACTGTTTAAACAGTTTAGACTCTACAGAGATTGTACATTGTACCCACAAGAGATAGTCATACTCATTACCCCACACAATTTCTTAGTCATGCGGTTGAGCGACCCTCACAGTAACCTTTCAATTTACCTCACCCTTTTCGTCGTTTCGCCCATATGGGGTTACGCCCATACGTTGTACGGGATGTTCACCACAACGCTATCGCAGCTGGAATACGGAGTTCCACAACGACTAGCGCAGCTGGTAACTTCACCCTTTACCCGTGTCCCACTCAAGCCGGAACCATTCACGTGCTTGTGCATTCCCATTATCCATCTAGCGAGATACATTCAGGGTTCAATAATTTACTAAGCCAAGTTGTAGTTTGCAGACTGGTGGTTGTACTTGTTTTACATGGGAGGTCGTAACAAGATTAAGTCCTTAATTCATCCGAGCGGTTCATACCACATTCCATTCATTCTCGTGCTACATTCGCACCCACCATTTATTCCATCCGTCCAGATGTGGTAATAGCAAGTTATTAGGGTTTTGAGGAGTAAAACCAAATTATCTCGTTCATCTCAGTCAATGGACCACCAATGACTGTCCAAATTCATTTCATGTTTGAAGAGATGATGTTTGGGGTATTTAATACCCCGGTACTTAAGCAAGTCTAGCATGTCGCTTAAGTACAACCTATAGCTAGTATTACCACATAGTTACTAAGGTGATATGGAATAATGGATTCAATATCAATGGATGGCATATTAATTAATTACTCAACAAATGGGCATTTAACTACCTTAAGCTTTAACATATATTTGATTAAAGAATTAAAGTATGCAATTTTGTTAATTTAAATGGATATAATTTGCATAAAATGTAGGCTCAATATGATCAAAGTATTGACTCACCTTGGTTATAGGCAAGAGAGTCTTGATATTCTTTAGCTTGATCAACTTGGAGGTCTCCTGTGTCTTCAATTCCTATTCAGACGAACGTACCGGAAAAAGCACAACAGTCAAAGAGAGCAAATAAATACACAAGAATACACCAATGAACTCCAAATTGAACAAGACCTATGACATTAGCAAGATCTTGAATTTACAAAATTTTAGAAATAAATTTCATAATTTTTGGAGCTATAATGGAGGAGAACGAAATTTACGAAGATTGAAAGGGGATTAAAACCCTAAAGAAAATAAAAAAAAAGGCAAAGAGAAAAGCTGGCCGTGGGGAACCCCGTGGACCACATCCACGTGCGGGCGCGCTTGTGCGCATGGTGGACCGGCTGGGGCTGGGCCCATTCGGCAGTCAAAGAGGGAGGGGGTGAAGGCAACTATCAGTGGGCCATTTAAATCAAAACGATCCCCATTCAATTTCATCCGATTTCATCTTCGGTTCACAGAGAAATAACCGAGGGGGGAAGCTCGAGGTGGTCCAGCAGCGGCGGCCCAGGGCGGAGAAAGAGGGGCGGCAGCGGCGGTCGTCTCGGCAACAGGGAGGGAGCAGGGAGGGGGATAGAATCCTCATGTCACGGGGCACCCGGTGACGAGGTCGCTGGAGGCGGAGGCTCACCGGAGCAAAGCGGCGGTGAGGCAGTGCGACCGTGAAGGGGGAGAGCGACGGTTTTTCGACTGGGGCTTACCAGGAGCAAATGGAGTGGCGTAGGGAGAATGAGGGGGCATAGGAGAGCTTAAATAGGCCACAGAGGAGGCTTCAGCGTCATGGGCCCACTGGCACACTGCGCATGGCTTGGACCGACCAAGGACGGGCGTGGGGGCGGCGGCAGTGCAGGCGAAGACTACAGGCTTCCTGTTGGCGCGAGTGTCGGCTCTGCTGCATTGCCTGCAGCAGTCCCGAGCTCTGTCTGGCGAGGATGGTGAGGACAAGCGTGACGCGGACGCGCAGCTTGGACCGGGCAAGCGGTTGCGGTCGACAACTTGCGGGATGCCATGGCGCGGTCCCGGTGCTTGGACCGGGCAAACGAGGGCAGCGAGGACGACAAGACAGGGCGAAGGCGGGGGCGAGGAAGTCGCGGCTGTCAGCGGAGCTTGCAGAGGTGGGTGGCGTCATGGGAGAGAGAGGGAGCTTGCTGCGGCTTGAAGAAGACGACGGTAACGAGCTGTTTTGAGAACTTAACTTACCTCCGAGCTCCCTCCTTTTTCTTTCCGTGCTTTCATGCGATCATCTTCTTCCTCTCTCTTCTCCGTGGCCGCCCGCTTGCGTGCACGCCGCCAACTCCCTGCCGCCACCTACTCGGCATGGTCGCGCCGCCTTCGAGTCGGCAGAAGCAGCAGCCGCAGCCACCGCCTCGCTCGTCGTCTGTCGCATCGCCGCGACCAACCCGTCTGCCGCCACTTGCCGCTCTCGCGCGCCGTCTTGCTGCGTCCTGCCACACGCGCCGCGACGCATGAAGCGACCTCGAGCGCCGCGTCCTCGTTGGCGCTTCCTCGCGCGCGCGCGCGCAAGCCTCCTCCTTGCCGCCTCGGCCGCGCGCAGGCCGGACGGGCCCCCTCCTCTTCCGCACGGGCCTCCCTATAAAGCTCCCTCCATCCCCATGCACGAGCTTCCACGCCCCCGAGCTCGGTAAGGTCCCACCGAGCCCGGCGCGCCCTCTCCTCGGCAGCGCGCCTCCTCGCCTCTCATCCCGCTCCGGTGAGTCGCCGCCCGGCCGACCGCGTCACGGAGTGCCCCGTGATGCGGGGATTCCATCCCCCTCCTCCCTTCATCTTCCCCGTCGCCGGGAAGTGCCCCCGCCGCGCCTCCTCTTCCTCCGCCCGTGGCCGTCGTCGCTGCCCGCTCCGCCTCGCCCGCCGGCCAGCCACCCGCCCGGCCTCCCCTGCCCTCGCCGCGCCGATCTGCGCTGCCCCTCGCCGGCCGCTCCCGCCGCCTTGCCCGTGCCTTTGTCTTGCCATGTCATCATCAAAACCCGCCCAGCGCCTCCTGCCTCTCCCAGGCCGCCTTGCCTGCCTGCAGGACCCGCCGCCTCCCGCGACCCCACCCCGCCACCCACCAGCCTCCCCGCCGCCGCCTGCCATGGCGCCTCCCCCCATCGCCTCCTCTGTTCTTCCTCTGTGCAAAGAAAGAAAAGCAAGCAATAGAATGGGGAATTTGGAGGAAATCAGTTGGGGGTTTCTTTTGAGTGGTGGCCCATTGTCATAGGCTCCCTCTCCCCTTATTAGCTGCCATGTGGCCCTTGCCTTGTGTTGGGCCACGCATCAGGCACCGAGAGGCTGCACCGTGGGCCCCACCGCCAGCCCATTTCTTTTTTTCTTTTTCTGGTTTTCTTATTGGGGTTTAACTCAAAAGAGAACTTCTAAAATTCATATCTTTTCCATTTTAACTCCAAAAATTATGAAATAAATTTCTAAAAATTTGTTAAATCAAGATCTTGCTAATGGCATAGGGCTTGATTAATTTGGAGTTTATTTATTGTCCCTATTTATTTATTTGCTCTCTTTGCCGTTGTGTCTTTTTCCGGTATTCTCGCGATTAGGATTTGAAACGCCATGGCGACCATAAGTGATCAAGACCGGGATCCCTAGCCTTTAACCAAGGCGAGTCAATACTTTGATCATATTGCCCCTACATTTTATGCAAATTATGTTCTTTTAAATTAGCAAAATGCATGCTTTAATTTTTAATCAAATGTATGTTAAAGCTTAAGGTAGTTAAATGCCCACTTGATGTTTAAATAATTATTATGCCATCCTTGATAACTTGAACCCATTATTCTTTGTCACCCTAGTAACTATATGGTAATACTAGTTATAGGTTGTATAGCGACATGCTAGTCTTGCTTAGAAATACCGGATATTAAAATATCCCAATCATCATTTCCTAAAACATAAAATGGTTTGGGTAGTCATTGGTGGTCCATTGGCTAAAGGATTGTGAAAATAAATTGGTTTCCCTCCTCAAAACCCTAATGCTAGCTTTATGCAGGCGGATGGTGAGGTGGTGGGTGCTCAGGAGCACATGGTTGGTTGGCTCGTGGAATGAACCGCCCAGATAACCCTAAGGACTTAATCTTGTCACGACCTCCCGTGTTAAACAAAGTACAACCACAAGTCGCAAAGTGCAACTTGGCTTAGTAAAGTTATTAAACCTTGGAAGTCATCTCACTAGAGGGAGCGAAGAAGCATTACAAGTCTTGAGACACTCCGGCTTGGAAGGGACACCAAAAAGGTGAAGTTACCAGCTGCGCTAGACGTTGTGGCCGGGGCCAGCTGCGCTAGTCGTTGTGGTGAACATCCCGCACAACATATGGGCGTAACCCCGTATGGGTGGATTAATGGAAAAGGCGAGATAGCTAGAAAGGTTCTTGTGTGCCGCCCAACTACATGACTACTGGAATCATGTGGGGTAGTAGGTAGACTATCTCTTGTGGGTAAAGTGTGCAACCTCTGCAGAGTCTAAAAGCTGTTTAAGCAGTAGTGCCTTACTGGTCAAAGGCGGACATGGGAATCATAACTTGAGTTAGTTCTATTTCAAACAACTTTGTGGGTGGTATGGGAAAATGGTGAAAGGGCTCACCTAGCCCTGTTTTGGATGTTTGCCTGAGCCGTCGAGCTCAGTGGGTGTGATTATTGGAGGCGCTCAATTAAAGGATGCATTGGTAGAGTTTCCGGCGGATGGAATCTCTACTAAATAATTATTGCACATGCTCTCTTTATAAAAATGCAATTTGTTCAAAATGCTAAGTGATAGGATTTTGTGATTATGATATTTGAAAAGTTGCTTTCGCAAATAAAAGAACCCGAGCCATCCTTGTTAAGCCTTGCATGTATAAAATTGCATTGTGTGTTGGCTCATGAGCACGGTAGTAGTGCTCATTCTCGCTTCTCCCCAACCCTTGAGATAATGAAGAGCGATGGAGACTCGCCTTCTCGACGGCCCGAAGATGATGGACAAGGCTATGACGAGGAGTAGTATAGTCCGTAGTCTAGGTCTCGCCAGTCTAAAGTAGACTTCGTTGGTATTAGCGTACAAGCGATATTATCCAAACCATGGTTAATATCCGTCGTACACGGGTTACCCGATCGCTTGCACTGTGTGAGATGAGCCCTACCTCGCCTTTTGCTTCGCTATAGTTCACGTTACTCTTTTGTGATGTAATCCATTTGGCACCTTTCGGCCCTTTTGTAAACTTCGATCCGGCGTGGTCTATGTTACTCGATTGGTTGTAATAATTAATATTTGATTCACGCTTGTATGAGTGATTGACAATGTGTCTTGTGAAGTGCTAGCTCTTGATCCGAGGAATATACGGAGATTTCCTGAGTATTTGGATTCACGAAATCCGGGTCAACAGAGTGGTATCGAGCATCTGTTGTAGGACCCTAGTTAGATTGGTCGATTGCCTTAAGGACTTGGATCTTATTTTAAAATCTAAGAAAATTTTTATCAAAATATAGAGTACTTATTGCTTCTACTCATCATTCCTAGTTCCTTACTCATCTCTATTCTCATTAAGTGTTACTAACCTCTTCTCTTGTTTCAAAATTTGTAGATGGCTTCCTCTCCAGCTGCCGGCCCATGGGACCATAGCTCACATGGAGAACATGACGGCGGATTCGCCGAGCTCCTTCGCCAACTAATGGTGGAACTTGGTTTCATCCACCCTCCGATCTCTGAGAGGCGAAGGGCGAGGTCATAGCTCACGAGTCTGGGAGATGGAGGTCTTCCTCTATCCTAGGGCTGGCGAGTTCGTAGCTCACACCTTCGGCCGAGGCCCTCGTCATGACCCCGGCGCCATCCAGACGCAGCCCGTGTCGCCATCACCACTTTGTCTTTGGATACACGAGGACCTCTGCGCGGATCACCATTCTCCTTCTTCCGTACCTCCCGAGCGGACGGCGCTTCCGAGTCCTTTGTCGCCATCGACAACGAGCCCGCCTAACCCACGTGTGCGGTGACCCAGCGATGGTTTCTGACATCCACTCCTCACTTGGCGGTCCGCCCGACTCGGGCGCTTCTCGCGGCGGCGAAAGCCCACTCCGACACCCTCGCGCCAAGCCCGGACCAGAGTGATGAAGCCCTCTTCTTTGCCAGATGGGAGAGAGACACCGTCACTACGGAGAGATGCACGCACTCGCGAGGTTGCACGCCTCACCGCCGCCCTTGCGGCGCCGCCGGCTCAACTCCGGCTCGGCTCGGCCCGACTCGGCTCCGGTTCCTCCCGGCCTTCCCTTCAAAGAAGGGGGCGCGCAACCCACCTCTTCGCCCGTGGAGCTTCGCAGACCGGATATTGCGCGTAAGCGTCTGACGCCTGATCCGCCGCCCTTCGGCGACCTTCGGCGTTGGCGTGGACGCAGCCCGGCCGTTCTCCGCCGTCGGCCGAGTCATTACGGCTCGTCGAGCTTGACGAGCCGCTCCGCCCGAGTCCCGTTGGAGTAGTTAGGATGGTCTAGGTTAGCGGTAGTGCTTGCTAAGCGATATTTTGGGTTGCAAGCACTTTTTTTTTTTTTGTAGGCGAGATGCATGTATCTGTGTCATGACTTGGCTTAGCATATAAGCTTTGTTTGTTAGTCGTGTAACACCTAACCCCCATAATATAATGCAGCCATTCTAGGCTTTGTATTGTACTTATTTGATCTTCTCGTTTGGTTTATGTTCTTACGTATGTGCCTTAGAGGGTTAGTGAACCCTCATATACCCCTCCACTGGTTCTCTCTAGTTCTAAACCTCGGTTTTTCCTCGGGATGCCGCCAAGAAGAGCCTCGCCCGACCCGTGGAGCCTTTGCAAGCTGAGTCGAGGCCGTGGTCGTGGCCGTGGTAGTGGACAAGGACAAGAGCTACCTCCCCACCACCAGCTCACCCGACCATGGCACAAGTAATCTTTGCATGAGACTCAGATTCTCCGGGCTTTGCTCAACAATCGGCATTCGGGACTTCTTGGCCGCCACTCCAAACTCGCCGACTTCCTAAGAACAAGACCTCTCACATTTAAGCAGCTAATGAACCTCTTGAAGCGAAGATTGGCTCGGGGACCGAAAAAAGCTTGACTTGCGGTTGCTCCAGCGGATAAGGTGGACTTTGCTACCCACCGGCTAAAGGTGCCGCCTTGTTGCATGGTGGGAGAATTACCTTCTTTGCTAGAAGTGATGAAGGACGAAGATGAAGAAGAAGATCGACAATGAAACCGAAGTAGTGGGATCCACGAATGGAGAACCAGCTGACCTCCTTGTTGAAGCGTGGAAGAAGAAGTTGTTGAAACACCTCTTGTTGAAAATGAACCAACTTGGCATCCAATTCCTTGGTCGAAATTCAAAACCGCCTTGAGAACCAATTTTGTGCGGTAGGTACCATGAGGGCGAAGAAGAACGAGTTCGAACTCTTAAACAAGGACATATGACGGTCCAGCGAGTATGTCACTAAGTTTACCGAGCTTGCCCGCTTCGCCCCCAATGGCGTAGGCGATGAGGAAGAAAAGATAGACCGCTTTGTGGAAGGTATGCGTAGTGACATGCGTGGAAAGCTTATCCTCCATGACTATGCAAACTTCCATCGGTTGATCAACAAGGCCCTCTGGCTGGAAAATGAGAATAAGTTAGCGAAACTAGCGCAAGAGGAAGATGCCTTTCGAAATCATAAAGGCTGACTTTTCCCGAAGTCAACCTTCGAGGCGGTTCTTCCTTTAAATCTTCGCGCCACACCTCGAAAAGTTCATCCCCAAGGCCCCAAGGAAGTGGATTCGCACTCTCAGCCCTCTTGGACACCCTGCCACATCAACCCTTGACTAACCTCCTTTGTTTTGCTTGCGGAGAAAAAGGACACTTTGCCAATCGGTGCCCTCATCGCAGCAACCCCAAAGAACAACCGGGCAGCTGCAATTCAAGGTCGAACCTCGGCTCGATAAGAGCCACCGGACTTCTCAAGCTTCAAGGTCTACCCCATCGCAAAGTCGTGGCCGTGTGAATCATGTCACGGCGAGGAGGCACAAGATGCCTTGAGAGTGCTAATGGATGCGTTCTCTGTTAATTGATACCGCACAAGTTTTGTTTGATTTCGGAGCTTGCGCTCTTTTGTTTCAAGAAAGTTTGTTGAAAGGCTTAAGTTGCCGACCTATAAGTTAAAAAACCCGTGGTACTTAGTTCACCGGGGACCCCTATATGCTACCTCAGTTAGTCCCGAGTAGAGATTGCTTTGGAAGACTCTGGATTCCTAGCCTCCTTCTTGTGCTAGAATCTCAAACATTGGATATCATCCTAGGGATGGATTGGTTGGCAGCGTATCATGGACTAATAGATTGCGCCAGAGGAAAGTGGTACTTGCCAAAGACCACGGAACCACAATAAGGATTAGTGTGGATCGTTCCTCTCCTTTGGTTGAACAATCCACCATCTTGGAGAGATGTCCCTAGAGGCAGCCTTTGTAGTCTAAGCTTACCCGAGGTTTTCCCGGAAGAATTGCGGGCATGCCCACAGCGAGATATCGAGTTTGTGATCAACTTGAAGCGGGGCGGCCCCAATTGCCAAGAGACCGTCTGAGAATGGCACGGCGAACTCGAAGAGTTGAAGACACAACGAAGAATTGCAAGAAAAAGGATTCATTAGACCTAGTTCTTCTCCACAGGGTTCACAGTTCTCTTTGTGAAGAAGAAAGATGGTTCCGCCAGATTGTGTGTGGATTCTGAGCCCTCAGCGAAGTGACCATAAAGAACAAGTATCCCTTGCCCGCATTGATGACTGTTCGATCGGTTGCCAGGAGCTTCAGTTTTCTCCAAGATAGACCTACGATCGAGTACCACCGGCTCAAGATCGGGAATGAGGATATTCCTAAGCGGCCTTTACCACGGTATGGCTTGTTTGAGTTCTGAATCATGTCATTTGGCTTGACCAATGCTGACCTACTTCATGAATCGATGAACAAGGTATTTATGGAATACTGGACAAGTTTGTAGTCGTGTTCATAGGCGACATCTTGATCTATTCAAGACTAAGAAAGAGCATGCGGAACACCTACAATTGGTCTGGAAAAGCTTAAAGAGCATGAGCTCTATGCCAAGTCTGATAAATGTGAGTTTTGGCTTGAAATCAGTTTCCTCGGACATATTGTATCCGCAGGAGGAATAGCGATGGATCCGGCCAAGGTAGAAGCCGTGATGGATTGGAAGCAGCCCACATCGATATGAAGTTAAGTAGTTTTCTCGGTTTAGCGGGATACTCTGAGGCGCTTCATAGAAGGATTCTCAAAGCTCTCCAAACCAATGACCCATTTGCTTAAAAAGGAAAAAAGTATGAATGGTGAGGCTTGTGAGAAAAGTTTCGAGAATTGAAGAAGAAATTGACTTCGCACGATTATTAACCTGCGGACATTGACAAGACTTTGAAGTCTCTTGTGATGCATCACGCCAAGGTCTTGGATGCGTGCTTATGCAAGGAGGAAAAGTTGTAGCTTATGCATCCGGACAACCGCCCTCATGAAGACAACTATCAACTCATGACACGGAGTTAGCGGCGATAGTGCCGCCCTCAAGATTTGGCGGCATTATTTGATTGGAAATCATTGTAATATCTACACGGACCACAAGAGTCTCAAGTACATCTTTACCCAATCCGATCTCAACCTTCGACAACGAAGATGGTTAGAGTTAATAAAGGATTACAACTTGGATGTCCATTATCATCCCGAAAGGCTAATGTAGTTGCCGATGCATTAAGCATAAGTCATCTTTGCAATAATGTTATGATTCAAGAACACCAACTTTGAGCTCTATAAGGAATTGAAGCCCTCAACCTTTGTTTGATAGAGCAAGGTAACCCGGATGCCATGGAAGCACATCCAACTCTAGAAGAGCAAATCAAGACCGCTCAAAAGAACATCACAGGTCCAAAGATTCAAGCGTCTCATGGCTAAAGGAAAAAGCCCCAAGATGATCGAAGATCGAAGGAATTCTATGGTATGGGACCGTCTCTTTGTTCCCCACCAAAAGGAACTCAAGGATTTAATTACGAAGAAGCCCACACTCGGCATATACCCTACATCCAGCGGTACAAAGATGTATCAAGACATGAAGATTTTGTCTTTGGTGGCCACGCATGAAAAGAGATATCGCCGAGTATGTAGCTTTGTTGTGATGTATGTCAGCGAATCAAGGCGAACATCGAAGCCCAGGATTGCTTCAACCCCTGCAAATTCCCCAGTGGAAATGGGAAGAAATTGGAATGGATTTCATTACCGGTCTACCCGAACCAAGTCCGGATGTGACTCAGTATGGGTTATAGTTGATAGATTGACCAAAGTAGCCCATTTCATCCCAGTAAAGACAACCTACAAGGGAGACAAGTTAGCCGAGCTATACATGGCTCGTATCGTGTGTCTACATGGAGTACCAAAGAGGATAGTCTCTGATCGAGGATCTCAATTCACCTCACATTTACAGGCTGTTTGCATGATGCCCTTGGGACACACCTTGATTTGACCTGACATATCATCCATGAGCCGATGGTCGATGAGAAAGGACAAACCAGATTTTGGAAGACATGCTTGAGCTTGTGCTTTGGAATTCTGATGGTAGGAGAAATGTCATGCGTATCCGAGTTTGCCTACAATAACGATTATCGATCAAGTCTAAAAATGTCCCCATTTGAAGCACTTTATGGTAGAAAATCGAGAACCCTCTGCATTGGTCGAGAATCAGTGAAGGATATATATTTGGACGGATACCCTCAAGCAAGTCAAGAGAAAGTTCGACTAATCGAGACCGCCTTCAAAATTTGCTCAATCAAGACAAAGAGTTATCCGACAACCGTCGAGGAAATTGACTTTTGAAGTTGGAGACGTTGTATACCTCAAGGTATCCCACCGTGGAACTCGAAGATTCAAAGTAAAGGCAAGCTCGCCCCGGATATATAGGACCATTTCCGATTACCATAGCGTGGGGAAGTGGCCTATCACTAGAACTACAGGAACATCTGTCGAGAGGTTCTAGCGTGTTTCACGTTCCCGGCTCAAGAAGTGTCTCGAGTACGAAGAGCGAGCGCTTGGTTGAAGCCATCGCCCTTGACAAGATCTAACCTATCGAGCACCGATCAAGATCCTCGGCGTCATCGAAGCGAACAAGATGCCAAGTCTTCGCCTTTGCAAGGTCGATGGAGTCACCACTCGGCCAAGGAAGCTACAGGAGCGAAGATCAACTAAAACAAGACTACCTGTTCTGTTCTCGGGCGATCCGAATCTCGGGTCGAGATTCCGTTTAAGGTGGGTAGGATTTGTAACGATTGTTTTGAGAACTTAACTTACCTCCGAGCTCCCCTCCTTTTTCTTTCCGCGCTTCATGCGATCATCTTCTTCCTCTCTCTTCTCCGTGGACGCCGCCGCTATGCGCACACTTCGCCAACCCCGCCGCCACCTACTCGGCATGGTCAAGACGCCGCCGAGTCAGCAGCGCAAGCAGCAGCGATCTGCCTCGCTCGTAAATCTCGTCGCATCGCCACCAACCCGTCTAAATCGCCACTTGCGCTCTGTGCGCGCCGTGCTTGCTGCATCGCTGCCTGCTGCCGCGACGCGATGAAGCGACCTCGAGCCTGCGTCCTGCCGGCGCTTCCTCCCGCCCGCCTTGCCTCGCGTCCTGCCGCCTCGGCCGCTGCGCCATCGGACCACCGGGCCCCTCCTCTTCCATGCAGGGCCTCCCTATAAAGCTCCCTCCATCCCCATGCACAGCTTCCACGCCGCCCGAGCTCGAGTAAGGTCCCAAACCAAGCCGCGCCTCTCTCGGCCGCGCCGCCTCCTCGCCTCATCGCCGCTCCGGTGAGTCGCCGCCCGGCCGCCGCGTCCACTGAGTGCCCGTGATCGGGATTCCATCCTCCTCCTTCATCTTCCGTCGCCGGAAGTGCCCCCCGCGCCTCCTCTTCCTCATGGTGGCCGTCGTCGCTGCTCCGCCGCTCCGCCTCGCCCAGCCAGCCCCCGGCCTCCCCCGCCCTCGCCCGCCTGTCGCATGGCCTCGTAGCTGCTCCCTCCTTGTGCCTTGCCTGCTGCCTGTGCATGTGTGCATCATCAAAGCCATGGCGCCTCACTGCCTCTCCCGCGCCGCCTTTGCCTTCTGGACCCGCCGCCTCGGCGACCCCACCCGCCACCCACCAGCCTCGCCGCCGCCTTGGCATGGCCTCCACCCCATGCGCCTCCTCTGTTCTTCCTCTGTGCAGCAAAGAGAAGCAAGCAATAGAATGGGGAATTTGGAGGAAATCAGTTGGGGGTTTCTTTTGAGTGGTGGCCCACTGTCATAGGCTCCCTCTCCCCTTATTAGGCGCCAATGTGTGCCTTGTGTTGGGCCGCTCTGTGCACCAGAGGCTGCACCGTGGGCCCACCTTGACCCATTTCTCCTTTTTTCTCTTTTACGGTTTTCTTTTTGGGGTTTAACTCAAAGAGAACTTCTAAAATTCATATCTTTTCCATTTTAACTCCAAAATTATGAAATAAATTTCTAAAAATTTGTTAAATCAAGATCTTGCTAATGGCATAGGGCTTGATTAATTTGGAGTTTATTTATTGTCCCTATTTATTTATTTGCTCTCTTTGCCGTTGTGTCTTTTTAGGTATTCTCGCGATTAGGATTTGAAACGCCAGGCGAAGAATAGTGATCAAGACCAGGATCCCCTAGCCTTTAACCAAGGTGAGTAAATACTTTGATCATATTGCCCCTACATTTTATGCAAATTATGTTCTTTTAAATTAGCAAAATGCATGCTTTAATTTTTAATCAAATGTATGTTAAAGCTTAAGGTGGTTAAATGCCCACTTGATGTTTAAATAATTATTATGCCATCCTTGATAACTTGAACCCATTATTCTTTGTCACCCTAGTAACTATATGGTAATACTAGTTATAGGTTGTATAGCGACATGCTAGTCTTGCTTAAATCTTAGGGATATTAAAATATCCCAATCATCATTTCCTAAAACATAAAATGGTTTGGGTAGTCATTGGTGGTCCATTGGCTAAAGGATTGTGAAAATAAATTGGTTTCCCTCCTCAAAACCCTAATGCTAGCTTTATGCAGGCGGATGGTGAGGTGGTGGGTGCTCGAGGAGCACATGGTTGGTTGGCTCGTGGAATGAACCGCCGAGATAACCCTAAGGACTTAATCTTGTCACGACCTCCGTGTTAAACAAAGTACAACCACAAATGCGCAAAGTGCAACTTGGCTTAGTAAAGTTATTAAACCTTGGAAGTCATCTCACTAGAGGGGAGCGAAGAGCGTACAAGTCTTGAGACACTCCGGCTTGGAAGGACACCAAAAGGTGAAGTTACAATTTGCGCTAGAGCGTTGTGGCGGGGCAATTTGCGCTAGTCGTTGTGGTGAACATCCGCACAACATATGGGCGTAACCCGTATGGGTGGATTAATGGAAAGGGCGAGATAGCTAGAAAGGTTCTTGTGGCGGTCGCCCAACTACATGACTCTGGAATCATGTGGGGTAGCAGGTAGACTATCTCTTGTGGGTAAAGTGTGCAACCTCTGCGAGTCTAAAAGCTGTTTAAGCAGTAGTGCCTCTGGTCAAAAGCGGACATGGGAATCATAACTTGAGTTAGTTCTATTTCAAACAACTTTGTGGGTGGTATGGGAAAATGGTGAAAGGGCTCACCTAGCCCTGTTTTGGATGTTTACTGGTAGTCGAGCTCGATGGGTGTGATTATTGGAGGCCGCTCCAATTAAAAGGATGCATTGGTAGAGTTTCCGCCGGATGGAATCTCTACTAAATAATTATTGCACATGCTCTCTTTATAAAAATGCAATTTGTTCAAAATGCTAAGTGATAGGATTTTGTGATTATGATATTTGAAAAGTTGCTTTACATAAATAAAAGAACCGAGCCATCCTTGTTAAGCCTTGCATGTATAAAATTGCATTGTGTGTTGGCTCATGAGCACACGGTAGTAGTGCTCATTCTCGCTTCTCCCCAACCCTTGAGATAATGAAGGCGATGGAGACTCGCCTTCTCTGACGGCCCGAAGATGATGGACAAGGCTATGACGAGGAGTAGTATAGTCCGTAGTCTAGGTCTCGCCGATCTAAGTAGACTTCGTTGGTATTCGCGTACAAGCGATATTATCCAAACCATGGTTAATATCAAATGCGTACCACGGGTTACCCGATCGCTTGCACGTGTGAGATGAGCCCTACCTCGCCTTTTGCTTCGCTATAGTTCACGTTACTCTTTTGTGATGTAATCCATTTGGCACCTTTCGGCCCTTTTGTAAACTTCGACCGAGCGTGGTCTATGTTACTCGGTTGGTTGTAATAATTAATATTTGAGTTCACGCTTGTATGAGTGATTGACAATGTGTCTTTGTGAAGTGCTAGCTCTTGATCCGAGGAATAGCACGGAGATTTCCTGAAGGATTTGGATTCACGAAATCCGGGTCCGACAACCAGAGGGGCTGCTGGCCAAGAAGGTGGTGTGGGAGGTTGGGCCAAGAGCAAAGGCCAAGAAAAATGGGTTGGGAAGGGGAAGGGGAGTAGGCTGGCCCAAAGGGAAAAGTGGGCTAAGCCCAACAGAGAAAGAAGGAAACAAAATGAGAAATGGGCCCAAAACTGAAAACGGAGAAATTCAAACTTGAATTTGAATTTCAAAATTTGAGGAAGTTTGAAACACAAACCCGAGCTTAGAGGAAGCTAGAAGGTTTTCGAAGATAGTTTGCTAGTTTGAAATATGAGAAAAAATCGAAATCCAAAAGTTAATTACTATTCCCGTCTGAAAAACGGGACGTTACAACCGAAATCCTGTTCACAAAGATCATCTGCACTTTTCTAGGTTTCCTCTGTAGATGATTTGCAGATAATGCAAGAATGAGTACTACTACCATACTCAACAAGCCATATAGAAATCCTAATTAATTACATGTTAGGCTTATCAAAGGCATGGTACCGTTTTACCATAACAGGCATATGTGGATGCATTTTGTGTTTAAAGCAGTTCATCTATAAAATAGTAAAACAATAATAAATATAACATCAGGGGTTTCTCAACACTTGCACAAACCAACTTAACATCTCAAAAACTCTACTTATGCCTCTGTATTGGAATCACCCATTAACACAGTTTCATTAATCGGAAGCACAGCGTATTCGAATACTTTTAATTATATACTTTGCATAGTTGCCCAACTTTACCCACAAGATATCTCAGACTCATACTGTCAGAACATATACACACAACCCGTCAGTGTGCGATTGAGCTGAGATAACAAAGCCTTTTCACTGCTCATCCTTTTTAGCCTCTACCCAGTAGGTCTATAAACCATACAGCCCTCGGGAGACTCTACCAGCCATAGTGGATCTTGCACCCCTATGCTGACGGCACCTACTGTTGTGTAGACCCGCGAGTGCCTCCTTAGGCCCACTCCTATCCCATTCTAGATACTGTAGATATTCAATCGGAAGAGCAGTGTACTAAGCCAGGGAGTAATGACCACACCCGTGGTTGAGCGGTTTTCTGTGTCTGTTACTGTGGTACAAGGTTCTTGTCCATACTTGTCTCACAGTGAGGCGATGGACCAACACCAACACATGGTTGTCTACCATCAGGCCTCACCTTCGACTCACTTTTAACACAAGTCTATTGGGTTGTCCAACTTTCTGGACACAACCCTCAACTCTCGTCAAAAACCATTAGCGAACAGCCAATACTCTTTTGATGATTTTAATAAACACAAGGTGACAAAGCTAACGATGTAGCTAATATTTTATGTGAACTTGTCAAGGTGAATATGGCTTACAAAAGATTTTAAACTTGTCAAAGTGAATATGGCCTATAAGTGCTAGGTGGGTTTGTATGTGGGGTAACAGGGTTTATCTATTTATCATGGCATTCAAAAGTATTATTTGAATATTTAAAGTAATTGGCATACATATAATAAAGAAAGTAATAATATAAATACATGAAATGTGGGTTCAAGATGATCAAGAAATGCGACTTGCCTCCTTGCACAAAGTCCTTGAGATACCGGCCTTGTCCGGTGTCTTCTAGAGTCTGATCGTCAAAGTCGTGACCTAGCGTGAAACAAAATAAAAATAAACCAAATAAAATCCGACTCGATAAGAAATGAGCTGGGAACAACATGCAAGTAAAGAAATTCGGAAAAGAAACACAAAAAAGGTGGTGTGAGAGGGTAGGTATTTATTTGGAGCTTCATTTGGCTGAACGGAGTTGAGAAATGAATTCACGGGCTCAAAACGGTCGAAAATGATATAATATGTCTATTTAGGGTTTCCAGCGAAAATGTGTGAGATGACGAATAGTGATATTCTTACTATTCATATACAAAAAAATGTATTATGAACAGTAATTGACTTTTGCTGTTTTTAGTTGAAATGAACAGTACCGAACAGCTTTCAGTTGATGAACAATAATCATTTTACTGTTTTCGGAACAGTAATTGGGTTGAACAGTAAATGGGTTTTACTGTTTTTCGGATCATAAACAGTGATGTCGTGGCCCATTTGTTTTGCCAGGCCCGAAGGCCATTTCGGCCTGGCACTAAGCACAACCTAGTTCGAGCTGGAGCTTGCTCCAATAGTGGTCGAGCGGGGATTTTGTCAGCGGCGGCAATTGCGGCGGCGGTGGTCATCGGCGATGGTGCCGGGTGGTGGAGGGAGATTCACGGTGGTGCGGGCAACCCATTTTGGGGCTTTGCCAGGCCGGAGGTGGTTCGGCGAGTGCGCCGCAGTGGGCGCCAGGCAGGAGGAGGGCAGTGGCGCTCGGCCAAGCTCCGACCAGGGTGAGTGGTGGAGGGGATCACAAGGGTGGTGGTGGGGTGGCTTGAGGTGCACCGAGGCACCTTGGCGACGGGAGCCGACCATGGCACGGTGGTGGAGCACGGTGCTAATGAGCTCCGGTGGGAATTGGGATGGGGGAGGTTGGGGAAAAGCGGGGTGGCGAGGGGGTGCTATAGCCGGAGGTAGGAGGGGAGGGGAGGGGATGGACGGGCGCGACGAATTTTACCTCAGACTGCTAGAGAAGAAGCACGAGGCGGCGGCGATTCTTCAAAAATCCGCCGGCATTGGAGGGGATGGAGGGCGGGGAGGTGTTGGAGGTGGAGCTGGAGGTGAAGCCACGCTCGGAAGGGGCTTTTATAGTTCAGGGATAGGCGGTGGGAGTAGGGGGCGGTGCGGTGGGCGCAACGTGGTTGGCCACGAGCGGTTGGGCGGCCGTGGGTGGCGCCGGGCGGGGTGAGGTGGCGGCAGTGGGGTGCGGGCTCGCTTTGATGGCGAGGCAAGGTGGCGGCGAGTTGATTGGGGCGAGGACGACGGGGAAGGCATAGGGGCGATGGTGGCGTACGGGGAAGAAGGCGCCACCGAGAGGAGAAATCGGAAAGACCGGAGAAGGAAAGCGGAAAGAGGTTGAGAATTGTCAAATTGGGAAAGTTTTCAAAATCAAACCAAAAAAAGCCAAAAAGTTTTGAAATTCCGGATTTTTTTGGTTGTTTCACTAATGCTGCATTGCATGCCCTTTCTAGGTACGTTTGGCATTGTGGTGAATCATGGAAATATCGTTTGGTGGAATCTCTTTCAGATATTTTTGTGTTTGGCTACCTACTGTTTTTGAAACTAAGTTGTGATTTCCGAACAAAGATATATTGTTGTGCTCCAACAGCGTACTCTATATTTGTCTTAACTGCTTTCAAGCAACAGCTTTGCCCGTAACAAAACAACCACAAAGTACCTTGGCTCAGTTTCTAACCCGTCTCTCCATTTAAATTAAACTCACGTGAAATTTGCGTACAAAATTTTGAAAGTTCTCAAGATGTAGACTGTAATAGATGGATGCTTACCGTGGTGCAAAATTTTAAAATCAAAACTTGAGATAGATGAAGTTGACCAGCTGCGACAAAGAATATATCGATAAGAGATACTGGAGATCCATCCATTGTTCATGCCTAACTTTGTCTCTTTTTTCGTACTTGTAAACGCGGCCTTGGGTTTTTTTTTTTAATCTTTGAATCTTTGCAGGGTGGAACACCGATCCGTACCGGCCTCTACATCTAGTACTCTTCTTCGGAAATTTTACATTCTACAGATTTTTCACACGAGTTCAAACCGAGATAGGTACTAGCACACATGATTGCGTCGTGATCGAGCTCTCCTGCTAATTAACGCAAACTAACGCTGGCCGGTGTTGTTTCTCCTCGACAGGTGAATCAGCCTGCCATTGCATGGTGTGACGGGACGTGCTCCGGTTTGGTAGTTACCTCCCTCCTCCTTCGGGACGTGTGTGCGTTGTTGGGCTGAGCTAGCCGTGACCGTGACACGGTGCTGCACTGCTGCTGTTGGGCTGATCTGATCGCCGCCTCAGCTCTGAAGCCTCAGCCTCGGCCGCCATCAGCCGGCCTACGCGCGTGTGCCGCAGCGTTTCGGCCCGTCCGCGCGCGTGGGACTGAGCAGGCTGCTGGCCGATAGGCCGTTGGCCCGTCCACCACTGGGAGCGGGACACGACCGCGTGCCTCGTCGGGTCTGTAACAGCCTTTTTTTTTTCAGTTGTTAAACAGTAAAATTCAGACATTCAATCGGAGTTCCTTTCTTCTGTTAGGAGTTCATTTCTTCTGTTCGCAGCCCAAAAATCTCGCAAGATTCAAATTTTCAGTTCCCAAATCCTCCCTAAACCTCCCTGGGCTCAGCCCTGCCCGTGCCACCCTGGCCTCCTGCCCATGCCGTGCAAGGACACGCCCAGGCAGCCCTTGCCGCTGTGGACGCGCTTTGGCGCACCCACGCCTGCTCTACCACGCCCGTGCGCACCCATGCCGCACTCTGCGCCTGCCCATCCTGTCTTGAGCACCCATGCATCTCTAGCCCGTCGGTCTTGCTTGCCCGCCCTCAAATCGCCGCTTTGTGTCGCCGGTCCGTCCTAGCTTTGCCATGCTCGCGTCAGTAGGGTCGCTCTAGCGTCGCTCCGCCACCTACCGCCCCACGGGGCCGTGCGCCGCCCTCGTGTGCCTCCAACGACTCCACCTCCCCGGCTATGAGAAGCCCCAAGCCCCCTCCTACCTCCCCTTGTGGATATCATGGGGATATACTCATGATCTTAGGTGATGAGACAATTGGCAATAGCATTTGAGTTTTGTTGAATTTCGAGTTTTCAGTAAATGTCAGGATTTTCGGTAGAACCGGCGTTTAAAGGCGATGCGACCATGAGCAATCTGACCTTAAGTTGTGTGGCGGTAATACGGATCATGATTATACCGATTGGTAGATGGCGGTAGCTTAATTCGAAGAAGATGTTTTGGGAGTTCGGTCTTCATTGGAAATCGAACTTCATTTGTTATTGAATGATGCGACCGAAGATCGGTAGTCTGCGGTAACTTCTGGCCAGTTGTACCGATTGTGTTGCGATTATCGACTATTTTGGAGTTTTGGCTTTGGGATAGGTCAAGTTCATGAGCTTGATGCATATGTGTTGCATGATGCATGTTTTGGCTAATGTGGGTCAAGTTGTGAAGAACTTGTTCCGGAATCTATTTCTTTGTCTATTGTTGTGCGGGGCGGCTTGAAGTCAACAACGGTCAGCGGTGAGGATGATCGGGACTAAACTTGAAGAGCTGAGGTTGAGCGATCAAGGATGTCGGGTGAGGTCTATGGACTCAAGCATGGCATAAAATGGACAAAAGGTGACCGAGCAAGCGATTGATTTGCAGCGGGTTGGATCAAGCGGCACGAGGTCGGTGCAAGTGCCATGGTGGTTTCGGCGAGCCGAGCGGGAGAACTTCCGACATGATGAGAGCCGTTGATCAACCTACACATGGTGAAGCAGGCGATTGCTTCACCAAGATTGGACTCGGTCTTCGGAGAAGGATCGAGAAGGGGTATTTTGATAATTTCACTAATACCGTCTTGGTAACCTTTTGGCTAAACCACGGCGCGAGAAGATGCATGGAGAAGTGGTTTAGGTCAAGAGAAAGTGAAGACAACGCTTTAAAATACGTGCGTGAGTTAACCCGTTTGTAAGTGGGCTTAATGGGTGCCCAATGGGTATGGTCTTCTAGAAGCTAGGCCTCACTACAAATAGAGAGGGTGTGCTATCCAGCAGCCCTCAAGCCTTCATTTGCAAACCCTAGTTGGTGTCTTAGGGTTTTGGAGAGAAAAGTGAGGTTCTAGGGTTCTAGAGAGATGATGTGATTGTGTGCTCTTGAGTGAGCTCTTGTCCTCCAGGTTAGAGTAGCTGTAAACATCCATCAAACACGAATCAATCCAAACAAGATTCTCAAAGATGAGTTTATCCTTTGTTCTTGCTTTCTTTCTTTGATGATTTTGTGTTTTTGATGTCTTGTTGGTTTTACCTCAGTACTTGCTGTGATCTAGCTTCTTTGTGACATGTGGGAGTGCATCTAAGATCATCTTGATCATTCTTTACCCACGAGCAAGGTTTAGATCATGTTTAGGTTTGAAACTCGGTTTTGAAACCTTCTTCGTTCATATCAAAAAAGGTAGGAACTTTGACGTGGATCTTGTAAATCTTTGCTTAGAATAGGTTCCTAACCTCCATAGGAAGGCGTGTTTCAAAACTCATAGAGTTTGGCCAAGTGGTTCAAAAGTTGTGCCAATTTTAGTTTTCGTCGTCGGGCTGTTCCAAGGAAATTAGTACAATCGCCCGTTTGCCTGCGGTTGTACCGAACATTGGTACAACCGCCCGTTTGCTTGCGGTTGTACCGATTTCTGATTCTTCAGCACATCGTTGAGTTTGTTGTCTGCTATACTTGGGGGCTTGGAGTGGATTCAACATAAGTCTACCATTGTGCTTATCTATTGATCTTCATAGCTCTCATAGCTATTGGAGTGAAATATTTATTGAATCAAATCTAAAAAGGAAAATTGATTGAGCTCCTATTCACCCCCCCCTCTAGTCGCCTTTCCGATCCTACAATTAGTATCAGAGCCCGGTTAGCTCTTCTCATAGATCTTAACCGGTCTTTGGAGCCATGGCGACTGACAAGTATTCAACCAAACCACCTGTGTTTGATGGAGTCGATTTTGCTTACTAGAAGGCTCGTATGCATGCCTACATCGAGACTCAAGGGCACGCAATTTGGCTTAAGGTCAAAAATCCTTATGTTGTGCCAACCAATGACGATGTGATCACTCCAGATGTGGAGGCAAACAGCAAGGCTCGAAACTTCTTGATTCAAGGGCTTAGTCGATCTGAGTTTGAGTGTGTCGCTCATTTGAGGTCTGCTCATGAGATCTGGAAGACCCTCTGTGATTACCACAAGGGCTCTACTGCGATCAAGGAAGTGAGACAGAACCAACTCAAGAAAGAATACTCAAAAGATCGAACAAAGGCCGGTGAATCTTTGGATGAGTTGTGGGGAAGATTCTCAAAAATCCTTCATGACTTCGTCTTTGTGGATCTTGTGTTCCTTTGAATCTGAAAATGCACGTCAAATCTTGGGTGCTCTTGATGTGAAAGTGCGGGGATGAAAATCACTTCCATCAATGACAACACTGTCATGAGTGAGCTTACCATGGATAAGCTCTACTCGAGGTTGAAGACGCATGAGATTGACTTCATCTCGCGTCTCCCCAAGACAGAGTCGATGACTTTAGTGGTTGATCCATCTATGGGTAGTTCTTCTGATTCTTTGGATTTTGGCTCATCTGGGTTTTCATTGTCCGCTTTACACTCCTTAAGCGATGAGCAGCTAGAGAAACTACCTGAGGATGATTTAGCCCTCCTAACCATAAAATTCACGAGAGTTTACAACAAGGTGAGAAGTAGAATGAGAGGTGGCCCTGTTACCTGCTTTGAGTGTGGTGAGCCAAACCACATTTGGGCTAAATGCCCCAAGCTGAAGGGCAAGGAGGAGAAGGACTTCCGGAGGCGTCCTCAAGCTCGGGATGCAAAAGCCAAGAAGCCCAACTACAGGAAGTTCGTCAACCGGGTCCTTGCCGCTCTTGAGAATGTTGATATGAGCAATGTGGACTCAGGGACGGAGGATGACGATGATAATTCTCATGGCAAGAAGAAGGCCCAGGACTTCACCGGCATGTGCTTCATGGCCAAGAACAACCACGACTTCGACTCCTCCAATGATGATGAGCTTTTCAGCGATCCCGATGAGGTATGTCCCTCACCAGATGAGATGAAACGTGCCTTAGTTGTTGCTGAACGAAATTTGAAAAAACAAGCTAAAATGATTAAAAAAACAGGATTTCATGATTGACAACTTGAACCTAGAAGTGGTTAGGCTCAAATCCATTAATCCTGCTGATGATTGTGATTCTTACTCTAGCTTGCATGATGAATTGTCTAAATTGAAATCTGCTCATTCCTCTGTTGCAAATCAACTGAAAGATGCTCTAGATGAACTAGAATCTCTCAAGTCTAGCCCTGCTTGCATGGATGCTATTGCTATAGATGTGACTGCTGTTGATACTATTCCTTTACCTTGCTCAAATTGTACTTTGCTTGAATTGAAATTGGATAGTGCTACTAAGGAATTGCTGAAGTATGATCCTAGTCACACATGCTCTCATTGTGAGGATAACAAGATTAAAATGAAGGAAATGTCTGAAATGATTCTTTATTCTAAGACTACTTCATGTGAAAACTGTCTTAAACTCACAATTGAGAATGATGCTTTGAATAAGACTCTAGCGGAGAAATCTAAAATTGAACAATCCATGTCCAAAACTGCTTCCAAGAAAATTGTTGATTCTGCTTCTTGTACTTTTTATACTGAAGTTGGGACTAATTTAGATGAGATACAAGAGGCGTTTAGAGTCAAATTCAAAGAGCAAGTGAGTAGGATTGAGAATGCTCGTTGTGTGTCTTATGAGGCTTTAAAGGTTGAGGTAGCTCTTGCTAAAGATAGGCTTGCTAGGACAATCAAGTCAAATATGTGTGTTACCTGTAAGGACCTAGCAAAAAAAATGATTACCTCAAAAAGACTCTTGAGAGATTTTCTAGTGGGAAGAAGAACCTCAACATGATCCTTGACCAATCTAAGGTGGGTGTGAAGAAAAGTGGCCTAGGATTTAATTCTCTAAAGCATTCCAAGAACCATCCACCTAAGGTTGTGAGAGCTGTTGAGAGTGGTATGTTTGAGGTAGAACCTCCTGAGCCATCTAAAGTAGTTTTTAGATCTGCAGGTTTTGTCCAAACCCCTTCTAGCAAGACAGGTGCTTCTACTTCAACAGGTCAGACCTCTCAAAAGGTTAAGTACCATTGCACCTTCTGCAAGAAGGATGGCCACATTATTGAGTTCTGCTTTCGTAGAGCCAAGAGTGAGAGGAAGGAGAGAGTTCGTGCTTTGAGGTCCATTAGAGGAGTTCCTTCACCTGCTATAGTCTCTAGAGCCAGATAGCCTGTCTTTTCTGCTAGACATAGGCCTAGGTTTGTAGATGACTTCTTTGACTCCTTTGGTGGCTCTAGGCAGCGTTTTGGGTTAGGATATCGAGAGGAGAGACCACGGGTAGCATCTAGACAGGGGGGGTACCGACCTTTTGGTAGGTCGATTCGAAGAGGTCTAGGTGTTGCTCGTGTGCATTCTTATGATTTTCCCACTAACTATTTTGTTGCTGCTTCTTCTACTGCTTTGCCTAAGCATCGTGTGACTCGGTACTGGATTCCCAAGTCTTTTATCACTAACCCCAGTACTAAGGCACATATGTTCCCTGTTCGAGCTCTGTAGGTCCGTCGTGCGAGGAAGGAGGACATGTGGCTTGTTGACTCTGGGTGCTCTCGACACATAACTGGAGATTCTAGATGGTTCTCCTGCCTCACACGTGCATCCGGTAATGAGTTGATCACTTTTGGGGATGCTTCTCTGGGACCGTGACAACCAAGAGACACAGTCTTGGCGTCAACAACAAGTTCATGCTTAGGGCGTCGCTTTGGTAAGTGCTGAGGTATAATTTGCTATCTGTTTCTCAGCTTCTTGATGAGGGTCTAGAAGTGAGGTTCAAGAGTGGTGAGTGTAGAGTTCTAGACTCCTCGGGTGAGTATGTCTTTGGGATCTCTAGGTTTGAGAAGATCTTTTGTACTGATTTCAGTATCTCTTCTTCTTTTAGCCCTAGGTGTCTTGTGGCTTCTGCTTCTCATGATCTTGTGTTGTGGCACCGTAGGCTTGGACACATAGGCTTTTACCATTTGACCAGGATCAGTTGCAAGGACTTGATTAGAGGGTTGCCTAGACTTAAGCATGTTAGAGACCTTGTGTGCACTCCCTGTAGACATGGTAAGATGGTTTCTGCTTCTCATCCGCTTCTTACTTTAGTGATGACCGATGGACCTGATCAGCTCTTGCACTTAGACACGGTTGGCCCCTCTAGAGTTCAGTCTGCAGGAGGGAAGTGGTATGTGCTTGTGATTGTGGATGATTTCTCGAGGTATTCATGGGTATATTTTCTGGTTTCTAAGGATAAGGCTTTTCGATGTTTTAGAGAGTTGGCCCTTAGACTAGCTGTTGATCTTCCTGGAGCTTTGAGAGCCATTAGGAGTGACAATGGGACAGAATTCAAGAACTCTTCCTTTGCCACTTTCTGCACTGATAGGGGACTTGAGCACCAGTTCTCTTCATCTAGAGTTCCCCATCAGAATGGTATTGTAGAGAGGAAGAATAGGACCCTTGTAGAGGTGGCCAGGACCATGCTAGTTGAGCATAGTACACCTAGGAGGTTTTGGGTTGAGGTGATCTCTACTGCTTGTTATGTGTCCAACAGGGTGTTCTTGAGATCTGTCATAGGAAAGACTTCTTTTGAGCTTAGATTTGGTCATAGGACCAAAGTTTATCATTTCAAGATTTTTGGTTGCAAATGCTTCATTCTTAAACACGGCAACCTTGATAAATTTGAATCAAGATGTTCTGATGGCATTTTTCTTAGATATCCTGCTCATTCTCGTGGCTACCGTGTATTTAATTTGGATACTAACAAAATTGTTGAGACTTGCGAAGTCACTTTTGATGAGGCTAGTCCTAATACTAGACCCGAGGATGCAGGTACACAGATTTCTGAGAGTATCTTCGTCGATGATGACTTTGAGGTTGAGGACCCATTCCATCCTCCAGTCACATCTGAGATGGTTGGAGAACACCTTCTACTTCCCAGATTTTAGTGAGCGACCTCCTCCTATCTTCGCGGCGATGTGAGTGGCTCTGCTCCTACCTCCTGACTCATGAGGTAGAGGCCATACGCACCGGGACCTCCTCTTCACATTCAAATGACAACATCCATACGAGTAGTTGATTAGGGATCTTCATGGCGAGTCACTCGCTCGGGTTTATTCTCGATTCTCATGCACATTACGCTTTTGTCCGTCTTTTGAACCGAGATATCACCCATGCTTTATCTGATGCTTCTTGGGTCAATGCCATGCACGAAGAGCTTGAAAATTTTGAAAGAAATCAAGTCTGGATCTGTAATGTCTCGTTCGTCCTGAGTCTTTTAAGCTTTTTAAAATAAAAATAACCATTTGGTTTCAGTGAGAGTTCAAAGCTTAACTTAAGTTTCAGAAGAGCTTTAATTGACTAAAATCAAACTTTAACTAAAATCAGCTTTTACCCTTTTGAGCTGTGTTGGAGTTCTTCCCTTGTCTTTGTTTGCCTTGTGCTTGGCCTCGACCCAGTGCTTTTCTTTCCTCTCTGGCCCTCCCTTGCCCCCTGGACCTCCTCTAGTGTTTTCTGTTGGGTCTTGTTTTGTCCTCCTCCAAACCTTCTCTTGCTAGGACCCCTTTGTTGGTCTAAGTCCTCCCTTTTGAGTTTTAGATCAGCTCGGGTTTGTGTTTCAAACCTCTTTAATCTTTGGACCTTTCCTTGTATCTTTTGTTGAGACTTCTCTTAGTCCAGGCGTTCTCTTTGTTGGCTTGAATCTCTTTCTGTTTAGACCAACCTTTGGGCTAAACCCTCTTCTCTGTCTGGATCTCCTTGGATCTAGACCACCTTCTCTGTTTTGGACATCCCCGTGTACCTCTCCGCGCTCATCTGAACTTCCTGAGTTCATTTGGGCATCCTTGGAATCCTTTTGGACCTTCTTGTGCCCATATGGATCTCCCTATGTCCATATGGAGCTCCTTTTGACCTCCCTTAAGGATGGTTCAGTCCGGGTTGCGGTACTACCACCATCCCTCTAGCGGTCGTCTGCGTCAGATTCGAGTGCGACACCCTACTTTGGCTTTACCCTTCTCCGTTTCGGTACTTCCGACCTCCGGTCGTACCGCTGTGGTAGTGCCGGAGCTATCGCCTTTGTTAAAACCTCCTTTGAGCCTTTTGGACCTCCCTTGCCCGCGGACCTCTCCTTTGCTTTGATCTTAACCGTTGGGGTCTCATTTGAGAGATCTAACCCTCAGGACCTCTTTGTGTCCTTAGGACCTCTCTGTACTCCTTTGGATTTCTCTGTGTCTTCGGTTCCTCGGGTGGGACCTCCGCTCGAGCATAGTCCTCGTCACATAAAACCCCTTGATCGAGATCTGGCGTTAGGACCTCCTCTCTAGAGATCTTAGCGCTCAGACCTCCCCTTGTTGAGATCTGGCGTTAGGACCTCCTCTCTGGAGATCTTAACCGCACAGACCTCCCCTTGATCAGATCTGGCCATTAGGACCTCCTCTCTGGAGATCTTAACCACACAGACCTCCCCTTGATCAGATCTGGCGGTTAGGACCTCCTCTCTGGAGATCTTAAGCGCACAGACCTCCCTCTTGGAGATCTAACCGTTAGGACCTCCCCTTTTGAGATCTTAACCATCCAGATCCCTCCTCTGTTTGATCCAAGGGTCCAGACCTCTCTGGTATTTGATCTAACGATCCAGACCTCCTCTTTGTTTGGATCGGAAGGCTCGGACCTCTTTAGGTCTAGACCTCCTTAGCGTTTCGACTCACCGCTGGCTCTTGCGGTCATACCGCTTGAGTTTTGCCTTTCTTGCCTTAGGACCGTTTGATTCGCTTCGGACGGCCCAATCTTGTTGGAATGTTCGGATGGTCCGAACATCCCCTTTCCTTTTAGCCCTCCGATCTACATCAGACGGTTTGGGTGAGTTGGCTCATTCGCTTGGTCCGAACGGCCCATTTGCCCTGCTCCGTCCGATCAAGATCTGACGGCCCCTGTTCCTCCCGCGCATCTTTGTTTCCGCGGACCTCCCCTTGCCCTTTTGATCTTGACCGTAGGATCTCCTCTTGGAGATCTAGCAATCGAGACCTCCCCTGCCTTTGATCTTAATCGTTTAGGACCTCCTTTTGAGAATCTAAGCCGTTAAGACCTCCTTGGTTTGTCTCGGTAGTCAAGGCCCTTCCCACTGCGGTTGTACATAACATAAACCGGAACTCTAGTCATCCGGTCGTACCTTTTCTTGAACACGGTATTACATGCATTGGCGATATCGTGTCCATCTTTCCCTCCTCTTTGTTCTGATCTATTCTCATCTTGCCTCACTTTTTCTCTCCTTATTCCATTCCTCCTTACCTCTTTTCCAGATTCTTGAATCTTACCCCTTCTGGAACTGTATTTTGAACTTAAGTTGGCCTCCTCATCTCTATAATCCCTATAGGATCGGGCCCTCGTGTTCTGGTGCTGGAAGCCCTAAGAAGATGGTGTTGCTGGTGCAGTCTGCAGCCCACCAGGTTCTCAAGAGCTATCTTGCAAGTATAACCAGTGCGATGGATGCCAAGCTAGGTAGCTGGAAAGAAGCCTTTTTGAATTTGATCTTGAGGATTAAAGACTTTGGGATTGGTTGATTATGGAAAGTTCTAATTGGATCTTCGAGGATGTGGGATTGTGAAATCTTGTTTGGATTATTGAAAAGTATTGGATAACCCTGGAATCTAAAGAAAGTTGCAAGTTCAGTTGGGAGCTTGAATCTGAGTTTGTGGTTTTTTACTGGATTTAGTTGGATATAAGTGAATTGAGAATCCATATTTGATGGGAATCATAGCCTGACTGTATATCTTGATTAGAATATGGAATGTATGTTTGGGGTTTACCTTTGATGATAGCATTGATTAAAACCATTTTGGGTTGGTTGGTAACAAACAATCTGGTGGATCAATTGGAAGACAGTGATTTAAAGGAAGACCCTCGGGAGAACTTTCTTTTAATTTGGATTCGAGTGATCTTGGGAGTGATTTTAGAATCATTAGATTGAAAAGCGATGTTGGGATTAGGAATATTTTGTTGTGGGCATAGAAGGAGGATGCAATTTAAAGTGAACAATTTGTGGAATTTCTTAAGCTTGCCCAAGAAAGAATTGATGGCCATGTTGACTTACAAATGTTTTGGGAGATTGATTGATTGACTGGTTTCTTTGATTTGATGACTTTAAAAAAAGGTTATTTGGTGGACCCTTTTAATCATAAGGTTTTGGACCTAGCCAAGTTAGGAAGGCCAATTCACGGCTCTTAGCTAGCACTTGACCCTTGGTTGTGGCAAGTTGCTCCTGAGGAAAGAGCTGGTTGGAAGAAGGGGCAACGTGGTCCTTGCCTTTTCGAGGAAAAGCTTGCTGGACTTCTCGAAGAACGAAGGCCGTTTCGTCAGCCCAACCCTATAGCCTTAGTTGCTAGGCTCCTTTTGTGTGGTGGTCCCCCTTAGTCTTGTATCGTTAGCTAGTGCAATAAGAGCTCCAGTAGGAGAACTTATTGCACCTCTTTTCCTCTTTTGGCCGCTGGGCCCTTGCTCCTTCGGGTTTAACCTGTTTTCCCCAACTAGGCTGTTCTATCTACCTTCCCCAATCTCACTCATCTATGATGCTTTTCCCTCTCACCTGTGGTGCTTTCTCCCCCTTATCTATTAAACCTAGTGGGTATGTTTCAGGATGGATCAGACCAGCCCCTCAGCTAGTCACAGTGGATCAGTGGGCCCCAATGCCAGTGTCAACCCCCTTGCACCTCCTCCTCCGGCAGCCCTAGCAGATCAAGGCTTGAGTCAGTTTTTGGCAGCACAGACCCAGTTATTGAGCACCTTGATGCAGTGCATGAATCAAATGACAGCTCAATAGAACCAGGCCGTGGTAGCCCTGGTCAGCAGGATGGACCAGCAGAACCAAACCATTGCGGCTGTCATGTCAATGGTGAATCATAACCCTCGATTCTGACCTTGCCACCGCCACCTTGATCTTTTGAGATCGAAGCGAGGCAAAGGAATCAAATCCAGAAGAAATTCAACCCGAAGCTCCCAACGTAGAAGCTCCTTGTTGCCAACAGGACCTCAGGCTCAAGAGGAAGACGTTGAACCAAGATCAAGAGGCTGCCGGAAGCTCTAAGACTCGTGCTAAACAGCCTCAACCCAGCCGAACTCCCGCCTTTGCAGCGTCAAAGCCTCCAAAATCGGCATCTTGTCCACCAATGCAGGCGCCCCGTGTCAATCTTGGTGGCCGGCCCTAGCAGAAAAAGACACCACGGGCAGAGATTCAGTGCTTTAGACGAGAAAAGAAAGGCCATTTTGCTAGCCAGGGCACAAAAGGTTGTAAAAAATTTCCTACCGACGACATTCCAGAAGCCACCTTGATTGCCACGATAACCCCAGCAGTAGGTGGAAGGAACAACAGAAGGATCTTGACTCAGTTGTGTGCCTACAGAAGCATGGATTTGCCAGTGCCTCAAGGATTGATGTCTGACAACTTTGCCGGTTTGCCTCTCCTGTTACCTTCGAGACCTCTGCAGTAGCTCTTCACCCAGCCTCACAAGGTGTTTGTATTTGGGGCAGCAGCAATCAGCAGCCCGAGAGCGTCAAGTTTGCCGAAGATGTTCAGTGTTTCAAATGCCATCAATGGGGTCATTACGCCAAGCATTTCCCTCAGCAGAAACAAGCTCCTCCCCAAGCTCCAAGCCAAGCTGCTAGTCCTCCAGGTGATCCTTGCCAGCCGTTCCCTTAGAGCCCTGCTGAAGTTCCTCCCTTTTTCTTGTTTTGTTTCGTATTGTCCTCTCGGACCTCCCTTGTGCTTGACGCCCCTCTAAGGTTCGGACCTCCTTGAGTTTTGGTTGGACTTTGTTGGTTTGAATCTCTTAGGACCATTTGAATCCTTTTCTATCCATCCAGACCTCTCCGTGATTGTTTGGACTTCTTGCTGTTCAAACGGACCCCCCTGCGTTCAATTGAATCCCCTTGTGGCCAATTGATTTTCTTCCATGATCATTTGAACCTCGTAGTGACTCATCGGATCTCCTTGAGTTCCCTTGCACCTCCTAACATTCTTTCAGATCTTCTTGCATTCTTTTGCACCTCCTCAGTTTTCTTTGGACCATCCCGTGTTCATTTGGACCTCCGTCTGTCCTTTTGAACCGCGTTTTGAAATCCCCTCACGTCCGTCTGAACCTCCGATTGGCTCCAATCCTCTATCGTTTTTATGCCGTTCGATTTGCATTGAGCGGTTTGATCTTGTGGGCAGGTCCGCTCAACCCGTCTCCTGGAAATCTTTGGCTGGTGCAACGTTAGCCCGGTTTTGCCTCACTCAAAGAGGAAGTAATTGGAAGTGTCAGTAGAACCCAGTACCCCAACCTATTCTTTAGTCAGTCCGAATCTCGGGGTCGAGATTCCCTTTAAGGGGAGTAGGTTTCTAACGTCTCGTTCGTCCTGAGTCTTTTAAGCATTTTAAAATAAAAATAACCATTTGGTTTCGATGAGAGTTCAAAGCTTAACTTAAGTTTTCAGAAGAGCTTTAATTGACTAAAATCAAACTTTAACTAAAATCAGCTTTTGCCCTTTTGAGCTGTGTTGGAGTTCTTCCCTTGTCTTTGTTTGCCTTGTGCTTGGCCTCGACCCAGTGCTTTTCTTTCCTCTCTAGCCCTCCCTTGCCCCCTGGACCTCCTCTAGTGTTTTCTGTTGGGTCTTGTTTTGTCGTCCTCCAAACCTTCTCTTGCTAGGACCCCTTTGTTGGTCTAAGTCCTCCCTTTTGAGTTTTAGATCAGCTCGGGTTTGTGTTTCAAACCTCTTTGATCTTTGGACCTTTCCTTGTATCTTTTGTTGAGACTTCCCTTAGTCCAGGCCTTCTCTTTGTTGGCTTGACTCTTTCTGTTTAGACCTCCATTTGGGCTAAACCCTCTTCTCTATCTGGATCTCCTTGGATCTAGACTACCTTCTCTGTTTTGGACCTCCCCGTGTACCTCTCTGCACTCATTTGATCTTCCTGAGTTCATTTGGGCATCCTTGGAATCCTTTTGGACCTTCTTGTGCCCATATGGTTCTCCCTATGTCCGTATGGAGCTCCTTTTGACCTCCCTTAAGGATGGTTCAGTCCGGGTTGCGGTACTACCATCATCCCTCTAGCGGTCGTACCGTCCGTTCGAGGTGCGACACCCTACTCTGGCTTTACCCTTCTCCGTTTCGGTACTTCCGACCTCCGGTCATACCGCTGTGGTAGTGCCGGAACTATCGCCTTTGTTAAAACCTCCTTTGAGCCTTTTGGACCTCCCTTGCCCGCGGACCTCTCCTTTGCTTTGATCTTAACCGTTGGGGTCTCATTTGAGATATCTAACCCTCAGGACCTCTTTGTGTTCTTAGGACCTCTCTGTACTCCTTTGGATTTCTCTGTGTCTTTCGGATTTCCTCGGGTCGGACCTACCGCTCGAGCATAGTCCTCGTCACATAAAAACCCCTTGATCAGATCTGGCCGTTAGGACCTCCTCTCTGGAGATCTTAGCCGCTCAGACCTCCCCCTTGTTGAGATCTGGCCATTAGGACCTCCTCTCTAGAGATCTTAGCCGCTCAGACCTCCCCCTTGTTGAGATCTGGCCGTTAGGACCTCCTCTCTGGAGATGTTAACCGCACAGACCTCCCCTTGATCAGATCTGGCCATTAGGACCTCCTCTCTGGAGATCTTAACCACACAGACCTCCCTCTTGGAGATCTAACCGTTAGGACCTCCCCTTTTGAGATCTTAACCATCCAGATCCCTCCTCTGTTTGATCCAAGGGTCCAGACCTCTCCGGTATTTGATCTAACGATCCAGACCTCCTCTTTGTTTGGATCGGAAGGCCCGGACCTCTTTAGGTCTAGACCTCCCTAGCGTTTCGACTCACCGTTGGCTCTTGCGGTCATACCGCTTGAGTTTTGCATTTCTTGCCTTAGGACCGTTTGATTCGCATCGGACGGCCCAATCTTGTTGGAATGTTCGGATGGTCCGAACATCCCCTTTCCTTTTAGCCCTCCAATCTGCATCAGACGGTTTGGGTGAGTTGGCTCATTCGCTTGGTCCGAACGGCCCATTTGCCCTGCTCCGTCCGATCAAGATCTGACGGCCCCTGTTCCTCCCGCACATCTTTGTTTCCGCGGACCTCCCCTTGCCCTTTTGATCTTGACCGTAGGACCTCCCTCTTGGAGATCTAACCGTCAGGACCTCCCCCTTGCCTTTGATCTTAATCATTTAGGACCTCCTTTTGAGAATCTAAGCCGTTAAGACCTCCTCTTGGTTTGTCTCAGCCGTCAAGGCCCTTCCCAACTTGCGGTTGTACCGCAACATAAACCTGGAACTACCGTCATCCGGTCGTACCTTTTCTTGAACACGGTATTACCGCCGCCGGCAATATCGTGTCCATCTTTCCCTCCTCTTTGTAGTCTTTTGGACCTCCTGTCCAAAGAACCCCTTCGTATCTTTTGGACCTCCTGTCCATAGAACCTCCTTGTGTTTAGACCTTTGTGGTCTAGACCTCCTCCTTGTGTTTAGACCTTTGTGATCTAGACTCCCCCCCCCCCCCTTGTGTTTGGACCTACGTAGTCAAGACCTCCTTGGTTGGCTTAGCACTTCCTGTCCTCAGACCTCCTTTCAGGACCTCCTCTTTGGATCTCCTCGCAGGACATCCTCCTTGGACCCTTCCCTTTGACCATATGTTCACCCTTTTGACTGACTCCCTTGCCCATTCTAAAGTGCATTTGATGTGGGTTGAAGTCACATTAAAGTGCTGTCCTTTCCTTTGTACTTATTCCTACTTTTTGTCCCCTCCTTCTGACAATCTAATCCTTTTTCGTACCTTTGGCAGCGTGCCTTTGTACCAATACTTTGAACCTGGTCACCTCCTTGTTGTGGTGCTTCTATTCCCCTTTTCCTTTAAATAGAGCACCAGGGGGCGTCCACTTCCTCCCTGTTCGCTATTCTTAGCCTCCTCTCGGTTTTGGTGTGCTCCTCAAGCTCCTCTGGTTCGGACCTCCCATTCGCTGGACCTCCCTCTCGGACCTCTCTTCCTTGTGGACCTCCTCTCTTTTGCTTTAAGTAAGTTCTTTTGGATTTCTTGGAGTTTCTTTGCTTATTTGGTTTTCTTTGCGCACGTGTAGATTCGGTTGATTGCTGAGGAGCTCGTGGTTCAAGCTACACCAACCAAAGCCTTTCCCTCCAACAGAGGCAAGTCGTGGACTTTGATCATCTTGATCCTATTTTACAAAAATATTTTGATTTGTTAAACTTGCATGGCTATTTTTACAGAACTGTTTTGGGCAGTAGCTATTCTCCTATTTGAGCTATGCCTCCTTGGACTTGGGTACTTGACATGTTGTCATGATCTCCTTTGGACACCTTAGGGTGGATATTTTAGTTGGCATCTTTTGTTATTGCCAACAAGGGACCGTAAGATTATGCTTAGCCTTGCTGTAGAACCGTGGGTTTTGTGAATCATGCCTCATCAATTAATAATCTTGACTAATGGACTATGGAATCTCTGGTTGGTGCCATTGTTAACCAACTATAGTGTAATGCCATAAATTGTGTTGATGGTGGTGCGAGACCACCCTAAAACTTGTTGTGCCAGGACTGGGTGGTCCAGTGGCCGGGTTGAACCCAAAATGGTTTTGCTTGGGCAAGAAGGCCGGGAGTGAGTAGTGGGTGCTTTGCACTATTGGGGTTGTGGAAGTCTTGCCTGAGCACAATTAAGGACTTAACTTTGTGTCTGTGGATCCGGGTAATCCGTGCAACCACAAGGTCATTTTATGGGGATGGCCTGGGCCGAATAATTAGCAATGAGATGGCTTGGTGCTGTTGTGGTTGAGCAAGTTTTATTGCAATGGTGCAAGAGGGAGCACGAATCCGGTGGCATTTGCAACCCATTCGGAAGCGAAACCTTAGCAGGCATCTCTGAGCCAAATCAAAGCTTTGTAAAGGCCTTGTCACGCTCTCTAGACTGCTCACCATCGGAAGTGAGTAAGGGTCTTTCCGGAACCCGTCCGCTAGAGATCGTGGATTGTGGGTAAGTTGTACACCTCTGCGGGCGTAAAATCTATTGAATAGCCGAGTCCTTGGTTATGGACATCTCTCGGAGAAGTGGTGCAAGGGGTAGCTTTTGTGAAATTGTGTCCCTGGGCGCATCTGCGAGAGACTGTGGCTTTGCCTCGAAGAGACCTTGGCCAGCTTTAGAGGGGTCATGGTTGGCTAGAGATGAGGTCCAGGGGCTGGTTGGGAACTCTGGAGTGGGTGCTCCAGGGTGGTCGTAGTTGAGGTCTTGATCATGGGTGTGGCCAGACCTCCCACGGTTGGTCTTTTGGGAAGCTTTGGAGTGAGTGCTCCAGAGTGGTTTTGGAAGTGAGTGGGTGCTCACGACCTCCTTTGAAACAAAGGTAATATTGTATTGTTGTTTTAACTTGCTGCCTTGCAATCTATTATGTTATTTACTGTCAAATATTGCTTCTTGCAACTAACCATACAGCTCTCTTTTGGCAAGCCTTGCATAAGTAGTATTGCATACACTCCCCACGGCTTGCTGAGTACATTCAAAAGTACTCATGGCTTTTGCCCTCTGTTTAAATCAGCAGCTCAAGGAAGTTCCAGGGAGCTCAAAGCTCTGTGTTGAAGAGGTCTTTGGAGACCATGCGACCTAGGGATGTCCTCCACTCGATAGCTGGTGGGCTGATCGGTTGGACTCACGCGTTGATGTTTTGTTTTCCTGCTGCAGGTGCTCTTGTGTTTTAGCCCTTGTGGCTCTTGTAAAAAGCTTGATCGTCTGGTCTTTAATAATATTTGATAATTTTCCTTTTGTATTCCTTTAGCTTGTTGTGGTATGGATTTGATCACACCAATGTGTCTATGTGCGAGTTAGCAGGACTGATCATGGGACTAACTTAGTGCACAAAGGCCAAGACCTCCAGGAGGTCTTGAGATCCCCTGGGAGGTCCTGGCAGACCTCCTCTCGGGGTACCCTGGGTGGTACTACCGCTCTCTTGTGTGGTAGTACCGGCGCTCGGACCTAGGTGGTGCTACCGCTCTCTAGTGCGGTAGTACCTGTGCTTGGATGTGGGCGGTACTACCGGCCCTCACCAAAACGGTAGTACCGTAGCAAAAAAAATCCGAGCATTCCAAGTATCCTGAGAAGGTCCTCACAGGATCTTGGTTGAACCTCCATCTAATCACAATGTAATTGGAACAAAATGGGTTTTCAAAAATAAGGAAAGTGGGGATGGGTTGGTAGTTCACAACAAGGCTAGGCTTGTAGCTCAAGGTTATTCCCAGGTAGAAGGCTTAGACTTTGAAGAGACATTTACTCTTGTAGCTAGATTAGAAGCCATTCGTATTTTGCTAGCATTTGCGGCATCCAAGGGCTTCAAGCTATTTCAAATGGATGTCAAAAGTGCTTTCTTGAATGGTTTCATAGAAGAATAGGTCTTTGTCAAGCAACCTCCTGGTTTTGAAAATTTCAAGTTCACAAACCATGTTTTTAAACTCTCCAAAGCCTTGTATGGACTGAAGCAAGCCCCTAGAGCTTGGTATGATAGGCTTAAGAGTTTTCTGCTTAAAAATGATTTCAAAATGGGATTGGTAGATAAAACCTTGTTCACTCTCAAGCATGGAAGTGACTTTCTGTTGGTTCAGATTTATGTGGATGACATTATATTCAGTGGTTCCTCTCATGCTTTGGTGTCTAGATTTTTAGATTCTATGAGCAGGGAGTTCGAGATGAGCATGATGGACGAATTGACTTGCTTCCTTGGTCTTCAAGGCAAGCAACTGAAAGAAAGCACCTTCATTCATCAAAATAAGTACACAAAGGACCTTCTTCGGCGCTTCGATATGGGAAGCAGTAGGCCAATGTCCACTCCCATTGCTACATCCACCGTACTGGACCCTGATAAGGATGGAGAGCCCATGGACCAGAAGGAGTACCGCAGCATGATTGTCTCCCTCCTCTACCTCACGGCGTCGAGGCCGGACATACAATGGTCATTTGTGTGTGCATGCGCTCGATTTGAGCTTCCTTCGTGCCTCTCATCGTTAGCGGTGCGTCGCATTTTCAGGTACCTTCAGGACACTCTTGACTTTGGACTTTGGTATTCTTCTGCTTCTGCTCTCTCTATTCGGGCCTTTTCTGATGCTAATTTTGCGAGGTGTAGAGTGGATAGGAAGAGTACTTCTGGCCCTTGTCATTTCTTAGGCACATCTCTTATCTCTTGGTCATCTAAGAAACAGTTCTCTGTTGCACAATCCACCGCCGAGGCCGAGTATGTAGCTGCAGCCAGTAGTTGCTCTCAGGTTCTCTGGATCTTATCTACTCTGCGGGACTATGGGTTGTCTTTGGGTAGTATTCCTCTTTTCTGTGACAACACTTCTGCCATTAACATTGCCAAAAACCCAGTGCAACACTCTAGGACTAAGCACATTGACGTTCGGTATCATTTCCTTAGAGACCATGTAGAGAAGGGTGATGTTGTGCTTCACTTTATAGAGTCTGAGCAGTAGGTTGCGGATATTTTCACTAAGGCTCTTGATTCTTCTCGTTTTGCTTCTTTGCGGGGAGAGTTGGGGGTTATTAGTCCTCTTGGCCTGTTTTGAGGGGGAGTTGGCTCTTTTGCATTCATTGTACCATATTGCATTCTAAATCAGCAATTTGCATTGTAATATAATTTCACGGAGCCTTGATTATTATCCTTGTGTGACATGTTTTCATGCTTTATACCTTGCCATGTCTTGTGCTAGTTTGCTAGGTTTATCATGTATTTCCATATGTAGCTTAACTTTTGCCATGCTAGCTCTATTAAATGTGAAAAACTTGAATTAAAATATGACTTATTGGATCTTGCGACTAGTTTTGCTTTAGTGATCCTCTCATGATTCATGCCATGTCAAATAGGCTACATTGAGTCTGGAATCTATTTTGAGCTTTGGATTGAGCTATGCTATTTCCTAAGTCAAGCAAATGAAAAATGATCTTTTCTGTGCGAAAAAACTGAACTCGCCAATTCTTTCTCATGAGACGGCTTGCCATTGCACTAGGCATGAACTCAGGGGGAGCTTTGGATGACCTAGACCACTCTTTTAAGCTTCTTTCTTGGGATGGTCGCGGCAAGGCTTGAGATCTAGCACATGGCTAAAAACAAAACAAATTGTGCAAATTGGTTGAAGCTTAGGAGACAGTTATGAATGGCTCCTAGTCCAGGACTTGCTTTGCTAAGATAAAACCAATAAAATTTTTAGCAAGTGCTTAATGTGCTAAATTTCAAAGTGCTTGAACAAATTGTTTCAACATTGAACTCATAGCGCTCTAAATTGACTCTTTTATAGCTTCTTGGTTCAATTTAGTTTATTGACATGGCTTGACTCATTTTTGGATACCTTTGGCTGAACTATGATCTTGCGCTCCTTAACATGCTAAACTTTCATTTAATCTCAGATTATTGCTCTTTTGGCTTTAGCTTTGCTATATATGATTTGCCATGATTTACAATAGTTTCTTCACATAATATGGCTTGGTGTAATACTTGTACAGTACTCCTGGATAATTCTCATGGCTCCCTTGCTAAAAATTGAATAAATTGCAGCCATTTCATGTCATTCATGCTACATCTTCCTCTATGCACCTTGATGAATCCATTGTCAAAGGGGGAGAAATGGTAAAAATGGATAAATAGGGAGCAAATGAATTTTTCACAAAAATTGATGATCATAGTGAGGGGGAGCATCTCATATGCATTTTTGCGATCTTATTGCCATTTTTGAATTTGATTTGCAATTTGTGCTTCCTCACAATGATCAAAGGTCATATTGAACAATTGTTCTTTCATATGGACCTTAAGTGAGATTTTTGTCTCTTCTCTGGATTTTGAAGCTTTCTTGCTATCCTCTGTCTTATCTCACTTGCCGTTGCTATTCTGGAGCCAGCTTGGTCATTTCCATTGCTTTCTCTTGCATTTGGACCAAGTTGTGCCTTTGCGCGAAAACATTGAGTTTTTCTTTCTCAAACATCAAAACTTACATTTTTGGAAAAGTACCAATGTATTCATTAAGGGGGAGATTGTGGATATCATGGGGATATACTCATGATCTTAGGTGATGAGACAATTGGCAATAGCATTTGAGTTTTGTTGAATTTCGAGTTTTCAGCAAATGTCAGGATTTTCGGTAGAACCGGCGTTTAAAGGGCGATACGACCGCAGAACGGTATGACCGCAAGTTGTGTGGTAGTAGTACCGGATCGCGGTTATACCGATTGGTAGATGGCGGTAGCTTAATTCCAGAGAAGATATTTTGGGAGTTCTGGTCTTCATTGGAAATCGGAACGACCGCTGTTATTGGAGTTGTACGACCGAATGTAGGATCGTAATGGCAATCAGAAGGGGGGGGGTTGAATGATTTTAGCCAATTGATCTCCAAATTCAATCCCAGAAGAGAAACCCTTCAAGACTATCTTAGGCGCACAGCAAGAACACGAAAATCAAAACCAAAGTAAAGCAAAATCGGAGCTTTATTTCTCTATTTTTGATTTGTGTCTACAAAGCACTCATCCAGCACCCCTCAAGCTTCTAATCAAAGGACCTCTCAAGCTAGAACATCGTAACTCAAAATAGCATGAAAAGCTACGGTTCTGGCTCTCTCCCAAAACCTCAAGCCCCCCGGGTTAGCTCCTAACCCTCCTCTATTTATATCCTAGAGTTCTCTCCGAGTCTCACACGACATGCACACGGATTCTATCTCTAAAAATGTCCAGATATAGACCTCCTTCCATATCTCTAAAATCTTCTATGAAATCCCACGCCCCAAGCCTCTAGGACTCTTCCCGTAGCTCCAGCACGAACCACCTTTGATCTCCACGTGCTCCAGCGTGATCCAAACCACCTCATGACATCCACGACCTCCAAGACCTCAGATCTCCCCATCCTAGTCCGAGTCAACTTCGTCACCGACTGTGATTCGACTTCACGCTCAACCTGCATATGCAAAGACCAAAGAAACCAAATCCGGGCACAAGTTTTCCAACTTGACCAACCATTAGCTCACACACACGCATAAACACTATCATGCTTCGTGCAACACACTAAAGCTCATGAATTTAACTTATCCTAAGCCAAATTCCCAAAACGACAAATTTACAGAGCACAAACGGTCGTACCGCCATGACATGCATGGTCTACTGCACCAGCGGTCTTACCGCTCGAAACACATCGGTCATACCGCTATCCGGGAAATCTCAAAAACTTCCAAAAACATGCTCTCTGGAAATTCCATACCGCAACCTTGCGGTCATACCTTTGTGCGGTACTACTGCCGTTCAAACTGCGGTATTACCTTCCTATGGTCGTACCATTCCACAACTACGGTACTACTGTTTTTCACTTATCAAACCTTGTCAGAAACACTCTCTCTCTGGAAAAACTTAGCGCGGTACTTCCGCCGTTAAAACAACGGTATTACCGGAATAAAAACGGTACTACCGCTTCTAAAACGCGATACAAATGTATGTCAAAATGTTTCACGAACCTCAAAGCTGCGCGGACGCTCCAGATGATTTGGCCGATCGACCACGCTTCACAACCGTCGAATTTTAAGAGCGCTGTAGCAAGTCCGAATGTTTCCCTTGATATCAGCCGTCGGATTTCAAATCAAAGGCTCACAATCCTTGAAGAGTTCGGACGATCCGAATGTTCCTCTCAATATGAGCCGTCAGATCAATATCTAACGGTTCGAGCAAAACACGCGTTCAAACCCAATGACTTGCGGTACTACCGTGCTTCACAAGTGGTCATACCGCAGTCCGGTAGTACAGCAAATACAAAGCTGGTACTACCGCTTCCCGAGAAAATCCAAAATCCAAACACAAGCCTTCGGGAAATTTCATACCGTCAACAAACACGCCGTTGTACCGTCCTGCGGTAGTACCGCGGCCACAATGCCGGTACTACCACAAAACCTAAGAAAAACTATTTTTCGACAAAATTCAAGCATGTCAGCACCTAAGATCACAAGCAAGTTCCAAAGACAATGTATTCATCTTAAAACACTAAGACTAAGTCTTTCTTATTTGTCAATGTGTTCATCATCAAATATCATGATCAAAAACCTCCTGGTCTTACACCGAAGATCGGTAGTACCGCTGGTAACACGGCGGTTGTACCGATTGTGTTGTGATTGTCGGCCATTTTGTAGTTTTGGCTTTGGGATAGGTCAAGTTCATGAGCTTTAGTGCATATGTGTTGCATGATGTATGTTTTGGCTAACGTGGGTCAAGTTATGAAGAACTTATTCCCGAAATCTATTTCTTTGTCTATTGTTGTGCAGGATGCTTGGAGGTCAACGACGGTCAACAGTGAGGATGATCGGGACTAAGCTTGGAGAGTTGAGGTTCAGAACGATCAAGGATGCCAGGTGAGGTCTATGGACTCAAGCATGGTGCAAAATGGATAAAGGTGACCGAACGGGCAGTTCGGTGCGACGGGTTGGATCAAACGGCACGGGGGCGGTGCAAGTGCCATGGTGGTTTCGGTGGGAGCCAGATGGGAGAGACTTACCGACATGATGAGAGCCGTTGATCAACCTACACGTGGCGAAGCAGGCGATTGCTTCACCAAGATTGGACTCAGTCTTCGGAGAAGGATCGAGAAGGAGTATTTTAGTAATTTCACCAATACCGCCTTGGTAACCTTTTGGCTAAACCACGGCGAGAGACGGCGCATGGAGAAGTGGTTTAGGTCAAGAGAAAGTGAAGACGGCGCTTTAAAATACGTGCGTGAGTTAACCCGTTTGTTAGTGGGCTTAACGGGTGCCCAATGGGTATGGTCCTCTAGAAGCTAGGCCTCACTACAAATAGAGAGGGTGTGCTATCCAGCAGCCCTCAAGCCTTCATTTGCAAACCCTAGTTGGTGTCTTAGGGTTTTGGAGAGAAAAGTGAGGTTCTAGGGTTCTAGAGAGATGATGTGATTGTGTGCTCTTGAGTGAGCTCTTGTCCTCCAGGTTAGAGTAGCTATAAACATCCATCAAACACGAATCAATCCAAACAAGATTCTCAAAGATGAGTTTATCCTTTGTTCTTGCTTTCTTTCTTTGATGATTTTGTGTTTTTGATGTCTTGTTGGTTTTGCCTGGAGTAGTTGCTGTGATCTAGCTTGCTGTGACATGTGGGAGTGTATCTAAAATAATCTTGATCATTCTTTACACACGAGCAAGGTTTAGATCATGTTTAGGTTTGAAACTCGGTTTTGAAACCTTCTTCGTTCATATCAAAAAAGGTAGGAACTTTGACGTGGATCTTATAAATCTTTGCTTAGAATAGGTTCCTAACCTCCATAGGAAGGTGTGTTTCAAAACTCGTAGAGTTTGGCCAAGTGGTTCAAAAGTTGTGCCAATTTTAGTTTTCGTCATCGGGTTGTTCCAAGGAAATTGGTACAACCGCCCGTTTGCCTGCGGTTGTACCGAACATTGGTACAACCACCCGTTTGCCTGCGGTTGTATCGATTTCTAATTCTTCAGCACATCGTTGAGTTTGTTGTCTGCTATACTTGGGGGTTTGGAGTGGATTCAACATAAGTCTACCATTGTGCTTATCTATTGATCTTCATAGTTCTCATAGCTATTGGAGTGAAATATTTGTTGAATCAAATCTAAAAAGGAAAATTGATTGAGCTCCTATTCACCCCCCTCTAGTCATCTTTCCGGTCCTACACCCCTCCTCACCTGTGCCCTCCTCCCCCTCTCTGTCGCTAAGAGCAATCGAAGAAGGCCCAAGCTCCCCCTTTCGGCCACCAACCAAATTTTGGCTTTGGTCTTCAGGAGCCGCCGCATTTCACTCTCTTCTTCGCTTCCGGCCGGTTGTCGCCCATCATCGCCGATCGAACCACGAAGCGCCTCAGTCAAATTGCCGGCACCAAGAGCACTAGCTCGATGCCCCTTGCACCTCCCCTGTGCTCATGCTCCCCCTTTTCCTTCCCTTCTTGCTCAAGCGCCGTCGCTCCCCTATCTTATCCCCGATCGGCAGCTCTACGCCGCCGCTCAGCCACGACACCACCTCCCATGGCCTCCTCCCCTCCCCGGCGTCCCGTTTCACCGGTCCCCGCCGCCTCCCCGGCCTCCGCTCACCGCTGGCCAGCCTGTAGCCGTGCGCCTCCCCTTGGTTTCCCCTTTTCGGCTGAGCTTCCTCTGTTTTCCTTTCCTTGTGTGCCATCTCTGTGTGATTACTCTCTGAGTCAATGACCATGTGGGCCCATTTTCTTTAAGGGATAATGAAGGCAGTAGTTTATCTATATCATCTCTCATTTGAACTCATGCAAAACTTATTTGTTAAACTTTCAATTATTGTTATAACCTCTCAGTAAATAATGATTAGTTATTGATAAAATTAATTTAAATAATCTTTACACTAATGTTTAAAAAGCTGTGAGAGGCAAAAACTTAAATTACAAATTACTAGAAATGGAACCGGAAGCTATTCAAGGATAATGTTGATGATCTCAATTCTTTCTCTAGAAACTTAAAATGTTAATTGCAGATCCTATCAAAATGTTTGTGATCCAAATAATAACCATCTTATCTTTGTCCCAGATCTAAAACTATCAATGCCATTTAAAAATAATTAGTGCAGGAATAAGCCCGCCAAAAATAACTAGTATCATCTCCATACCCCAAAAACCATGAAGACCTTTAAAATGTTGATTTAATAATTAAAGAAAAAGAATTATTTAAATCTTAAGTCCTTAATATTTATCTCAACCATAACATATTTGTGGATACATGCTCAGCCTTGTGTAAGTGGCAAATAAGTTTAATTGAAGTAATTAACCAATATGCCTTGTCATCTAATTTAAAAATGCAAACTTAAATTAGAAGTCTTGCTACAAGTATAATCTTGCCCAAATATCAGTCACTCTATCTTTATCTCCGGGTTTAAACCACCAGTGGTAATTAAGAATAATTAATGTATCAACAATCAAGGCACAACCTTAAGAGAGAACTCCGATAAAATATGGACTCCAAGATTAAATCGACGAATTAAAATTATACTCTTCGCATGCTAAACTCACAACCTAACCTCTAATATTAGCACTCATCAAACAATGCCCAGTGTTCTTTGACTCATATATGTCCTAAGTCAAACCCAACTCATGGAACTTCCTTATTAAGTATCCAATAATTAAAGAAGCTTTTTAATTTTAAGATTGAGCCATGACATTCCCCGATCAGCAATATCTTGCCATCTTTCAATCCAAAGTGGAATACTCCTGTAAATATTCCTTCAACTGTAATCCTTTCTTGTTTTCCTTCCCGGTAGAGTTTCTCTGTCGTTTTTCCTTTTCTCTCAAATATCGTTTGACTTTGTCAAACATCCTCCATTTACTAAGTCTTCTCTCATTTCCCAATCATAACAAAATTTAAATAAGCTCAATGGAATTTATTTGGTCTTTTGAAGTTCTTTGGATTTATTTGGTTTCTCGATCATTTATCGCGTACTTAGAAGTTGGAGTCCCGGAGAAACAACGACTCGAGCAGGATCAAGATTCGGATAAAGACGAAGACTAAGAATTCAAGACCACTGACTGAAAAGTCTTTGAGTAAGATCAATGCTGTGGTAAATTGACCCAGGCGAATCAATACTTTGATCATTTTGAGCCTACATTTTATGCAAATTATATTCCTTTAAAATAGCAAATTGCATGCTTTAATTTTTATGCAAATGTATATTAAATCTTAAGGTAATTAAATACCAATTTGGTAATTAATTATTATACCATGCATTGACAATTGAATCCATTATTCCTTGTCATCCTAGATATTAATGTGGTAATTTACTAGTTATACGTTGTACTTAAGCGACATGCTAGTCTTGCTTAAGTACTAGGGCATTAAATGCCCTAACCATCATCTCTTAAAACATGAAATTGTTTTGTGCAGTCATTGAAGGTACATGACTGAAGTATTTGAGATAATCTGGTTTTACTCCTCAAAACCCTAATAAACTGCTATTACCACATCTTGACGGATGGTATGATGGTGGGTGCTGACGTAGCACAAGAATGGTGGCTATGCAGTATGAACCATCCGAATGACTTAAGGACTTAATCTTGTCATGATCTCCCATTGTAAAATAAGTGCAACCACAAGTCTGTAAAATACAACTTGGCTTCTTAAATTTGTTGAACCCTGAAAGTCATCTCGCTGGAGGGGGAATGACATAGTGCACGCACTGGATACATTCGGCTTGAATGGGACACCGATGCAAGGTAAAGTTGCCAGCTACGCTAATCTTTGTGGTGAACATCCCGCACAACTTATGGGTGCAGCCCATATGGGTGAGATGATGGGAGGGGCAAGATAATTTGAAAGGTTACCATGATGGTCTCTCAACCATATGACCACAGAATCATGTGGGGCAACGAGTTGATTGTCTCTTGTGGGTACAGTGTACAACCTTTGTAGAGTATAAACTGTATAAACAGCCGTGCCTACGGTCAAAGGCAAACATGGGAACTTACTAGAGTTAGTTCTATTTATAGAATCTTGTGGGTGGTATGAAAAACTTGTTGGGCTGAAGTAACCCTAAGTTTTGGACTTTTCCTGTGTCGTCGTACCCAGTTTTGTTAAATAGGTGAAGGTAACCACAGTTAAAATTAAGCATAAGGTGGAGGTAACCTTCGCTGTATTTAATATTGCTCAATTACTCTCTTTAATAAAATACAATTTAGTTAAAATGCTAAGTGATAGGAATTTCTAATTATGGTACTTGAAAATATTGCTTTTGGCAAATAAAAGAACCCGAGCCATCCTTGTTAAGCCTTGTGTGTAATATTATTGCATTCCGTGTGTTGGCTTGCAAGCACGGAAGTTGTGCTCACTCTCACTCTCCCCAAAACCCTCAAAAGCTGTGAACCAAGGATGCTACGCGTATTTTGAGGATCCAGATGTTGATGTCCAAGAGCTAGGTCGCGAACCGCAGTTGGCTGCCTATGGTCGTGTCCTGAGGGTCCCACCTGTATGAAGTCTTCCATCTCCGCTGTTGCTTTTTATTGATTTCAGCCTGATCTGCCCATGAGTAAGTCCACTATTATATTTATGCTTCCGCTTGATATGTTTTTTATGTTCAGTAATGTAACTGTGAGCACCACCTACTGATTCAGGGAATAGTGAGGTGGAATCACAGAGGATTCTGGATTGATAAAATCCGGGTTCGACAGAGCTGGTATCAAAACATATCGATTGTAGGTCGTGACCTTAGTTAGAATGGCTGTTAGTTTCGTGACTAGAATTATTTCCCCTAAATCTATTTGCAAAATATAAGTATTGTGGCTTCTTCTCATCCTCCCTAGATCTATACCTTGCCTGGCAAATTTTAAACTCTCTCACCCCGAAATTCAAAATGACAAATCTCTAGGACTTCGGTATACCCCCCCACCCTGCAGGCATCTTGAAAACCTACTTCATTTGCAAAATGCATTTCTGAAACTCTTTCCGAAAAGCCGATTTTTCGGGAGGATTTCCAAAAATTTAACTTCTTACCAAACGTGTTCCAAAAATCCATCTTGGTTTCGCAAGTAGTCAAAGTAAAGTTTCGTTTCAAAACTTCTTGCTTGTAAAACTCGATTTCAAAAGGGCCTTGCGCAAAGCTTGATTTCAAAATTTACTAAGCCCTTGTATTTATTTGTCCGGACTCATATCCAAAAACTTGTTTTCAAACCATGATCTTGAAATCCTTTTTCTTCGCAAAGCTATTGAGGGAACTCTCTTTTCAAAACAATTGTTCCAAAATTCCATGTTTCAAAACGCCCTTGGGAAGATCATTCTTGCCATAAAGCTCTATTTTCAAAAAAAAAAAATATGTATATATCTTTTGCAAAGAAACTTGATTTCAATGTTACCCTGAAACTTAGCCCCAGTATTTCAAAAAATCCAAACTTGTTTTCAAAACCAAAACTTGGAGATCCAACCCTTATACAAGTTATGGGTAAGACCTTCTTTTGAAAAATAAATGTTAGTATTTCAAAAAACATTTTCTAAGAAGCTCTATTTCCAAAAATAGTAGCAAAAATAAGAAGCATGAGTAGTACTGCTAAAGCACCTCTCGATGCTCTTGCTTCCCTACTTCTGTTTGCCAAAGGAAATTTATTTCTCCTTCCTTTCCCTTACTTCAAAAACTTAAGTCTAGGGACGTCAAAGTGGTTCGTAAAGATAAGGTAGACTCGTTTTAATCAGGCTTCGTGTGCTGAACCCTGCACCCTCTTTGTGTGTCTCCACGATAGACGTCGTATTGTTGCAAGTTTTCAGTTGGACCTTGTGTGATGCCTTCTTGCCCTCGAGCATTATATTTCGCAGCCATGGGAAAAGCTTATTTCTTTCTTAAAATCTTGTGGTTTGTGTGTCACCCTGCTCTTTGGGTGTTCTTTTTAGTATGGGTTTAGATTGCCTTATACCCACGATTCTTCCGGTATCTCATGCTATTTCCCCTTCACCCTTTTTGCTAAAAATCCCATCATATCTATAGACATTAAGTGACAAAAAGCCAAATCTAAGATAATCAAGAATGAGTGAAGACCTCGATATTTGGAGGAAGCAACAAGAAGACAATAACATGGAAGCCCCAACCCGCACCAGGATCAAGACTTGAGTCTATGTCTCGCTTTCCTTTCCCCTTCACCTCCCAATAGACCCGCTGATCAAATCTTCGTCAAGCAGACACGATGGCCAGAGACAAAACAACTATCCCTGACAGAAGAAAGAAGAAGGGACCAGTAGTTTCTGCTCTCCATAGCTTGTACCATTTGTACAAGCTTTCGCCTGACCCCACTCCGCAAGGATCACTCGGGAGAAGCTGTCAGATTGAAGACAATCATGCCACTACACCAAGAAGACCCCAAAAGGCTAACACTTGCTTCTGTTGCAGAAATATCGGACACTATGCCAACAGATGCCCCCAGAGGAAAGGCAAGGAAATCAAATGTTTCTATTGCGGCAACATAAGCCACTAGGTGAATAGATGTCCCCAACGGAATCTTGAAGAACCAGCAAGGAATGCCATCGCTACCAACCTCCGCCTCGGCAAAGAAGAACTTATCAAGAGCCCCCACAAGGAGCAAGCTGTACCTACTGAAGTTCTACTACCAGACACAAAAGCTCTACCAAATGTTATATGCGTTGAATGTGGCAAGGTAGGACATGTCGCCCAGTTATGTCCTCCAATACAACAAGTTGCAACAGGAGCATGCTTCACATGTGAGCAATATGGACACTATTGTTACACGTGCCCAGTCTCCTACTGTCCCTGCTGTAAGGAACACCATCAATCAGAAGACTGTTTGATGACCAAGTAGCTTGCACACGTTGTGGAGAAAAAGGACGTCATGCAGACTAATGCTGCGTAAACTGCCCCAACTGCGATGATAATCACCAGCATGTGAATGCCCGATGAGTAAAGTTACGTGCTTTTTCTGTGAAGGATAAGACCACAGCTCCAAAGACTGCTCCTTGCGTCTGTTGCTGACCAAGGCGGTCGAGTTGCAAAGGACAAGTTTCCAAGCCGTTGTTAGACTCGTCATGAATGAAGTTGGCAAAGACAACTAGTATTGGACACAGCTCATTTTAAGGGGGGTAGCCAGGCTGCACAGAAGTGTCAGGATACCTCAATGATGAACGATTACTATGCAACCTTTCGACGCCCTAAAGACAGCATTTTTGAGCAACAAGCACTCCACGATGAAGTGAAGACAACTCCGATAGGAACAATAAGGTCTCTCTCTGTTTTCCTTCCTGTACAAGTCTCTACAAGTCTTAACCCACTTTGTGCAGATTCTCTCCCCCAACTACTCCAAAGAAAGGACAATGTGCCGAGTAAAATCCTGGAACATATTGTTGGCCAGTTGTAGCCCCACCTTCTTCCTTCTATTCTACCGAAATCTCAGGGTCGAGATTCATTTTAAGGAGGGTAGGATTTGTAACAGCCTTTTTTTAGTTCTTGAACAGTAAAATTCAGAGTTCCTTTCTTCTGTTCGCGGTCCAAAAATCTCTCAAGATTCAAATTTTCAGTTCCCAGATCCTCCCTAAACCTCCCTGGGCTCATCCCTGCCCGTGCCACCCTGGCCTCCTGCCCATGCCGCGCAAGGACAGGCCCAGGAAGCCCTTGCCGCTCTGGACGCGCCCTGCCGTGCCCACGCCTGCTCTGCCACGCCCGTGCGCACCCATGCCGCACTCTGCACCCGCCCATCCCGTGTGCATGCGAGAGCACCCATGCAGCCTGCTCACCCCATCAGCGCACACCCGCCTTGACCCTCCAAGTCACCGCCTGTGTCGCCCGGTCCCGTCCTGGCTTCACCATGCTCGCGTCAGCAGGGTCGCTTCGGCGTCACTCCACCACCTGCCGCCCCTCAGGACCGTGCACCACCTTCGTGTGCCTCCAATGACTCCACCTCTCCGGTTATGAGAAGCCCCGAGCCCCCTCCTACCTCCCCTCCTCGCATGTGCCCTCCTCTTGCTCTCTGTCACCGAGAGCAGCCGAAGAAGGCCCGAGCTCCCCCTATCAGCTGCCGCGCCCCTTCGCCCATTTCTTTGCACCGGTGAACCCCTCGTCACGCCAACCGTGTCATCCCATGTTCCGGCCCCCGAGGAAGCTTTCCCCCCAGCTGATTTTGGCTTTGATCTTCAGGAGCTGCCGCATTTCACTCTCTTCTTCGCTTCCGGCCGGTTGTCGCCCATCATCGTCGATTGAGTCTCGAAGCGCCTTAGTCAAATTGCTAGCATCAGGAGCACAACATCGATGCCCCCTAGCTTCCCCAACCACCGAATCAAGCTCTCCCCCAACCTAGGCCGCCGGCACCATCGACCTCCCCACGCCGCTCCGGTCGCTCATCGCCAGCCCACTCTGGTGCTGCCCTGCCTCCACGAACCACTTGGTAAGGTCCCTTGCACCTCCCCCATGCTCATGCTCCCCCTTTTCCTTCCCCTCTCGCTCCAGCGCTACTGCTCCCCTTTCTCCTCTCTGGCCGGCCGCTCTATGCCATCGCTCGCCCGCCGTGGTGCCCGCCCGGCCACGACACCACCTCCCATGGCCTCCTCCCCTCCCTGGCGTCCCATTTCACCGGTCCCTGCCGCTTCCCTGGCCTCCGCTCGCTGTTAGCCAGCCTACAGCCATGTGCCTCCCCTTGGTTTCCCCTTTTCGGCCGAGCTTCCTCTGTTTTCCTTGTGTGCCATCTCTATGCGATTGCTCTCTGAGTCAATGGCCATGTGGGCCCATTTTCATTAAGGGATAATGAATGCAGTAGTTTATCTATATCATCTCTCATTTGAACTCATGCAAAACTTATTTGTTAAACTTTCAATTATTGTGATAACCTCTCAGTAAATAATGATTAGTTATTGATAAAATTATTTTAAATGATCTTTCAACTAATGTTTAAAAAATTGTGAGAAGTAAGAACTTAAATTACAAATTACTAGAAATGGATCCGAAAGTAATTCAAGGATAATGTTGATGATCTCAATTCTTGCTCTAGAAACTTTAAATGTTAATTGCAGATCCTATCGAAAATGTTTGTGATCCAAATAATAACCATCTTATCTTTGTCCCAGTTCTAAAACTATCAATGCAATTTAAAAATAATTAGTGCAGGAATAAGCCCACCAAAAATAACTAGTATCATCTCCATACCCCAAAAATCATGAAGACCTTTAAAATCTTGATTTAATAATTAAAGAAAAAGAATCATTTAAATATTAAGTCCTTAATATTTATCTCAACCATAACATATTTGTGGATACATGCTCTTACTTCTGTAAGCGGCAAATTAGTTTAAAGTGAAGTAATTAACCAATATGCCTTGCCATCTAATTTAAAAAAGCAAACTTAAATTAGAAGTCTTGCTACAAGTATAATCTTGCCCAAATATCAGTCGCTCTATCTTTATCTATGGGTTTAGATCACAAGTGGTAATAAGAATAGTTAATGTATCAACAATTCAAGGCAAAACCTTAAGAGAGAATTCCGGTAAAATATGGACTCCAAGATTAAATCGATGAATTAAAATTATACTTTTCGTGTGCTGAACTCACACCCTGTGGATATCATGAGGATATGCTCACGATCTTAGGATGATGATACAATTCGCAATGGCGTTGAAGGTTTGTCGAAACACTCGTTTTTTGTGAAGTTCAGATGTTGTCAGGCTTCAGGCGGTCAGACCGGCCAAGGTGGCGGTCAAACCGGCTGTGTGGTGGTTCTAACCACCACCTCTCGTGGTCGACCGGCCAAGCTTGGGTTATATATATATATATATATATATATATATATATATATATATATATATATATATATATATAACCCTAGTTTGTGTTTTAGGGTTAGGAGGGAATAGGGGAGAGGTCAGGGTTCTAGGGAGTTGGATTGATTGTGTCCTCAAGTGTTGAGTCTTTGTCCTCCTGGATGGAGTGGTTGTAAACCAACATCAATCCCAAATTAATCCAAGCAAGATTCCTCAAGATGAGTCTCTTTTTGTTCTTACTCTCTATTTTGTGATTTTAGGGCTTTCTTTGATTCGTTAGTTTTCCTTGGTTTCTGACCTGGAGCTTACTTGCTGTGACATATGGGAATGCATCTAGGATCATCTTCTACCCACGAGCAAGTCTTTAGATTATATTTTGGTTTTGACTCGGTTTTGAAGCAACCTTCACTCAAACGAAAAAAGGTTAGAACTTTGGCAATGATCTTTATGATCGTTGATTGGAATATGTTCCTTACATCCTAAAGAAGGTATGTTTCAAGTTTCGTGAAGTTTGGAGTTGTGGATCAAAAGTTAGACCATTTTGTGATTTTGAGTTCGGGCTGATTTTACTGTTCATTGGCCTGGAGGTCAGACCGCCCTTAAGAGAGAGGTCAGACCGCCCATGGAGAGGTCATACCGCCAACTACAAGGAGGTTTGACCATCCAACTCATTTGGATTTGAGTTCTTGGTGATTTTGGTCTATTTGCTTCGACGTTTTGATTGGATTCAATACAAGTCTTACAATGTGCTTGTATATTGATCTTCATAGTTTTCATAGCTATTGGAGTGAAATTAGTATTTAATTCAATCAAGGAGAAAAAAGAAATCGTGCTCCTATTCAACCCCCTTTTGGTCGCCTTTTCGGTCCAACAAGTGGTATCAGGCCCGGTTAGTTCAATCTTGATCTTAACCGGTCACTGAACTTAGCGATGGAGAAGTACTCCACCAAGCAACATATCTTCGATGAGCTCGACTATGCCTATTGGAAGAATCGCATGTATGTCTTCCTTCAGAGCGAAGGTCAAGCCATATTGGAGGTTGTTCGAGCCCTTTCGTTTTGCGAGGTTGCTTTACTGCTTCAGCAATGACCCTCTTGGCTAACAACCACAAGGCAAAGAACCTTCTATATGCTGGTGATGTGGATCAACCTCGAGGCGAGATTAAATCCGTGGGTTGCCCGATCTTTCACGGTGGAACTCGAAGATCAGTAGTGCGTCGCCTTCTTCTCCTAGCGTCGGATGAACAGTAGCATGCACATGAACAGTAGCATGCGCATGAACAGTAACTTGGAACAAATCTCCTTGATAATATGTGGAGCACGAATTGCAAGATGCAACTCGCACTTGGATAGATAAATCTCACACCCGCGTACACCTTAGTATACGAACGAGAAATAGGGATCAAAGATCCAACGAGTAACTCCTAGCACCACAGCTAGAAACCCTCTCGCCAAGATGAAATCCGAGATTGGAATTCACAAGAACACACATAAAACAGGGATGAACCCTAACGGCCGAAGGCCAACACACACACGTATTTTAATTCATAACTCAAAACTTATCCCTGTTACATGCAGCATACCGTGGCTTTTATAGCCCCTAACACACGCACACATCATGCTAAATTGCTAACCAAACTGGACTCACCTAAAGTCCTGTACGGACTCTCCTAAGAAACAAACTAGGAAATCATATCTTAATCAAATATCTCCACTGCTTGCATGCAAACCAAATACATTTTTTTGGCTGGTTCTCTGGACTTGATTTCCTCACGCTACTTGCATGTAAACCGAACACATATACTCTTTCCTTCTTTAAATTGACTTCCGTTGATTTGGTCATGGTTTTGGTGGACCCCACCCCATATCACGTAGGGAAAGGAATGCACATGGTAAAAGATTTGGATGCACCAAACATAGTAATCTCCGTGCACACAAGGAATTGGTTGGAACCGTCTGGATTCCTTGGGATGTTTGTTAGTTTGGTTCCATCTTATCTCCAAGGAAATTACGTAATATCTTGACTCCTAACCTCCTGGGATTGGTATGCACGTACAAAATAGGAACTCCGGGTGCATGTATGCCGAACCAGCCAAAATCTCCTAGCTTGATTCTTGGCTCGACACGGTTTCCTTCTGGCTCGTCTGCTCGCTTCCTTTCCTGGTGGCTTGTGCCGAAGGCTTCTGGCTCTATGTCCATGTGTGTTGCCTGACCTGGCACATGCGCATCCGCAGGCACGCCTAGCACATGTGCATCCCCGGATCCATGTACACACATATCTTCCTCCTTGTTGTTAACCTAAGATTGCACATAAGAAATATTAGAAATCAATATTGCATTAGTAGAGGATGCTTGTGCCGCATCATCCTCCCCTCCTTCAAGCGAAACCGTCCTCGGTTTTAAGTTGGTCTTTTCACCATCATCTGTAGCTTGCACGGGGACTGAAAAATTTTCAGCAGCTTCGGCCTCCTTCTTCACTTCTTCCCGTGCCCTCCTTTCTAACAGCTTATTCTTCCAATCACCTTGAATCAACTAGACGTCCATGGGAAGCAAACGGATCGGTGTGCCCTTAGATGTAAAGGTACAACCCTGGGTACTCCAATTATGTGTAACCGCGCCTTGTTGCTCGCACCATAGTCCTCCCAACAATAGATGACATGAAACCATAGCGATTGGTATAACATCACACAAAACCTCGCAAGAGAATTTGCCCAATGAAAATAGTACCTTGACTTGGTTCATGATCTTGAGCACGCCAGAATACCACTTCATGACATAGGGTTGCGGATGCAGTGTCATCGACAACTCCAACTTCTCAACTAGTTCGATACTAGCAGCATTAATTGAACTCTCGCTGTCAATCGACATGGCACAAACTTTCTCCCTCACTTTGCAGTGAGAGTGGGAAGTCCAATCCACACCGTAGCCTTCCTCTTCATACAGGACGTTGAAACTCATCTTCCTGAAGCTCTCCTCCGAAGACGTCATAGCAGCACCAAAACCAAAAGAATAACAGCAAACACTCTCCGGGATTGCTCAATTCGGCAGCAGTAAACAACTTGTATAGGGTGTATGTGTAACAGCCAACACCAACTAATCAAGTAATAACTCTAGTCAGCAGTAGAGGAAGTTGATCACTCCGTTGGACCAAAGGAGACAGCAGCAACCAACGAATTAATGCACTCAATGTAATAGACAATTCGAAAATTGTGGCTAAAAAACACCAACGTGATTTCTTCGGCCGGCAAGAATTGACTGAACGTGACACTCAATGTCAATTCTCAGCAGCAATTAAGAGCCAATAGTAGCTTTCTTGACTTCCCATGGAACAACAGCAATCAAAGATAAATACGTTCGGTTGGTAAACAACAGCCCAAACCTGAAAGCTTTCTACCTCCCGAGCGCTCCTCAATGCAAGGAGGACAGATCGGATCAGTAGACTAGGACGCAGCATATGTGATCCGATGACGCCACAGCCGACAAATCAACGGAAAGGATCTTGATGATCCAAGTCACAAGTTTCAGCACCGTAAACAACTTGGCACTCTGATACCACCTGATGTGGATCAACCTCGAGGCGAGATTAAATCTGTGGATTGCCCGATCTTTCACGGTGGAACTCGAAGATCAGTAGTGCGTCGCCTTCTTCTCCTAGCATCGGATGAACAGTAGCATGCGCATGAACAGTAACTTGGAACAAATCTCCTTGATAATATGTGGAGCACGAATTGCAAGATGCAACTCGCACTTGGATAGATAAATCTCACACCCGCATACACCTCAGTACACGAACGAGAAATAGGGATCAAAGATCCAACGAGTAACTCCTAGCACCACAGCTAGAAACCCTCTCGCCAAGATGAAATCCGAGATTGGAATTCACAAGAACACACATAAAACAGGGATGAACCCTAACGGCCGAAGGCCAACACACACACGTATTTTAATTCATAACTCAAAACTTGTCCCTGTTACATGCAGCATATCGTGGCTTTTATAGCCCCTAACACACGCACACATCATGCTAAATTGCTAACCAAACTGGACTCACCTAACGTCATGTCCGGACTCTCCTAAGAAACAAACTAGGAAATCATATCTTAATCAAATATCTCCACTGCTTGCATGCAAACCGAATACATTTTTTTGGCTGGTTCTCTGGACTTGATTTCCTCACGCTACTTGCATGTAAACCGAACACATATACTCTTTCCTTCTTTAAATTGACTTCAGTTGATTTGGTCATGGTTTTGGTGGACCCCACCCCATATCACGTAGGGAATGGAATGCACATGGTAAAAGATTTGGATGCACCAAACATAGTAATCTCCGTGCACACAAGGAATTGGTTGGAATCGTCTGGATTCCTTGGGATGTTTGTTGGTTTGGTTCCATCTTATCTCCAAGGAAATTACGTAATATCTTGACTCCTAACCTCCTGGGATTGGTATGCACGTACAAAATAGGAACTCCAGGTGCATGTATGCCGAACCAGCCAAAATCTCCTAGCTTGATTCTTGGCTCGACACGGTTTCCTTCTGGCTCGCCTGCTCGCTTCCTTTCCTGGTGGCTTGTGCCGAAGGCTTCTGGCTCTATGTCCATGTGTGTTGCCTGACCCGGCACATGCGCATCTGCAGGCACGCCTAGCACATGTGCATCCCCGGATCCATGTACACACATATCTTCCTCCTTGTTGTTAACCAAAGATTGCACATAAGAAATATTAGAAACCAATATTGCATTAGTAGAGGGTGCTTGCGCCGCATCAGCTGGGCTTGGTAGACAGGAGTATGACAGGATTTGCAATCTTGAGACCGCGCACGAAATTTGGCACACCCTCGAAACCTACCATGAGGGTTCGTCCCAAATTAAGCAAGTACGCCAGACGGTCTATACAACAAGTTCGAGATGCATCCTGGAGAGAGCATCGATGATGTATTCACTCGTTTTAACAAGGTGATTAATCAGATAAGAGAAGTAGATATCGAGTATTCTCAGTCTGAGACTGCCATTGAGGAGAATATCGATTTCTCTAATCTCTCTTTGGAGCTGCTCTATAGCAAGCTCAAGACTCATGAGATCAAGATAGTTAGTTATCCTAAGAAGGAGAACATGACTTTAGTAGCTGATCCTCTTAAAAGAACTTCTGTTATTTCTTCTGAGTCTTTCTCTGGATTTTCATTTGCTTGTTTATCTGCAATCCATGAAGATGAACTTAAGAGTATTCCTTAGGCTGAATTAGTCCTTCTAGCCAAAAAAAATCACACGTGCCTATAACAATGTTAGAAACAAGAAGAGAGGTGGCCCTGTGACATGCTATGAGTGTGGAGAGCTCTACCATATCCGGGCAAACTGCCCCAAGCTAAAAGGGAAGGGCAACCATAAGGAGAAGAAGACAGCTTGGAGGAAGCCTCAAGGGAACAAGTCCAAGTTTGATGCTGCCAAGCTCATGAAGGCTGCTCACCGGGTCCTTGCCACTTTTGGAGAGCAATCCACGAGCGATGTGGACTCCAGGAGCGAGGAGGGCAAGGAGGAGGAGCTCCCTCAAGATAAGAAGAAAGGGAGGGCAAAAGACTTGACTAGCATGTGCTTCATGGCCGACTCCGTCGACATCGATGACACCGATGAGGTACCTCCATCCTATGATGTTCTCTCTACTAGATGTGATACTATCTTTGAGCAACTTCTTAGCCAGGATAAGGCATTAGAATTCACCATAGCTAGGAATAAGGACTTAGAGTCACAAGTTGATAATCTCACACTAGAACGTGTGAATGCTAAGAATCTTGATGTTGATGAATGTTCATCCTGCCATGCTTTACACTCTGAACTTGCTAAATTACAAACTGCTCATGATGTTGCCTTGCACCAACTAGAAAATGCTAGGACTAAGTTAATTGAAGTTCAATCTGCTCCATGTGAAAAATGCTTAGAATCTAGCAAGTTGGTCGTTTCTGATAAGGTTGAGTTTAGCACTTGCTCCTTCTGCTTAGAACGTGAACATAAAGTTAAAGACATATTAGAAGCGGTTAGAGCTAAGTATGCCAAGCTTAATGACAAAATTGATTCTGCTCCTTGTGCTTCATGTGAAGCCCTTAAGCTTGAAGTTGCTATTCATGAAGATAAGCATGCTAGAGCTATTAAGACCAAAATTTGTGAATCATGTTTTAACCTTGGAAAAGAGAATGGTTATCTTAAAGATACATTAGAAAAATTATCTAAGGGTAAGAAATAGTTAAACATGATTCTTGGTAAGTCAAAAACTCCTTATAAGAAGCAAGGGTTAGGATACAACTTTGCCCAAGACAAGTCCAAGCCAAATGTTATTCAAGTCTTGGAAAATGGCTTAGTTGAGTTCAAAACCCAACCTGCAAAAACTATTGTCAAATCTATAGGTTTTGCCCAACCATCTTTTGAGCAAAAAGGTGCTTCTCCCAGTGGTACCAAGTACCATTGCACCTATTGCAAGAAGGATGGACATTTGCTTGAGTTCTGTTGGCGTAAGTTAAAAAATGCTAGGAGAAATCTTGCTAGAATTTCATCTCATCAACCTAGAGCCTTTATGAGACATGGTCATTTAGAAAAGAAATCTGGAGTAGGATTTATTTCATATGCTCATCATCATCATGTTCCTAGACAGGATGCTTCTCATATTCGTGTAACCATTGCTCATGATAGAACCTCAAGTAGGATCAAGGATAGAAATTCTGCTTTGCATACTACTCGCAGACGTGTATCTCAGTACTGGGTTCCTGTAACACCCCAATTTTCAGGTCTTTTTGAAAAAAAATTAAAATTTAAAAATAACAATTTGCTTTTATTAAGTTGGCAAAGCTTAACTTGAAAATTTACAAATCAAAAAAAAATTAATTTGAACTAATTAAACTTCAATTAATTTAAAGTTGGTTTATTTAATTTTTCTCGCTTTTATTGGTTTTAAAAGTCAAAATTATTATTTTAAGTATTTTATTGGATTTTAGAAATGGTTTTTCCTTTTGTCCCTAAGCTAAAACTATTTTATTTGCAAAATTAAAAGCCAAAGTAAAGTTAAAAGTATTTTTATTAAGTTCCATATAATTCAAGGGATTTCTGTGAATTTACCTAGATTTTTTGGACGGCATTAACTATTTTCTAAAAATTCTTTTCGTTTTCTGGTATTTATTTTAATCGAAAATGCTTTTTAATTCCTCATTTGGCCTTGGGCCGAATTCCTTCCTCCAGGCCGTTCTCGCTTCTGCTCGCAAAGCCCATCTCCCAGCCTTTCTTCCGCGCGCCGGCCCAGCCTTCCCAGCCCGGCTCTCTTCCCCACTCGCTCTCACTGCGCAAGGTGGCCCACCCATCAGCCGTGCGTCATGTTCATCTTCCCCAAGGTGGTTCTTCGCTGCATCGCGCTCCCTCCCCGTTTTTCCACTAACAAGGCCCGGTTCCGTCCCGCATCTCCACCCGGATTCCCGCCGACGCCGCCGTCACGTCGCCGCTTCGAGTCCCACGCACGGATTCCCGCTCCCTCCCCACTTTTCCGCTGACGCCGCAATCCCATCGTCATAACGCCGCCGCATCCGGTCCCGTCCCACTTCACCACCCGGATTCCCGCGTTCCCCCCGCCCGGAGCTCGCCCCCTCCTTCTTATAAAGCTCTCGCCCGGCTCCATCTTCCCCTTTCTTTCCCTCTCCCGCTCTCTCCCTCCGTTCCGCCATTTCTCCCTCTCTCACCCGAAGCTTGCGCCGCCGCCCGGAGCTTCGCCGCTACCTTCTTTTACTCGCCGGTGCTCCCACTCCGGCCACCCCCCCCCCCCACTCCGGTACCGCGCTCGCCGCTCGCCCCGAGGTCCCGCGCTCCACGCCGCCCCTCACCGCCTCGCTGTGCTCGCCAGAGGCCCGGCCGTGTGCGCCGCAGCCGTGTGCGTGTGTGTCTACGTGGCAGTGCCTACGTGGCGACACGTCCCTGCCACGTCGGCACAAATGCCTACGTGGCTGTCCAGTGGCGCCCACGTGGCGTTTCTCTCTTTTTCTTCAGCAAAATAATTCGGCCAAATCTAAAACCCCCAGGGCTGACATCAGCAATTGCAGTAAAACCGGATTTTCCTTACAAAATTAATTCCCAAAAATCAAGAAAACCCTAATTATATCATTTTATGTGTTTTTCAAACTTCTAAAGGCCATAACTTCTTCATTCGAACTCCGATTCGAGTGATTCAAATTTCTGAATTTATCTAAAATCATTATCTTTCTGTTAGTGCTTATTTGGTATTTATTTGGATTTTATTTGGTATTGTTTTATTTATTTGGCTTTGTTCGCACGTATATATTCCGGTTTTTCGGAAGACTTCGTGGATTCGACGACCAAAGCTTCTCTACTCTTCAACGAAGGCAAGTCGTAGGCCTTTGATCATATTGAACCCATATTATAAAAGTATATTATTTGATATAAACATGCATGGCTACTTGTATAAAAATAGTTTCGGGAATAGTTAATTACCTATTTGCCATTAAGCCTCCTTGATAATTTGAGAACGACATGTACCCCTTGAATGACATAAATCCTTGGACACCTTAGGATGGATATTTATTAGTTGGACATAATTGTACTACCAACATGGGTATCGTGTATGCTTAGCCAATGCTTTAGTTATCCGATGGAATCCTTGATCACATGCTCTTGAAGGAATGAACTTGACTTAATGAACTATGGAATTATGGCATGGCCACTGTTATTAAAAGATGTTGTGCCATGACTAGGGTAGCCATTTGGCTGGGTTAAACCCAAAATGATTTATACTCAAGTGAATGATCATGCAGTAAAGGGGGTGCAGGAAGCACATTTGGGATGGGGATGTTTCACCTGAGTAGTCTTTAAGGATTTAACTTTATGCTCCATTGATCTGGACCATACCGTACAACCACATGTCCAGGATGGGGTGGACCTGTCCAACTAATTAGCGATGTTTTGATTTGGTTCTGTCACTACTACAGAAGTTTCATCACGCAGCGGTTGCCGGAATCATCATCACGACGATTTTCAACCGTCTATATTTGTTGGTGCGTGATAATGGCGATTATCACAGACGGTTCAAAACCGCTCGTGATACGCACTATCGCACACGGTTTTTGTTGAAACCGCTCATGAAAACTATTATCACGCAGCGGTTTTCATCAAAACCGCTCAGAAGGCTATTTTCGCAGCGGTTCTTGTTCGTAACCGTATGTGATCGATTTTCATAGACGGTTCTTGTTTAGAACCGTCTGTGATAGCCTTTTTCGGGCAAAAACCCAAAACGGTTGCTAAAACTTGGAGGCCGCTAGAGGCCCTAAACGACCTTTTGGGGTTTTCACTTTTTGAGACCTCGCAAGAGAATTTGACCTTGGCTTATGGATTTTCGGATTGAGCTTTTCGTTAGCTTTCCAACGAGACAAAGAACGCCGCAATCGGAGTTCGTATGCAAAAGTTATGATGATTTTACCGAAGCGGTGCGCGATCTACCATCCATATTTTTGCCCAAACCAAATAACTCAACATGAACTACACACATCACAAAGAGCATCACCCACATCACAAGAGCATCAACTCAAGAATCCACATCACAAAGCAAAGGGGGAGTAGAGAGTGAGGTCGTGGGAGGTCAGGCGACGAAATGGAGGAGGCCAAGGCGACGAGGTCGTGGGAGGCTGGTGGCAGACGAGGTCGGGCGAGTTGGAGGAGGCAGGCATGACAAGCTCGGCGGAGGCCGGGCGCAAGGTGAGGAGGAGAAAGCAGAGGAGGAGATGGAAGTATGAGCTGTGAGGAGGAGAGACCGCAGAGGAGAAGATGGAGGTTATATAAAGCGATTTTGAGCCGCCCATTATGTTCAAATTTTCGTTTCGCCTAACAATCGAGAGCGGTTCTTGTTAAGAACCGCTCGGATACGCCTCTATCCTGAGCGGTTTTTAATAGAACCATCGTGATCATTCATGACAGTTCTAATTACAAACCGTCTATGATAATTGGCGATGGCGGGCGGCGATAGTGGCGATGGCGGTGCGGCGAAGGATATCATAGGCGGTTCTTAATTAGAACCGCTCGATGATATACGCGACGGTTCTTTACTAGAACCGCTGCGTGATTGGGATTATCGCAGACGGTTTGTGAATAGAACCGCTCAGTGATAATTCCTGACAGTTCTATTTACAAACCGCTCGTGATATATGACTATCACGAGCGGTTCTAAAAATACCGCTCGTGATAGGCTTCGCGCCACCCGCTGGTCCGGACATACCCAACACAGACGGTTCCAAAGGAACCGTCTGTGATGGGGCGTCTACTATAGCCTGTTTTGTAGTAGTGTGTTTTGGTTGTTGAATTGGCGCAAGAGGGGGGCCAGGAAGGCGAATCCTTAGCGAGCAGAACCGAGTCAAAACGGAGCTTTGCAAAAGCCTTGTGATAATCACTTAGTTACACATCTCTTGTGGGTCAAGCTGTACAACCTTTGCAGAGTGTAAAACTATTCGAATAGCCATGTCCCCGGTTATGGACAATACTTGGTGATTTCACACGAGGGGTAGACTTTATAAAAATGTTGGAATGGTTTGGTTGGATATGTGTAGATGGTTTTGGTTGATGGTTAGGAAGTGAACAGGGTGTTCACTAGTTGATTTAAAGAGAATCAATTACTTATGTATTAATCTTTTAAATTGTGCTTTCAATCTACTTACTGTATTTATTGTCAATACTGCTTTCTGCAAAATAGCCATAAAGCTATCCTTGTCAAGCATTGCATGAATACTATCTGCATACTTTTCCCTACGATTTGCTGAGTACTTTAAAGTACTCACGGCTTTACGCGCTCTGTTGATCAGACGCCGAAGAAGAACTAGGGAACACTGAGTTCTACAAGGAAGATTACTACGAAGACTTTGCGAACTAGGTCGCGTCCTCCACTCGATTACCTGTGGGCACATCAGATGGCCACCACGAGATGTTTTGTTCACTGCTACAAGTTTGTCTTTTGCTGTTAAGCCCTGCGTGGCAACTCTGTAAGACTTGACCATAAGGTCATTTGCTACTATTAATATTAATTTGTCTGCTTCATCTATAGTTTGTTGTATGGATATGATTACACCAATGTTGCAACTGTGTGAGCTAGCTACTGATCTGGGACTAGTTCAGAATAGACAGAGAGTCTCGAGGTTGCATACTCGGGGTCCCAATAGTTCCCAAGTCATGTTTAACTAACCCCAGTATTGAGACACATTGATCTTTTGTGCCTTGATTTTCAGGATCGCTGCGGAAGGGGGAAGAACACATGGTTCATCGACTCTAGTTGTTCATGTCACATGACCGGAGACTCAAGATGGTTCACCTCCTTCACACGGTCGACAGGTTATGACTTCATCACCTTTGGAGATGATACACAAGGTTGGATTGAAGGAACGGGATCGATTAGGGTGAACGACAAGTTCATCCTAAAGGACGTTGCTCTTGTGGACAAGCTAAGGTACAACTTGCTTTCTATCTCGCAGCTTTTTGATGATGGCTATGAGGCAATATTTAAGAAAAATACTTGTTGTGTGCTTGATTCAGCTGGTGAGCTTGTTTTGGGATTTCTAGAGTTGGTAGGATCTTTGAAACTGGCTTTTCTAAATCTCTTGTTGGATCTCTCAAGTGTTTGATTGCATTTTCTTCTGAGTTTTGGCTTTAGCACCGTCGTTTGGGGCACATTGGTTTTGATCATATGACGCGAGTTAGCAGCCTTGATCTCATAAGAGGTTTTCCTAAACTCAAAGCCGTCAAAGATACTGTATGTGCGCCCTATAGGCATGGCAAGCAAGTTGTCACCTCACACCCTTCATTGACTATGGTCAGGACTGACGGACCGGGACAGTTGCTTCACATGGATACTGTTGGTCCTGCTAGGGTTTGGTCAGTCGGTGGCAAATGGTATATTCTTATCATAGTTGATGATTTTTCGAGATACTCTTAGGTGTTCTTTCTTGCTTCAAAAGATAAAGCTTTTGATCATTTTCATGATCTTGTTCTTCGCTTGGCTTCTGAACTTCCTGGTGCCTTGAGAGCAGTCCGCAGTGACAATGGCACGGAGTTCAAGAATGCATCATTTGCCTCTTTCTGTGCTGAATGTGGTACTGAGCATCAGTTCTCTTTTCCACACATCCCTCAACAAAATGGCGTGGTGAAAAGACAAAACAGAACCTTAGTCGAGATGGCTAGGGCGATGCTAGATGAGTATAGCACTTCGAGGAGGTTTTGGGCTGAAGCTATTGCTACAGCTTGCCATATTGCCAATCGTGTCTTCTTAAGACCGTCTTTGGGCAAGACATCATATGAGCTTCGGTTTGGTAGAAAACTCTCTGTTTCTCATTTTCGAGTTTTTGGAGCTAAGTGTTCCATTCTCAAGACAGGAAACCTAGATATATTTGAGTTAAGAACTTCTGATAGTTTATTTCTGGGTTATCTTGCACATTCGAGGTGTTTTCAGGTTTTTAATGCTGAGACTAACGTTGTCCAGGAGACATGCAATGTCACTTTTGATGAGACTAACCCTAGTGCTAGATCAGACGTTTCAGGTGATACACAGGCGATGGAGAGCATTTTTTGTAGAGGAAAATGATGATGGAGTCGTTGACGCTCTCCCACCTGCTGCTGACGCTCCTATTCCAGCTCAAGAACCTACTTCGACTACTTCACCTCCAATTGAGGCTCCTGCTACGTTTTCATCATCAGAAGTACCTACAGAGGTTGAAGAGATGCTATCTCCCCCGGGTGCTCCACATCACATTTAGAGGCATCATCCTCTGGATCAGATCATTGGTCATCTTCATGAGCGAGTCAATCGCTCCAGGTATCATGATCCGAGTCTCTACTCCCATTCTGCATTTGTTGCTTCTTTCGAACCCCGCGATATATCACATGCTTTATTTGATTCTAGCTGGGTTAATGCCATACATGAGGAGTTAGAGAACTTTGAGAAGAACAAGGTTTGGAACCTAGTAGAGCCTCCTAGTGGTCATAATGTGATAGGAACACGTTGGGTGTTCAAAAACAAACAAAGTAATGATGGTTTTGTAGTTAGAAACAAGGCTAGGTTGGTAGCTCAGGGTTTTAGCCAAGTTGAGGGGTTATACTTTGATGAAACATTTGCTCCTGTTGCTAGATTAGAAGTCATTCGCATTCTGCTTGCATTTGCTGCATCTAAGGGTTTTAGACTGCACCAGATTGATATTAAGAGTGCATTTCTGAATGGTTATATAGAGGAGGAAGTGTATGTTAGGCAACCCCTAGGCTTTGAGAATCCCAAGCATCCGCATCATGTTTTTAAGCTATCCAAAACCTTGTATGGTCTTAAGCAAACCCCTAGAGCCTGGTATGATAGACTTAAGACATTCTTGCTTAAGACTAAATTTGAGATGGGTAAGGTAGACAAGACTCTATTCATTCTCAGGCATGGCAATGACTTCTTGCTTATTCAGATTTATATAGATGATATTATCATTGGTGGTTCTTCTCGTGCTCTTGTTTTCAGTTTTTCTGAGACCATGTCCAGGGAATTTGAGATGAGTATGATGGGAGAGCTCAACTACTTTCTAGGGATTCAAATCAAGCAATGCAAGCAAGGGATCTTCATCCATCAAACGAAGTACACCAAGGATTTGCTCAAGCGCTTCGAGATGGGTGACTGCAAGCCGATTGTTACTCCCATGGCGACATTGACTGTTTTGGATCCAGATGAGGAAGGAGAAGCTGTGGATCAACGTGAGTACCGCAGCATGATTGGCTCTCTCCTCTACCTAACGGCCTTAAGACCGATATCCACTTTGCGGTCTGCCTCTGTGCGAGGTGTCAGATGTCTCCAAGGACTTCACATCGCCAAGCCGTCAAGCGCATTTTCAGGTACCTTCACTCTACCCTCCAGTATGGCATTTGGTATTCCTGTTCTTCTTCCTTGTCCATTCAAGGGTTTTCTGATTCTGATTTTGCGGGCTGTCGGCTAGATATGAAGAGTACCTCAGGCACTTGTCACTTCTTATGCACTTCTCTCGTCTCTTGGTCTTCTAGGAAGCAGTCCTCTGTTACACAATCCACTGCAGAAGCTGAATATGTAGCTGCCGCTAGTTGATGTATTCAAATTCTATGGATGGTGTCCACCCTTAAGGACTTTGGGTTAAATTTTCTACTGTTCCTCTTCTCTGTGATAACACTTCTGCCATTAATATTGCTAAGAACCCTGTGCAACATTCTAGGACCAAGCATATAGACATTCGCTATCACTTCCTTAGAAACCATGTAGAGAAGGGTGATATTGTACTAGAATTTGTGGAGTCGACCCAACTAGGTTTGCTACCTTGAGGAGTGAGATAGGAGTAATTTATCCCTCTGGATTGGTTTGAGGGGGAGTTGGTTCTTTTCTAAGCTTTCCTTATTCGTTTGATCTTTCTTTGATCTTTTTTTGAACTTGCTGATCTTTTTTATCTTCTTCGGCTTTTTGGGTTTTTCTTGCATCTCATTGTATCATATTGCATTCATATGGAAATCACAAAAAGATGCATTGTAATATAAGCTTTACTGTTTGTCTTTTAATTGATGAAGCTTTGCTTATTACCCTCTTGAGTTTTAGTATTTCAATTCTTGCTTAATGTCATGTCTAGTTCTTTAACTTGCTAGAATTATCATGCTTTCACATGTGTAGCTAAGTCTTTGCTAAATGAGCTAGAACTTTAAGTCAACTTGGACTAAAAATTGCAGTTTGTGGATCTCTTAGCTAGTTGCACAATTAGTGATCTTTTTGTGACATTGGCCCTGTCAAAATTGCTTGGTTAGCTCTTGAATCTAGGATTGAACATCTATTGAGCTTCTTGATCCTTTGTAAATCTAAAAACCGCTCTTGTGCAAAATAAAAAATGGAATTTCAAGATTCTCATGTGGTTAAATTGTGCCAAACTACTCTCACGAGACTGCATGTCAAAGACATGAATTTGGAGATAGTTTGATGATCCAAACAATCTTATGGGAACTGCTTGTCAAAATTGACATGAATTCCAAGATTTATCGCCCTAATTGAAGCTTACGAAGATTTTGTGGATGGCTCTTAGTCCAGAATCTTCTTCACTAAGATAGACCTTTAATCAACTTCAATATTCATTGCAAATGAAAAATTGTTGTAGAAATTGGGTGATTAAGGTTCTTTGAGCAAAATGATTTGATTTAGGACTTTTTGTCTCTAGGATGGTCGTTGTTAGCTTCTTGATCTCACATTGACATTTTGACATGGCCATTATCACTTTAGGATCCCTGTGATGAACTTGCTAAATTTGAAGCTTTACTTAAATTGTTACAATTCATCGTTTTATCTTGAGCCTTCTAGCTTAGATTTGATATATATGCCTTAACATGATCTTGCTAGCACTTTCAGGCTTGATATGTATTGAGTAATAGTAGAAATGCTAGCTTGTTCTTTTGCGTAATCTTCAAAGATTCTTGTACTAAAATTTGAAAAATACAAGAAATGAAGCCACTCCATTGCATTTCATGCATGCTCCTTCTTATGTTTTTTTTCTCATTTCTGCATTTGTTATCTCTGGATGAGAGGAAGGCATGATTCCTTGATGACTCCATTGTCAAAGAAGGAGAAGATGTATCAAAAATATTAAAAAGGGGGAGCTTTATGGAGAAAAAGGGAGAAAATGAAATTTTCCAAAAAAATTATAGTCATAGTGAGGGGGAGCATTTAATTTGCATTCTTATGATCGTATTGCTATTTCTAAACTTGAATTGCAATTCTTGGAACCTCACAATGATCAAAGGTCAAAATGAACAATTATTCTTTCATATGGACCTTAAGTGAGATTTTTGACTCTTCTCTGGAATTTGAAGCTTTCTTGTCTTCTTTTGACCGATCTCACTTGCTTATACTAATCTGAAGCAAACTTGGTCATTTCCATTGCGTTCTCTTGCTTTTGGACCAAGTTGTGCCTTTGCGTGAAAACGTGAGTATTTTCATTTTCAAACCTCAAATTTGCATTTTTTGAAAATTGCCAATGTGTTCATCAAGGGAGAGATTGGGGATATCATGGGGATATACTCATGATCTTAGGATGATGATACAATTAGCAATGGCATTGAAGGTTTGTCGAAACACTCATTTTCGATGAAGTACAGATGTTGTCAAGCTTCAGGCGATCAGACCGGCCAAGCTTCGGGTCAAGTGGCTAGCAGTCAGACCGACCAATGGGCGGCGGTCTGACCGGCCATTAAATGTTTTTAAGTTTGGAGCTGAGCCAAAAATAGATGGTGTAGGCAAGAGAGATGATTCTTCTATACTTGGTCTCATAATTTTTGGAGCTTCGAGTCAAAAGATCTATTCGTTTGAAATTTCCAAAGAGTTTCGGATTTCTAGGATGGAAATTTTGGCTAAGTCCTTCTTTGGGCAATCGGGCCAAGCTAAGTGACGATCGATCGCCAGAGGGCGGTCGACTAGTTGAGGGTGGTCGACCGACCATTGGGTGTGATCGACCGCTTTTGACTTGTTCGTCGACCATCTTGGCAGCGATGATTGTTTGGTTAGGTCAAGTTCATGGGTTTCAGTGCATATGTGTAGTATGATGCATGTTTTGACTAACGTGGATGAAGTTGCGAAGAACTTGTTTCCGGAATCGATTTCTTTGTCTATTGTTGTGCAGGAAGCTTGAAGGTCAATGACGGTCAACGGCGAGGATGATCAGGACTAGGCTTGGAGAGCTGAGGTTTAGAACAATCGAGGATTCTGGGTGAAGTCAGAAGTATCAAACATGGCGCAAAATGGACAAGGATGACCGAACAGAAAGTTCGGTGCGACGGGTTGTATCAAGCGATGCGGGGGTTGGTGCAAGTGCCATGATAGTTTCAGTGGGAGCCGAATAGGAGAGACTTGCCGACATGAAGAGAGTCGTTAATCAACCTACACGTGGCGAAGTATGGGATTGCTTCATGAAGATTGGACTCGGTCTTCGGAGAAGGATCGAGAAGGGGTATTTTGGTAACTTCACCTAAATGCTGCCTTGATGACCTTTTTCTAACCCACAGCGCAAGGCGGCGCAAGGAGAAGCGGTTTAGGTCAAGAGGAGATGAAGACGGTGCATTAAAATACGTGCGTAAGTGAAACCCGTTTGTGTGTGGGCTTAACGGCTGCCCATTAGGGATATCCTTCTAGAAGCTAGCTTCGACTATAAATAGGGGAGGGTGCTGGTTGTGCACCTCCCAACGTATATATCTAAAACCCTAGTTTGTTTTTTAGGGTTAGGAGAGAATAGTGGAGAGGTTAGGGTTCTATGGACTTGGATTGATTGTGTGCTCAAGTGTTGAGCCTTTGTCCTCCTGGATGGAGTGACTATAAACCAACATCAATCCCAAATCAATCCAAGCAAGATTCTTCAAGATGAGTCTCTTTTTGTTCTTACTCTCTATTTTGTGAGTTTGGGGTTTTCTTTGATCCGTTAGTTTTCCTTTGGTTTCTAGCCTGGATCTTACTTGTTGTGATATGTGGGAATGCATCTAGGATCATCTTCTACCCACAAGCAAGTCTTTAGATCATATTTTGGTTTTGACTCGGTTTTAAAGCAACCTTCAGTCAAACGGAAAAAGGTCAGAACTTTGGCAACGATCTTCACGATCGTTGATTGGAATAGGTTCCTAACATCCTAAATAAGGTATGTTTCAAGTTTCGTGAAGTTTGGAGTTGTGGATCAAAAGTTAGACCATTTTGTGATTTTGAGTTCGGGCTGATTTTACTGTTCATTGGCCTAGAGGTCAGACCGCCCTTAAGAGAGAGGTTAGACCGCCCATGGAGAGGTCAGACCGCCAACTACAAGGAGGTCTAACCGCCCAACTCATTTGGATTTGAGTTCTTGGTGATTTTGGTCTATTTGTTTCGGGGTTTTGATTAGATTCAATACAAGTCTTCCACTGTGCTTGTATATTGATCTTCATAGCTTTCATAGCTATTGGAGTGAAAATAGTATTGAATTCAATCAAAAAGAAAAAGTGATCGTGCTTCTATTCCCCCCCCCCCCTCTCTCTAGTCGCCTTTTCGGTCCAACACACCCTAACCTCTAATGTTAGCGCTAATCAAATAATGCCCAGTGTTCTTTGACTCATATCTATCCTAAGTCAAACCTAACTCATGGAACTTCCTTATTAAGTATCCAATAATTAAAGAAGCTTTTTAATTTTAAGATTGAGCCATGACATTCCCTGACCGACGATATCTTGCCATCTTCCAATCCAACGTGGAATATTCCTTCAGCTGTGATCCTTCCTTGTTTTCCTTCTCGGCAGAGTTTCTCTGCCGTTTTTCCTTTTCGCTCAAATATCATTTGACTTTGTCAAACATCCTCCATTCACTAAATCTTCTCTCATTTCCCTATCATAACAAAACTTAAATAAGCTCAATTGAATTTATTTGGTCTTTTGAAGTTCCTTGGATTTATTTAGTTTCTTGATCGTTTATCACGTAATTAGAAGTTGGAGTTCCGAAGAAACAACGACTCAAGCGGGATCAAGATTCGGATAATGGCGAAGACCAAGAATTCAAGACCACTAACTAAGAAGGCTTTGAGTAAGATTAAGACCATAGTAAATTGGCTCAAGCGAGTCAATACTTTGATCATTTTGAGCTTATATTTTATGCAAATTATATTCCTTTAAAATAGCAAATTGCATGCTTTAATTCTTTATGCAAATGTATATTAAATCTTAAGGTAGTTAAATACCAATTTGGTAATTAATTGTTATACCATGCATTGACAATCGAATCCATTATTCCTTATCACCCTAGATATTAAAGTGGTAATTTACTACTTATATGTTGTACTTAAGCGACATACTAGTCATGCTTAAGTACCGGGGCATTAAATGCCCTAACTATCATTTCTTAAAACGTGAAATTGTTTTGGGCAGTCTTTGGAGGTACATGACTAAAGTATTTGAGAAAATCTGGTTTTACTCCTCAAAACCCTAATAAACTGCTATTACCACATCTGGGCGGATGGTATGATGGTGGGTTCTGACGTAGCATGAGAATGGTGGGTATGTGGTATGAACCACCCAAATGACTTAAGGACTTAATTTTGTCATGATCTCCTATTGTAAAATAAGTGCAACCACAAGTCTATAAAATACAACTTGGGTTAGTAAATTTGTTGAACCCTGAAAGTCATCTCGCTGGAGGGGGAATGAGGTAGTGCAAGCACTGGATACGTTCCAGCTTGAATGGTACACTGATGCAAGGTGAAGTTGCCAGGTGCGCTAGTCATTGTGGTGTAGAGACCAGCTCCACTAGTCGTTGTGGTAAACATCCTGCACAGCTTATGGGTGCAGCCCATATGGGTGAGATGATGGGAGGGACGAGATAATTTGAAAGGTTACTGTGATGGTCTCTCAACCATATAGCCAAGGAATCATGTGGGGCAACGAGTTGATTATCTCTTGTGGGTACCGTGTACAACCTCTATATAGTATAAACTATGTAAACAGTTGCGCCTACGGTCAAAGTCGAACATGGGAACTTACTAGAGTTAGTTCTAACTAAAAAATCTTGTGGGTGGGATGAAAAACTTGTTGGGCTGAAGTAACCCTGAATTTTGGAATTTTTCCTGGGTCGTCGTACCCAGTGTTGTTAAATAGGTGGAGGTAACCACAGTTAAAATTAAGTATAAGGTAGAGGTAACCTTCACTGTATTTAATATTGCACAATTACTCTCTTTAATAAAATGCAATTTGGTTAAAATGCTAAATGATAGGAATTTCTAATTATGGTACTTGAAAATATTGCTTTTGGCAAATAAAAGAACCCGAATCATCCTTATTAAGCCTTGCATGTAATATTATTGCATTCCTTGTGTTGGCTCGCGAGCACAGAAGTCGTGCTCACTCTCATTCTCTCCAAAACTCTCAGAAGCTGTGAACCAAGGATGCTACGCGTATTTCGAGGATCCAGATGTTGATGGCCAAGAGCTAAGTCGCGAACCCCAGTTGGCTGCTTATGGGCGTGTCCTGAGGGTCCCACCTGTATGAAGTCTTTCATCTCCGCTGGTGCTTTTTATTGATTTCGGCTTCATCGGCCCATGAGTAAGTCCACTATTATATTTACGCTTTCGTTTGATATGTTTTTGATGTTTAATAATGTAAATGTGAACATTGTCTATTGATCTAGGGAATAGCAAAGTAGAATTCTAGATCAGTAAAATCCGGGCCCGATAGGGTCTCCTCTTTCGGCCCGCGTGCGGGAATGGGCAGGCGCGGTGTTTCCTCGGCCGCTCGTGGCTCTCGTGGGCGGTGCGTTGCTTGGGGTTGGAGTAGGCCACAGTGGAGTTTAGGCCTGCGCGCGCATGTGCGCACCTGGGCTGTGCCGTGTGCGGGCCGCAGTGGGAGTGGGAGTCGTTTTCTCGACCCCTGTGTGGCGGCTAGCTGGGTGGATGCCTGTAACTATCTCCATTCGGCTAACCTTATCGAATGAGCCGGCGGTTTTGCATACAAAAAAACGGGCCGAGTCTGCGCTCTTCGGCGCTTGCACTGGAGGAAGGCATTTGCTCTTGAATTTTTTTGGATGGTCTGGTCCTCTTTTTTTTCCTTGTCTCGGGAAAAACAAAACCAATTAAAGTGGTCTTTCCTCTCTGTCTCGATGCATCTTCTAGTAGAATCCTTTTCTCTGATCAAACAGTACGTACATATGTATAGTCGCACACTCGCACCAACGTGCACCGCATTTTTTTTGCACTACTTCACGGAGAAAGGTAAAAGGGATGGACCGGTTCTTACCTTGTCCGTGCGCGCGGCGCCGAATCTTTAAAATTGACTCGCACTAGCACGAGCATTCACATCGTCTTCTTTACATTTTCGTTCTTTTAATGACATATCGAGCACGAGACCATTTCTCTGACACTGACACAAAATATGTCCATGTGTGCATATTTGTGTCGACTGCCTACGTTTCGTTCCAAATGTTCAGAAATTCAGATGGAATGGAAGGCTCAGTGCTGAGATTCGCCATCAAGCGGCTTGCACCGACCCAAGTATAAGGGGTGTTTGCGACGGCTACAGCTTTCGGTTTTCGCCCGAAAAAGCTGAAAGTCATTCCAAATAGCCAACTTTCTTCCCCAGCTTTTCCCCGGCGTTGAAGCCGTCAACGAATGGAAGCCGAAGCCGACGCGAGAGCTTCCGTCGCTTCTCGGCTCCTCGTTAAAATGCCTCTAACCTGATGTGTGTGGATTAGGGTCCAGGAGAGGAGAAAGAAAGGATTAGAGTCCAGCCCACCTTTGAATCTAGCACCGCCAGATCTCCCCAACCCTAGCGCCGCCGCCTGCCCTCCGCCCCACTGCCGTGCCCTTCGCTTCACCGTGTCTTGCCCTCCTCCTCCTCCCCGATCTTGCCACCCCCCCTTGTCCTCCTCCAGGCCAGCGCCACCTCGTCCTCCCCACCGCCTCCGCCTCCTCCTGCACCTCTGAGCCGCCTCCTCACCCTACCTCGACACGGCGCCCGCCTCGTCCTCCCGCCACCGCCTCCTGCCTCCACCTTGAGGCGTGGCCTCCCCCGAGTAGCATGTCGCGTTCCTCAACGTAGCCCCCCTTCCCCTACTGTCGTCGTCCCCTACCGCCTCCGCCATCGAAGCAGCACGTCGCCGCCCTCTCCAGTGTAATTTTGTTCCTGGTGTTACTTATTCCTTTTTTTGGCACTATAATTTTGTTCCTCATCATTACCAATTTGATTGAGCAGTTCTCTTCATGAATTATTGATTGATTTGCTCAATTGAGCACTACACAGGATGAAGCACAATCTGCGCTCCTTCTCTTCTGCAAATCGGTCGCCAACACCCAGGCAGCTCAACATTTTGCTATGTGAATTTTGGTGAGGTATGAGTCTGTTAATACTTATTCCATAAAAAGTGTGGCATGCATCTGTTAATGATTATTAGATCCAAATTTAGCTGGGTTGATGCCATTTTCAGTTATTGCAAAAATAATCGCATGATGTCTGCTAGTAAAATCCATTATGTTGGTCAGATGGTGGATTTGTCTTTCTGTTTAATAGGTAGCCTCATTTTGCATGAGAAACAATTGTTCAATCATTTGTTTAGATCATGTGTATGTATGCGAGGGAATTTTTTGATAGTTTATTTTGATCATTTCTTTGGAATAATAGAGATGAATTTTGGATCTTCTATTTGCAGGAACTGTCTTGCTAGGGAATAATTTTGTCACTTGCGAGGGCGGCTCACCATTTACCCATCTAAGTTGTAACAAGGTATGTATCCATCTAATTCCACTAATCCTTGTTAGCAATTCCACTTGGTAGATGGTTGCATTGCTCTCATGATATTTAAGCCCTCGTCAGTTTTTAGTTTGTTTAGATGGTTTGTCATCTTCGCTATGCATTCCTTGACTCAGCTTAATACTACATTATCCATTCTCTTTAAAACAAATTATTTTCTGTTCAAAGTTGGATACCACTGACCAGCAAATAAGAATCTTTGAGTGTGTCACTTCTACAGAATTTTGTCTCATGAGTGATCTCATATTTGTATGTTGGTGATTTGTAGTTGCAGGAAGTACTGGGATTTACCGAAAGAATGACAGCTCTGATGTGTGTGGATCTGAACAGGAGAACCAAGGTGGAAGAATCAGATGAGCAGGACCGTGAGGAGAGTAGGGGTTTGGAGCATGTCTTGCAGGTGGTGGAGAAAGAAAGGACTAGAGTGGAAGTGATTTTGCAGTATGGCTAGAACTCGAGGAGCTTGGATTGCAAAGAGTTTTTTTAATGCTAAAGTCCATTCCATAAAAGTTTTCTTTCTAAACTTTAGTGCTCGTCAAATGCTCTAATAAAGTATTTGTACCATAATATCATGTTAGTTGTCAGAAGAACTATTTTTGAATGTTTTATGCTTGGTAAAGATTTTTCTGAAACTTTGCTTTTTCTTTGTATGTCATTAGAATCTGGTAGCCCTCAACCTATGGGGAAACAAGCTGTAGGATCCAGAAAAAATTTATGCAAGAAATCAGAAAATGTGGAAGGTCAAATGCCATCAATTGCGCTAATTGTGGTAGTTGTCGTTAATTATCATCAATATGTGGTAGTTGTCATCAATTGTGCTAGTTGTTCCTTGTCTTTAAATGCCGTTAATTGTGTTAGCGTCGCTAATTATCGTCAACTGTCGTTAGTTCTCATTAAATGTTGTTAATTGCGTTAAACGGCATCAAACAAGCTGTTACTATCCTCATAGGCATTTTAGATATTTTTCATCTCGGGAGCTACCGTCAGCCTACCTAAAAGCCAAACAACAAACATCTTCAGCCCACGGCCATTCAACCCTACAGCACAACCAAAAACCGCTTTTCAGAAAAACTACGACCGTTCCAAAAGACCCTAAGGCTTTGTTATTAGACGTTCAGTCAACTGCTGCGCTTACCCACGTTTCGGCTAAAGGGCGCTCTGGAATCTAAACTCCGATGAACTGGGTCGAGAGGTGCTTTTCTGGCTTTGCACGTCTGTTCAAGACAAAAATGAGTGTAAATTATTTGATACGTTCATAGCACCGTTGATTGTACCGGTCCGTGGTGACTGGTGGTTACTGTCAAGGAAGAAGGCCGTCAAGACGTACTTGTTTTTCGAGATCACAACAGGCTCATACACACCACCGTACCCACACATACACGCGAGTGCGCCCATGCTTAGCACATGTTCTATTCAGAGTGAATGTTTTTGCTAGGAATCTTGAGGAATTGCACGGTTCTTGCAAAGTTACGTGAGATTCGTGCATGCGCAGACAGCCCCTTAGGGCATATACAAAGATACAGACAGCTGTTGTCTATAGCAATTTTCTATATCACCTATAGAGACAGCATTAAAGACAGCTCATAAAATGGATTGTGATAATACAGTCGGCTACAGGATTGTAAACAACACATAATCTTTTAACGCTTTTCTTGATTCTGGTGCTACAGTCGGCTACAGAATTGTAGACAACATATTTCTCTCTCTTTATTCTCTTTCATTCACGTCAGCTTAAATTCTACGTGATAGAGGCTATAGTCAGCTGATGTAAACCCATTGTACATGACCTTATGGTTTTCTAACAAAGTTCCATGTCATGATGGCTGCTTAATTTGCATCAGAAAGTATGTCACTTACTGCATTTGCTGCCTGGGTATCTTCTCGTGCTACAGTGGCTAGAATGATTTCTGTTCAGTTCATGAGGTTGGATGATTTATCAGGCTGGTGCAACTCTAACAAGTCGACGTTCTGAGCTGAGCATGGTTGATTTTGATCAGTGGCTATCCCTCTAAAAAAAAATTATGAGCGACACTTCGAAGAATTCGACCACTTCATGCATGGTAGGTGACTCGGTGGAGCTCACGCAATGCAGCAGGACTACTATAAGCACAGCACCATTTACTTGCTCGTTCTAAGCTTGTAGTTGGTTGGTGTGTGTTGTTCTTATTCTCGCCAAGTCTTGGGGAGTCGTTGGCTCGCATGCATACTCGGTGGACTGTTGCGGGTGGTTCCACAAGATAAGGACGAAACGATCGATGCCCCATGACATACATGACCGGTGCTCCTACAGAAACTAAAACTAAAATTTGACGGCCGTGAAATGAAGAAAAAAAGGAAGGCGAATGCGTCATGCCGTGGACAAGAAACAAGTACTACATGATCAGCCATCGAAACCTTTTGTTTTTTGTTTTTGTTTTTGGAAAGCAGAATCGACCATCGAAACTACGACAGACCTGTCAGTTCACTTGGCGCCTTGCATCACCCTGTACATGCCGCTGCAGAGCTGCTACATTGAACAAGAGCTCAAAAGGCATGGATTAGATTAGTTGACGAAAGAAAAAAGTATATAAACGATCAAACTTTACCAACCATATCTAGTCAAAAGAGGCAGCCTTCTTCCGGTGGGCGGATACAGAATCCTACCGAGTTCGTCGCCAGCACCCTGCCTGTCTGATGACGCAGTCTATCCCAAACAAACACCACTACTCTTCTACATTCTCTTCCTTCTCTTACGTCCACTGATCAACGTCTTTGTTAACTAAATTCTTTTATAAAAATGCAGCAAGAGATTACCAAAGGTGTTAGGCGAGCAGCAGTAATAGTCTTACTCTTACCGGTACGCATAAATCATGCAATGCTGTCTCCCAATAATTAAACGGGTGAAAGGTGAGATTACAAGTAAGCACAAGTTGGAATTCGTGTGTGCCAGCGCTGTGGTTAGGTGCGAGGTTCTTCTAGCAACACGTTTACTAATCCCTAAATAGATAACTAATCTCGATTGCCAACTTTGATTAGCCTACTTGCCCTTGCCTTAAATAACTAGTTTTAGCAGCTCACAAGATGATCATCACGGGGATGCATGGTCAGCCTGACGATCGAACACGAATGCAAGCTAATCGGCGGCACAAGGGCAACCGTTACTTGGTTCAGCCGGTGCGGCGTCCGGTTTTCTTGTTCAAGGCCATTGTTCAATTCTCATCAATTACATGTTGGATGTATTTTGTGAGGTCTTTTTCAATATATGATCCCACAACACCTTGATCCTAGACCTTAGGACAACTATGTTAACCAACTCACCTCTCTCCAAAAAACAATGGCACATCGGTGAATCAGACCATAGACCAAAGTAATGTTACCAAAGGTATACACTAAACAAGGAGCAAAGACGGTCAAATTTAGAGAGAATTCTTCGCATTATGTAAGACTTAATAGGCTGAACACCCAAGCAAAGAATGCGGGTTTTCTAACTTGCAAAGCAAAAGATGTACGTAGCTTATACAATGTGAATTTACACCGGCTATTGTGGAACCAGCAGGGAATGCCCTGCCTTTTGAGTTGACTATGATTTGCTGATACTTGAAGATAACTCTTCCAATACATCGTGTTGCCGACAAACGAAGCTCTCAACTCATAAATAATAAAGAATAGACAAGAATACAAGGATATAGTCCTAGCCTTCTCTCTTTATTGATCTCTTTTTCCGTAGATTTGTATGTACAATGAGATACACATATCCTCCTTTATATAGGAGGAGAAGGTCTGCCTTCATGCATGAATAAGCAACATGGGACTAAACTAACTAATAGTTCTTGTGAGCTGACAACTCTCTAATGAGTCTTTGTTTAGGTAAAGTGTCCGCACATAATCGGATCTCGGAAACGGCCGATATACAACAGAAACCAATACTTCTCTCGTAGGTAAGAAAGAACAGGTCAAGCATAATCAACACCCAAAAAAGAGGGAAATATGGAAGGAAGAAAAACAAGTCAAATCCAGCAATTAAGCAAGCAAACTCGCAAAAGAAAATTCATGAGACTACGTGTCGATATTTTAGTATCGATCTTATAAATGAATGCTGGGGGCTTTTCTAGAGCGGAACCATACAGAAAAGGACATGTGAATTTTATACAGGTTCAGGCCTTCACCTGAGAGAATAATAACTCTACTCATGTCTTGTTGTATTAATTATGTTTACAATAGGAAGGAAGTCACTAAAACTAGGACTTTTGATGACTTCTGTCTCTCGTTGTATCTGTTGAATCTCTCATCTCCCCTCTGTCCACTGACTTTACTCCTTATATGGTGTATGAAGGGGTGGCAGTTGTTCACATCAAGAGGCACCTTAATGTTTAATGCAATGCGCATATTCAGTGGCGGTTATTGTCAGAGACATGTCTCCCCGCGTCGCCTTGCAGTTAAGTCAGAGACATAGGTTTAGTACGTGCAGTTATCTCAAGAAATAATGGCGCATATTAACTACTGCGTGTATTAAACACAGCTTACAAATGTCCCTAGTCGATTGGGCCCACATGTCTATGGTTCTTACTGATTATAGGGTGGTCGTAAATGACCTAGTCATAGTAAATCTTACGACCATGAAGTGATTGTAGTAGGACTTACGATCGGTAGGTGGTCGTGTAAGAACTTACGACCATAAAGTGGTAGTAGGATGGCTTACGACCATATAGGGTGTCGTAGAAAAACTTACGACTACTAGGTATTTATAATCTCCCTCATTGTTTATATTGAGGATACCCTTAAAGGTTGTATAAGAGACATTATCATATATATATTAAATATTACAGATAAATAATTTAATTAATTGAGGATTATTAGATCATTGCCATCTAGCCCCCCAACTTCAAGTGAAAATGACCTACCTGGAAAAGAGGTCCAAGAATCATGGGCGAAGATTAAGTCTTTGACTGGTTGTTGTTTTGACCATAAATTGACTTGGTCAAGAAAGATATTTTTACTTGAGTTGTAAAAATAAAACTCATTTTCTTGAATAGAAAGAAAAAAGAATGCCGACCATCTCTTACAAACTATGTCCGCTGGGAGTGGTTCCGGAAGAGATTTGCAACTATTGGCATCCCATGATCTTTTACTCAGACTGATAGCTATAAATATTCACTGGGAAGTAACTTAGGGTTTTTACTTTCCCCATTTGCTTCAACTGCTCCTGAGTTTTTGTTCTCTCCGTCGCCAACCAAGTTTACAATCTTACACCCAAATCCTCAAATCTAAAACAAATCTCCTCAAATTCGACTCAATCCCTTGAAGAGATGGCTGGAGTCACGTCGAAGTGGGAGAGATCAGAGATGGATGTCGCGAAGATTACATCTTTGGTTGCAGTGGACAAGATTCTGAGGCGAGCTCTGGTGAAATGTACTGAAGTTGGTGGTCAACATTGGCCATCGGAGGAGGAAAGAAGGATCCCCGTCTTCCAAGCATACTACGAGTGTGGCCTTCGACTGCCTAGTCACCCATTCCTAATGATTGTGCTCGAGCATTTCGATGTGGAGTTGGTGAACTTGGTCCATCACGATGCTGAGCGTATTTGTGTACCTATGCAAGGCCTATCTGGGAATCGCTCCAGATTTGGATCTCTTCAAGTACTATCATGGAATGGGTAAGCATCGGTCGATTGCCGGCAGTTGCGGTTTCCAACTCCATGACGGGATGTCGAGGGAGTACATCCTTATTTTCTCCAGGTCGTCGTGGTCGGGATGGAGGAAGAAATAGTTCTACTGGACCATAACCAAGGACGACAGCATATACTTCAAGGGCAAGCCTGCAGAGAAGATGAAGAATTGGGACTCGAGTCCAAAGAACCTCGACCGCTTAGCCCCCTTCATCCGAGCTATCAAGGAGTTGAGAGAAGGAGGGCTAACTAGATGGCATGTGGTGAAGGATTTCATCACACGCCACATTATCCCCCTGAAGAATCAAGCACATCCCATGTGAGAGTACTCGGGATTTAATGATCCGACTAGGGACTACGAGGAAGGTAATATTATGGTCAATATACTCTTTTCAATTTATGATTCGAGCACATCTATTAATTATATTCTTCTGCTCGTAGACCTGCCAGAGAGAGAGGTTGACGCTTGGGTCAAGCTCATCTGTGAGAAGGCCCCTACGACCATGGAGGGGGCTCCTCAAATTCTGACGGTCGTGTCCAAAGAGGAGAGGACACGACGTCTAAAGGTAAACAATATTTGTAGTGGTTTCTGTTGGTGATATGCCCTAGAGGCAATCATAGAGATGATTGTATCACGTCTATATTTATGAGTTATTGATTAAATGTTATTCTATTCCTTGAATGAATCATTGGTTATAAAGATTAACAAGTATGTGACTTGTTGGTGAAACTCTTTAACTTACATGATGTCGTTCTAAATGTATCCTCGGTGGGATGTTCTTGGTCGAACACGGTGACTCTCGACCAAACACATGTATTGATTGATGACCATGTTTCACGGTCATGGATATAGGGATATCGAATCAATAATGTGAACACATGTTAGAGAACCTGGGGTTGGATTGACCCACCTTGAGACACTATTGAGATTGTTATGATTCTATGTGTCATTAGTTGGTCTTAAGCAATGATGATGTATAATCCTTAGACCTGAGATCAGCATGGTTCCCTACATGTGTAATAACACTCTTAGGGTTACCAAACACTACTCGTAACTGGGTAGTTATAAAGGTAGCTTTCGGGTATGCTATGAAACATGCGGAGGGATGTGACTGGTCGGATATAGGATTTGCCCCTCCTAACATAACAGGAGAGATGTCTCTGGGCCCCTTGAAGTGGTTGGATAAAGAAAGTGCATGGCCATGCCACTGGTGGCCAAAGAGTTCGACCACATTATCCGACACTCGATCGAGAAAGTATTGAACAGTCCATGGATGACCCAACATCTCACCTGGAGTTCAATCAGACAACGTGAGGCAAAGGGAGAATACACGAGAAGGTTGCTTAGTTCGATCAGTTGCGGACTGGTCATATGGAGATACGAGTTGGTCGTAGACTGGTCGAACGTAATCACAGAGTGGTCGTAACCTGGTCATAAGGAGTTACAAACTAGTCGTGACCAAATATGAACAGGTTGTATAGAGATAGGACCTGGTCGTAAGTGATGAGGACCTAGTCGTAGATCATATTGCATTAAGGTTCGTCCGATATAATTTGTGTGTATTCGGGAATCGTTATGTCCTGCTAGGAACCGCTAACGACTCGTGATCGGAAAGGGTTTCCGAGTCATAACCGACTACACTTAAACCTAACGGGTCACACACGTAACGGGTTGGAACAAAACATGTTCGGATAGGATCTATCATGGGCACTATATAAGGAGATGCTTGAAACTATTGGGAGTAAGAGATTGACGTGAGTTGCTCCACCTAAACCCTAGCCGCCATCTTCCTGAGAGCTCTGCTGTACGACTTGGTGCTAGCACACCAGCGTACGGTTGTTCCTTCTCTGGACGTGTGGATACCGTAGAGGTGCTACTGCGGTTGCTGTTGCGCTTGAGGATGATCCACAATCTTCACAAGGAACTGCTGAGATTGCTAGAGGAGACGATCGACTCGCGAGGACGTTGGCCGATCGACTACGACCACTCCATCGATGCGCTCTACGTTGGACCAGGCTGCTCCAACTCTTATTCCGCTGCTCTGCGCGTCTGGTGGTAACAATCTGTGATCATCTTCTGGCTTGGCTTCTTGGTTTATGTGGTAGAATTTTTAAATTGTTGCTATTGTAGCCTACTCGTATCCCTTTCAATTTCATCTTTAGGGGGTAGTATTCGTAGTTTCGACTACTTGTTGATTCTTGTTTTGTGTCCTTTTGCAGCAAGTCAACGTACCAGATCCTCAGGATTTCCTCGAGATGGAGTTGGGGTCTGCTGAGGAGGACAGAGTTCCTCTGAGCAAGAGGCGCCATCTTGTGAAGGCCATCGACAAGAAGAAGAAGGATGTCGGGAGTTCAAGCTCAACTTCCCAACTGAACACCACCCTAGGCTGTTTTTTGGCAGATCTAACTACCAAGGACACGCAGGAGGTGGTCATAGACCTCAAGCACAAGGTGCCTAAGGCCAAGGTACCCTTCTATTACGATGATAAGATATTCTCAATTTCTCATTCTTCTGCTTTTGTCAAGCAAATCAAAAAAGAAAACTGGAAGAGTTATGTGTCTTTTGTGAAGGCTACTACCAATTCAGCAGAGCCTGTGGTCGAAAGAAACAACAACCTCCAGGTAATCAAGTTAGCTTCGAGCACCCAGAAAAAGAGGTTGTACAAGAAGCTCCGACCACTCCTCCCGATGTACGACCAGCTGAGGTCGTAAAGGACGTGGTCGCTCAAACCAACGATGCGGGGAGCCTTCCAAAGGCTGAGACCGCAGAGCCGACGAGGGCGACGGAAGAGGAGGAAAATAACAAGAAGGAGAAGAAGATCAAGTCTTCTCTTGAAAAGGTTTCTTCGGGCTTCAAGATCGTATTTAGGAAGCCTAGGTATGCAAAATTTAAAGAATAAATAGTCGTACTTACTCTTTTATTTTACCTTTTGATGTACTGACAACTATCTTGTTTTAGTCCCGCCTCTACAACCCCCGGGGATGTCCCTGTGGAAAAGATGCCATTGTCATGGCTATGACCGTGGGAATACTGGTTTCTCCTCCAATTGTAGAGACAGAAGCGAAGGTGGTTGAGTCTTCAACCACCATCCCTAAGGCAGCAGGAGAAGGGACGCTCACCATCGAGCCAGCCATGCACACTAAGGTGATCAAACCACCCGTGGTCGTGGAGGTAGAGATGAGAGTGCTCAAAGACAAAGCAATGATGATGATCGAGTCAACTATTGAGGACATCAATGTTCAGACAGGAGATTTATCATTGCAATCGCCAAGAGCAGCTGATCCAGTGGGCGTGGAGAGTTCCGACTATCGTGCTGGAAAAGAGGTTGTGGAGGATGTTCCTCCAGGTCCCCAAGGTGGAATAATTTCTTCTGTCAACAACAAAGAAGAAGAAAAAGAAGACTCTTTTGACCTCTTCCCCGAGTTCTTTGGACCATCGACCCTTGGGCCCTCTTCGTTTAGGTCCCATGACCGAGTCCCGCACCCTAAGGATATACCTATCAGGGGACATATCTTTGACGATAAACGTCTTCAAAGAATATGGTGGGACAAAGCCGGCGAATTCCGTAAACTAGAGGATTATGAGACGGTGTATGCTCACTTTGCTCGATCATCCATCGATGGAAGTGCTCGATACCAAACATTTATATATTTGGGTTTTTACGTTTCTGCTTTTCATCATTGTGTATTTCTTTGTTCAGAGAGCTCTCGAACAAATTGCTACTGTTGGTGAATATCACAGGCAGCTGATGTTGATGAGTAAGACACTGTTAACAAGTAGTTTTTGACCACTTGTTTAGTGCTCATATCACTTATTCCTTGTAGGTTTAAAAGTGATGAAAGGACCTTAGCCGATGCACTTGACTATGTAAAAGCTGAGGTGCAAAAACTAAAGAATGAAAAGAAAGACCTGATGAAGAATCTTCAGAAGGCAAATTCTGTAGCTTTCAAGCTGCAGAATGTAATATATAGTAAGTATTTCACTTGAAAATTTTGACAACTTCATTTTCTTTCTCTCAATTTTTATCGTTTAGAAAAAGAGGTCAATATGGGTAAGCTTCGCACTGAGGTCGATTCGAAGATCTTGGTGATCCACGAGCTTACTCATATCTCTAAAGACAAAGAGAAGTACATAAAAGAATAGGAAGAAAAGTGCATAAAAGACGCTGCCTCCCATGACAATGAAATCAAGAAGCTTGACTCTCGCTTGGCTGGTAAAGTATACTTACCTATGACCAGTTTTATTTACTTATCTTTGAGAAGTGTTTTTCTAACTGGTCGTGTTTGACGAGGATTGGTAATTAGTTAATTATCTGGGTATGCCTTTATTCATAAATAATCCAGATCCTTTACTGGGCCCAAGTTAACTTGTTGGGCCCAGAATCAATCAAGCAGTCAGAAGGTGGGCCCGAGAGTCTTTTCGTAGACCATCCTCGAACCTTTTTTGGACATCCTATTGGACCTCCCCTAAAGGTTTCTTCAGACCACTCCAGGACCTCTCTCCAACCGAGGAGATCCTCAAAGGCAATTACCCACGTGTGGTTAATAATAACCCACGTGGAGTGAAGGGATTGGTTGTTACATCCGGAGACATAACAACCGCCATGAAGAGACGCAACGATTGGCTTGAATAGGCGCGACTGTTGGTGTGAAGAGACACCACTGCAACCAACTGCCAACGTTTGTAGAACTATAAAAACCCGGCCTGCATGCCTTTGTAAATATATACTGGTCCTAATCGACATTCATTCATAATTATTCTCCCTATAATCAAAGCATATCCTTTGCAATATACATCGCCATTTGAGTCCTTAGGCGAATAGACAGTAATCTCTATTTTCTTTATATACTTTTGTTTGTCTGTCCTGTGACAAAAGTCCCAGACATCGACAGCTAGCGCTGACTGTGGGGATCACCATCACTATCATCGCCAACTCAGTTCTGGTGATGCATCCAGTGCCTTTGAAGAATCTAGACCCGCCATTATGTGTTAATGGAGTTTTGGTTATTAATGACAAATCTATTTTTTGAGACTAACACTCTTATTGATATATCTATTGCTTAGTCTCAAATTGGATATAAAGGTGAAAATCAAAGAGGTATGCATTCTACATTATATTTCTATATATTGTTGCATTCCTCGGATCCAAAATATAGGATGAATTCCACCAAAAGTCTAACGTGAATATGTGCATATGTTCTTATTACACATTTGTGTATGCACACATTTAGGGGGAGCTCAATCTATGTTTTGTGGTTTCATTGGTATTGATCTATATTCCCGTTTCCACATATATTAAGGATCTTTACTTTGAAACATATCCTTGAGTATATATAACTTGTGTAGTTAATATATTCATATGAATATATGAGACTTGTGTAGCTCATACATGCTCATATATCCTTGGAGTATATACAAATTGTGTAGTTCATATATACTCATACCAATCTACATTCAATTATTTGTAATTGAAGTGGTTGTCATCAATTACCAAAGAGGGAAAGATTGTGGTATCTTGTCCCACCATTATGAGTTAATAGTATGTTGTGGTAATTAATAACAATCACGTTGTGGAACTAACATTTTCCATGAGTTGGATGAATAGGTTGTGTTCCATGAGGATGGAGACTTTATATGACATCATGAGTTGATTGTCATCAAGTCAAGACTCGGGATAAAGGAAATCATCATGTGTTGATGATGTTCAAGTCAGAATACCGAAGTGAAGAAAAACATCATGTGTTGATGATATTGAAGAGCTTGGAGTAAAGAATGCATCATGTGTTCTTTGTGTATCAAGTTCAAGAAGAGGAGATGATCATGAGTTGATCATCAAGTCAAAAGAAGACCCATCATGTGTTGATGGAAGTCAAGTAAAGGGTGCATCATGTGTTGATGCATATCAAGACTCGGGATGGAGGATGTCATCATGTGTTGATGAGCGTCAAGTCAAGATCCCGGCGAAGCTTCATCATGTGTTGATGAAGGTCAAGTGAAGAACTCATCATGTGTTGATGAGCATTCAAGTCAAGAACCCGGACTTGAAGTGAGGATGTGCGTCATCAAGCTTCAAGTGGTTGCTCAAGGCAAAGGTATGACTAGCTAGGGCTAAGGATTGTTCCTAGTCTTTTACCGGTCTCGGTGTTTGGTTGGGAGATCGGATTGCTAGTATAGGTTTGCCGTACTATTAAGAGGGATCTTGTCTAGTAGCTTGAGTCTCATCATGTGTTGATTGCTCAATCTTGCTTGCTTTAGCTCTCCGTGGCATGATGCTATTATTTGCGAATGTGTTTTGCAAATAGCCGAGGCTCATGCATTTAATCCTTGTAGAATGTGACTATACTTTGCAAATGTGCTTTGCAAATAGTTGAAGTCCATGTACCTACTCCTTGTGGCATGATCTAAGTTTGCAAATGTGTTTTGCAAATTGTTGGGTTTCATGCATTTTCCCTTGGCATGGTCTAAGATTGCTTGTTGCTAATACTTTGGACTTAGACCATTGTAGTGGCTCTTTGGAGTTGTGCTTTTTGATTTGATAAAATGTGTTTGAGATCAAATCAAATAGGTGGGTTGTGTAGCCCTCTGAATAAGCTTTCCATAGAGTCCAAGATCACTCAATTCCGACATCGGAGTCAAAAGTTATGACCGTTTTTTCGAGTGTCGCCTGTGCTGAAATCCAGGGCCGGACTGACCACCCCTATGCCTGCGGTCTGACCAGGTTTCCTCGATTTTCAGCAGATTCTCCTCCAACGGCTACTTTTTGTGTGTGGGCTATAAATACTCACCTTGGCCGGTTGGAGGGCAACTTTTGGCATCCCATTTCACTCTCTTGAGCTAGTGTGAGCTTCTCCTCTCCATTGTGCATGTGTTGCACCTTGTGAGCAAGGAGAGAGGTCTCTAGTTGCATGTGTTGCATCTAGAGGTGGATTTCGTATCCATTTGAGTTTGTGCATTCGTTGCACGTGGTGAGAGTCAAGCAAGGTGCTTGGCTTATTACTCTTGGTGTTTGCCGACACCTAGACAGCGTGGAGGCGTCGTGGACCGGTGATCTTCTCAAGAAACTTGTGAGAAAGCCCGGCGTGTTGTGAAGGTTGGAGCTCACCTACCGGAGCGGGAAAGAGCTACCACTAGTGGAATCGAGGTGTTTGGCTTAATTAGTGGAGCCGGTCCAATTAGTTTGGGCTTACCTCAAGCGTGGATTAGGGGAGGCGGCAAGTCTCCGATCACCACGGTAAAACATCGCCGTGTCAATTGTGGTTTGCATTCTTGTGATTTACATATTGCAATTTATATTCCTTGTATTAAATTGCTTATTTATTGTGTATGAATGCTTGCTTGCTTTGTGCTATTCACATTGCTAATTGAATTGATTACAAGTCATATGCTTAATTGTTACTCTTATCATTAGACTTGTATTGTTGGTGCACTTAGGTGAACCTAGTTGATTTAGGCTTTAATTGTGCAAAGCCGTATTTGTATTAGCTTCCGCATTAGAAATCGGTTTTAGCAAAAGAAGTTTTTAAAACGCCTATTCACCCCCCCCCTCTAGTCGGCCTCCTCGATCTTACAGCCTTGCACATGAATCGAAGCCTGCCAGCGTGGAGGGAGGAAAGCATCCTCAACGTCTCCGACTACGATGACCACATGGAAGAAGGTTTCATTCTCATCTTCGGCAATACCAACGGTTCCCTTGAGACCGCTACCGAAGAACCGTTGCCTGCCGAGTATGCACCCGTTGGCTCTACGTCGGCCGTGCCTTCGTCCATAAGTGTCATCGTGGACAAATACTATCCCAAGCCTGTCTCCCTTAGAGTAGGAGATTCAAAAAGTTCTTGGAGCCTAACGTGTTATAATGATCTCACTGGCGGCCTCCACGTTGAGAGCCTGGAGAGAATATCTGGGGAAAATCTTCTCTCCACCTTACAATACACCCCATCCTCCTCTTCAGAGGACGACAGCATGTTCACCCCTTCTGCCTGTTCTGGAGTCCATCAAGTTGCCGCCCTTGGTGACAATCAATCCAATGCCGATGACGAACCTGAGACATCGGGACATCACCACGAACGGGAAGAGTGGGAACGCCTCCAACAAGAGGAGTAGGCTCGACAAGCCGAGATACGTACCGCCACATAAGCGCACATCTCGCAGGTTTGCAGCCACTACTACCAAGACGTCCCTAGTTCCTCAGCGAGGACGCCACAACATGTGATGCATATGCCACCGTCGCATGCAATGATGGTAATGGATCTAAACGCCTTGCCAAACCCCATGTAGGAGGATTCCCCTGCGGAGCACATTCGCTATCTAGCGGGCACCATTGCACGTCATCCGGAAGGATTAACTTCAGCGTAGGGAGCGCAAGTAAGGCACGAAGACGATCGTGAAGCCGGCCGGAGGGCATGGCTCAATATCCCTCTCTGGCGCACGCCATTCGATGATTGCCTTCTCCGGCAAATGCCCATCTTGTTCTAGCCCCTCAAGCTCCTCCACAGACAGCATCGATGACTTCCATCCCGCCATTGCCTTGTTTTAGTGGAGGTGTTGAGGAAGGAAGGAGGATTCTTCTCTTCAAAGGTTTGTGAAAGACGAAAGGCACTCCGTGCAATGGGGAAAGTGAAAACAACTGGAGTAAAACATGCCTAAGGAGGGGTAAAAGTCCATATATACCCTTAGTGCATTTAAAACCCACTACCTCGAGGACGTAACAACTGCACCTCGGTTAGTGGTGGTATCACAATTCACATTCGATCATGGAAGTTGGTCCTCGCGTCAGAGACGTGCAAAATGAAACGATTGAAAGTTTTTATCTTTCACCAAAGTTGTCTTTATACCGTAATCATTACGAGTAAAAAAGTACAAAACCTTTAAAAAATAGAAATTACCTCGATATACGCTTCGAGAGGTACTCACCTGATCATCAGGATTTTCTTCTACTAATTTTTTGAAGACTCCAATCCATAGACTAAATTGACTCTTCGACCATCTTGAAGTCATGATTCATGAATTCTATCTTTTCCATGGTGGTTGAAAGATGGTCGAAAAGTCAATTTGATCCGTTGAATGTATCTTTTCCATGATCTTACCCTTAGTACTCTAAGGACTGATTATTTCTTCTAACGAAATCTATTCAGACTTGAGAGGTTTGGAGATAGTTAAGAACTTTGAGAAAAAGCGAAAGTGAGAAAGATATAAAGTTTTTGAAGGAATTTTTCTTATTTATGCCATTCTGGTGGTTATTTATAGACCAACAACTTGCGGCAAAATTAAATGAATAAATACAAAAGTTCAAAGGATAAGATTTTATCAGAATCTGTTCCTAATAACAGAAAAAATAGTTATGTCTTTACAACTCAAATGAAAATTACCTTCTTGACCAAGTTTATTTCAGGTCAAATAGAATAACAGTCGGAAAGACTTTACTTTCAACCACAATTTTACGACCTCCTTCTCAAGTAAGTCATTTTTCACTTAAAGTTGAGGGGCTAGCTGACGAGGATTGGTAACTAGTCAATTATCCGGGTATACCTATATTCATAAATAATCCAGATCCTTTACTGGGACCAAGTTAACTTGCTGAGCCCAGAATCAATCAAGCAGTCCTTAGACCATCCTCGAACCTTTTTTGGATGTACTATTGGACCTCCCCAGAAGGTTTCTTCGGAGGACCTCTCCCCAACAGAGGAGGTCCTCAAAGGTAGTTTACCCACATGTGGTTAATAACAACCCATGTGGAGAGAAGGGATTGGCTGCTACATCTAGAGACATAACAATCACCATGAAGAGACACAATGATTGGTTTGAAGGCACGCGATTGTTGGCGTGAAGAGACACCACTGCAACCAACTGCTGACGTTTGTAGAACTATAAAAATCCGGCCTGTGCGCCTTTGTAAATATATACTGATCCTAATCAACATTCATTCATAATCATTCTCCCTGTAATCAGAGCATACCCCTTGCAATATACATCACCATTTGAGTCCTTAGACGAATAGATAGCAATCTTCATTTTCTTTATATACTTTTGTTTTTCCGTTCTGTGATGAAAGTCCTAGACGTCGACAGTCACGAAGATTATTGAATTATCTGGATATACCTTTATTCGAATATAATATGGATCCTCTATTAGGCCTAAATTAGCTTGCTGGGCCCAGGATTAATTACGCAGTCAAAAAGTGGGCCCAAGAACCTTCCCTTCAGACCATTCTAGGACTTCCCCCCTGGAGGTCTTTTTGGACCACTCCAGAACCTCTTTCCTGGAGAGGTCTCTTTGGACCATCCCAGGACCTCTCCCCAACATAGGATGTCCTCAAAGGCGGTTACCCACGTGTGATTAATTACAACCCACGTGGAAAAGATATTGGTCGTTACATCTGGAGACACAACGGTCACCATAAAGGGACGCGATGATTGGCTTAAAGGGATGCAACCATTGATATGAAGAGGTGCTACTGCAATCAACTGCCGACGCTTGTAGTACTATAAAAGCCCAGCCTATGTGCCTTTGTAAGATAGAGTCTAATCCAAGCCCTAATCCACGTGTATTCATAGTCAATTTCCCTGTAATCAAAGCATACTCTTTGCAATATACATCACCGTTTCTAGCCCTTTGGCGAATAAATAGCAATCTCTATTTTTTTTCTTTATAATCTTGTTTGTCTGTTCTGTGATGAGAGTCCCAGACGTCGACAGACAGTGTTGTATTTTTAGAGCAAGTAGTCGAAATAAAATGACTTCAAGAAGCTTCGACCTGTAGTTAGGAGGAAATGAAGGCTACGAAGATCAATATTGAAGACAACATTTCCCTCCTCAATAATATGCTCGGTGGACTTGATGCTGAGGAGGTCACTCCTCTTGAAAGCACCGTGGTCGAACATACGAGCACCATTGGATAGTAGGATGGAACAATACAAGAGTTGATAACTACCTTGAAGACCAATCAAGTCGATTTGATAATATAAGCGGTCGAAGGCGCAGTAAGTTTTACTCTTGCAGAACATAAGGCTCATGACCGGAGCCTTAGTCTTCAACCAGTCAAAGCTGACCTCGACTGTCCCGAAGCAGAGGCAACATGACTGATCGAAGAAGTGCAGCCAGTTAGCAAAAAGGTCGCAGGGGAGATGCAGATTGGATCTCCTCCATCATAGTAAATTGTAATAGGATTTCCTTTATAAAAATAATTTCTTGTTTATGTATATAAAGCTTCATTTCCTATGATTTGTCTTTTCGAGTAGTTAGTAACTCATAAGACAAGATAAAAAATAAGAATTATAATTTTAAGACTAAGAATTAAAGTCATAATTATAACTTTATCCCAGCCCCCGACTATTTGTTTAGTTTAATTAGATAAACTAAGTAAATAGTGGAAAAGGGGCTTTGCTTTAAAAATTCATTTGACTTTTATTGTTGATCTCAATTTTCTTGTACTGGTAGCAAGAGTTAGGAATAGATCGACGCTAGAAAGTTCCTTCTAGTGGGCAAGACCACGTGCAGAGAGCAAATACTTCAACTGGGTGATGTTACGTCCTCTGACTAGGTTAATCAAATCGAGTGTATCAAAAGTAGTCGAACAAACTATAAAAGCTCAACTCACTTAGAAGTCTCTTCGTAAAATGAAGTAAATAAACTAAGTAAATGGTTAAAAAGAGCTTGAAGTAAATGGTTATTTTCCTTGTATTGGCAACTAAACTTGGGAACAGATCAGCGCTAGGAAGTTCCTTCTAGTGCGCAAGACCACGTGCAGAGAGGAAAGATTTTGACTAGATGATATTACCTTCTTTCGACCAGTGTAAGGAAAACCAAGTATTGTAAAAGATGATCAAAAAATTATCAAAGCGTTGTTCAGTGGATATTTTAAGACAATAAACATTAAAGAAAACATAAACTTTATTAAGAATGTAGGAGGTTATACATAGAACTTCCGCAACTGGTCAATGTTCTATGAATTAGAAAGAACTTTACCATCTTCTATTGCTAGTTGTACCGAGCCTGGTCGCGTTACTTCGACCACTGTGTAAGAATCTTCCAATTTTGGGGAAAGTTTGTTCCGATTAGACTGGGATTGATTTTTTTTTATACCAAGTCACCTACAGCAAGGCTACGATGTTTGACCTTATGATCGTAGTATTTGCGTAGGGCTTGTTGGTAGATTACCGAACGGATTAAGGCTTGGTTCCTCTTTTCTTCAAGTAGATTGATGCAACAGCTCGAAGTTGTTTTTGGTCAGAGTTGTTATAGGTTTCGAACCTTATCGACCGAATCTTTAGTTCAGGTGAGAGCATAGCTTTAGCACCGAAAACTAAGAAAAAAGGTGTTTCTCCTGTAGCCCGACTAGCGGTCGTGCGGCGAATTGCCCATAATACTGAGGATAATTCTTTTACCCGAGCCCCCGAGTGCTTTATAAGCTGGTCAAAAACTCAAATTTTGATTCTCTGCATAATTTGAACATTTGCCCTTTCGACTGCCCCATTGCTTTGTGGATAGGCGACAAAGGCATAACATAGCTTAGTACCCAATTCTTCGCAAAATTCTTAAAATTTTTTGCTCGAAAATTGTGTACCATTATCTTTTTACAATCAGACTTAGCACACCAAATCGAGTGATCATATTTTTCATCATAAATTTCTTGGTTGTTTTTGTTGTTATCCCAGTCACAGGTTTAGCTTCGATCTATTTTGTGAATGTATCAGTATCCACAAAAAGTAACTCAAAACCCCCTGGTGCTTTTGGGAACGATCCTAAGATATCGAGACCTCAGGTCGCAAAAGGCTAAGAAAGAGGTATGGTTTGTAATGCTTGAGTCGGTTGGTGTATTTGCCTGCTATGAAAATGGCATTGTATACACTTCTTAACGAGCTTTTGAACATTATGGAGGGCTGTTGGCCAATAGAAACATTGTCAAAAGGCTTTTTTATCAGTGTTTTGTAGGAAGCATGAGTCCTACAGATGCCTCTGTGTATTTCTTGAAGGAGATCTAATCCTTCTTTTTGCGATATGCTTCGCATAATAACCCCTTGAGTGCCCCGTTTGTAGAGGACTATTTCGACCAAAGTATACATTTTGATCTTACGGGATAAACGATCAGCCTCAAGATCGTCATTGGGTACAGTACCCTTCTGAAGATACTCGTAGATGGGGTTCATCCAAGTATCCTCGTATTATAGGGAGGATGTCTCAATAAGAGACGTCTCTGGTGTTTCGTGTTGGAAATATGCACTAGAGGCAATCATAGAGATGATTATATTTCATTATGTTCATAACATTAGCTAATATGTTATCTTGTTGCTAGAATAATATCGCTAATATTTATTATCAAGTCTGTGACTTGATTGTGAAACTCTATATTTCTACGATGATTATTATTAAACGTTCCCTGGTCGGAAACATATGAGGACACATATGAATAGACTAGCATATGTATTGGTTGATGACTAAATTTCACAGGTCATGGATATGGAGATATCAAACCAATAATATGGACACATGTTAGAGAACATGGTGTTGGATAAGACCCACCTTGAGACACGATTGAGATTGTTATGATTCTATGTGATGTTAGTTGGTCTCAAGCAATGATGATGTATAATCCTTAGACCTGAGATCAGTATAGTTCCCTACATGTGTAATAGCACTCTTAGGGGTTGCCAAACGCTGCTCATAACTAGGTAGTTATAAAGGTAGCTTTCGGGTATGCTCTGAAACATGTGGAGAAATGTGACTAGTCGGATATGGGATTTGCACATCCTAACATAACAGGAGAGATGTCTCTGGGCCCCTCGTTGTGGTCGAATAAAGTAAGTGCATGGCCATGCCACTAGTGGTCGAAGTGTTCGACCACGTGAAGTTATCCGACACTCGATCGAGAAAGTATTGAGCAGATCCATGGATGACACAACATCTCACGGAGTTCAACCAGATATCATGAGGCAAAGGAGAATACACGAGTAGGTTGCTTAGTTCGATTAGTTCTGGTGGTCGTATGGAATCTGGCTGGTCGAGGCCGGTCGAACGTAATCCTGAGTAGTCGTAACACTCGGTCGTGAAGGGTTACAAATGGTCATGACCAAATCTGGCGGTCGTATAGAGATAGGACACGGTCGTAAGTGATGAGGACCTGGTCGTAGATCATATTGCATTAAGGTTCGTCCGATATAATTTGTGTGTATTTGGTAATCGTTATGTCCTGCTAGGTACCACTAACAACTCATGGTCGGAAAGGTGTTTCCGAGTCACAACCGAATACACATAAACCTAATGGGTCACACACTTAACGAGTTGGAACAAACCAATATGGATACCATTCGTAAAACGTGTTCGGATAGGATCCGTCATGAGCGCTATATAAGGATATGCTTGAGGCTATTGAGACGAGTTAATGTGAGTTGCTCCATTGAAACCTTAGCCACCATCTTCCTGAGAGCTCTGCCGTGCGACTTGGTGCTAACACACCGGCGTACGGTTGTTCCTTCCGTGGACGTGTGGATATCGTAGAGGCGCTACTGCGGTTGTTCTTGCTCTGGAGGACGATCCGCGATCTTCATAAGGAACTGCAGAAGTTGCTGGAGGAGGCGATCGACTATGACCACTGCATCGACGTGCTCGACACTAGACAATCGACTACGACTACTACATCAACACGCTCTACGTTGGATCAGGCTGCTCCAACTCTTCTGTCACGACCCGGCCCAGGGCACACCCGGGAGGTCCCTTAGGACCTCCTGGGAGGTCCGAAAAGGAACCCCTAGGACGTCCCGAGAGGTCCCTTAGGACCTCCTGGGAGGTCCGTAAAGGACTCCCAGGACGTCCCGAGAGGACATCCCGATATGACCTCCAGACCTTCCGACAGGTCCGATAGAACCAATCGGAGGTCCGGGGTCCCGACTCGAGGAGGTCGTTGGACCTCGAGACCTCCCAAGCTCCACGCGCTACTCGAGGAGGTCCGAAGGAGCCAACCCGAGGAGGTCGTGAGGCTTGAGATGAGCCTAACGTCCCATTGTGATCTAAAGCTGGTCCCCAAGGATCATCGACCAGTTCTCCTGACAAGCAAGTGACGACAAAAACATCCACGAACTTTATTAACAACAAAAGGAGGTTTGATTACAAGGGTTGCTTACAAGCTCCGAGAAGCGAGAGCACACAAACGCCTTGAAAACAAAAACATTGTCCACCCATTACACCACAGGTGACTGGCTGGAGGGCGCGGCCTAATTAAGTTGATCGTCCTCGTCATCCTAGGAATCTTCATCTGCTCAATTCATGAATCAAGCAAGAGTGAGCACAACAACCGTGCTCGCAAGTTACACCCGTCAATTAACAGAATGACATGCATAGAGATATATCAAGGGAAAGCATATTAGGATTGATTTGCATAAAGCCAATTTTAGTTCAAATACAAGTATTAAGTTTCAAGGCAGGTTACAATAGTTAAAATCTATTTTTATGAAATCCATTTTCAGTTGGATAGCATTCATCATCAAGATGGTGAAGGATACCCTCCTGTCACATGGCTTCCCGCCCAAACCCAATTTGGTTAAACCACCAAAACCAATATCACCATTCTTTTGAAAACCAAAACTAAGAGCTAACTTTGAGTGACATTGCTAGCATGTCCATGACCGTGGACACGGCTATTCGAATAGATTTACACTCTGCAAAGGTTGTACACTTTACCCACATGACATGAATTCTCTAGTTTGCTTGGCATCCATCGATATCACCTCACACTTCCTTTGGTGAGAGGTCTAGAGCACATGATAAGGCCTTTACAATGCATCGCTCCACCGTAGTTCACCCACATTAAGGTTTCGCAGATCCCCCCTTTGGATAGAAACCCGCCGGGTTAATGGGGTGCCTCCTCTTATGCCAGGTGGGACTACAACAGTCGTAACATGACAACCCACCGCATCAACAGGATAAACCACGATAGAGCTTTGCAAATTAATTAGCTAGATCCCACGCCCCACACTGGAGACATGTGGTTGCACAATTTTAGCATAGCCCATTATAGGCTTAGCAAGTGGTGTCTCAAAGACCGGTCCTTAACCGACATGGGCGAAAAACCTCAACCCTGGGGCATCGGATCACACGACCCCCGTGCATAGACATGCACCAACCAAACAACCAGCTTCGCCCAAGTTAAATCCATTTTTCATTTACTTTGCTTTTCAAACCTCCATGGCACACCAATGCCATGGCCAATTGTAAAACCTCCATGACACACCAATGTCATGGCCGAAATCTCCATGGCACACCAATGCCACGGCCCAAATTATTTGATCAAGTGATATTTTTGGTCAAAACTCCCAAATCAAGATTTTGGTCTAAGCAATACTAAGCATTCCATTTTTTAAGAACCACGGGTCCTCACTATTGCAAGAACCAGGTTTTATCTAAGGTGACAATGAGATTGATTCAACATGGACAATGGTCCTACCAAGCATTAGGTATAACTACGAATTTAAAGATAGGCATTGAAATACTTAGTGAAATAAGCATGCATACATCTTTGAAACCGACATAAGTAGTTTGAAGTATTGGGTGCAACATGATCAAGAGTGTAACTTGTCTTGCTCAAAGTCTTGAGCTTCTTCCTCTCCCTCACAGAACTCTGGTTCCACACGGTCTTGGCAATCTACACGGTGAAAACCAAATATTCAATAAAGCTCAAACAAGATCCCAAAGAACTCCAAATAAACTTAGATACAAAACCAACAGAGAGGTTGGGAGGTCAAGAGGAGGTCCAGTGAGCTTGTCGGAGGAGGTCCAAGGAGCTCGCTGGAGAGGTCTTGGGACTCGAGAGAGAAGGTCCAAGATATGCTCGGTTGTGACAGAGGGGAGTAATGGAGAAGAAAGTGAAAAAGGAGGACTTCCCAGACTATATATAGTGGAAGCCAATGCACATGACCCAGGATAGGGGTCATCAGGAGTTGGTAAAGAGGACAATGGGATTAGGCAAGGAATGTGACAATGATATGACATGAGTACTGCAAAGGTGGGAGCATTTAATGTGATACAACATACATTAAATGCCTTGAAGACTTTCTTGCACCAGGACAGAGTCAAAGGTAAAGAAAACTGGGAGTGTGACTGCCCAGTGGGGCAACCAAGACCCACAGAGGAGGTCCTACGAAGACATTGAGGAGGTCTTTGCAGTGAACAAAGGGAGATCCTCACCCATAGGGGAGGTCCTGACGGTTGGATCTCCAAAGAGGAGGTCCAAACGGCCAAGATTAAGTGCACCAGAGGAGGCCCGCAAGAGCTTGGAGGAGGTCCTCACCCGCAAGGGAGGTCTAGACGGTTGGATCTCCAGAAGGGAGATCCAACGGTCAAGATCAATTACAAACGGGGAGGTCTGCAAAGGTAAAAGGAGATCCTCACCCGCAAGGGAGGTCTAGAACCGTAGGATCAAATCCAGGGGAGGTCTGAACGGTTAGGATTCTCCAAGGAGAGGTCCTAACGATCGAATTTGCCAAAAGGGGGAGGTCTGGACGGTTAAGATCTCCAAGGGAGAGGTCTTAATGGTCCAGCTTTACAAGGAGGAGGTCTGGACGGTTAAGATCTCCAAGGGAGAGGTCTTAACAGTCCAGATTTGCAAGGAGGAGGTCAGGACGGTTAAGATCTCCAAGGGGGAGGTCTTAACGGTCCAGATTTACAAGGAGGAGGTCTGGACGGTTAAGATCTCCAAGGGGGAGGTCTTAACAGTCCAGATCTTCAAGGAGGAGGTCGGGACCGCTGGATTTCGATCAAACCGCCCAGAATGATCTAAGGCTCAAGGAGGGTGGGACATTCGGACCATCCAAACGTCTCACCAGGATCAAACCGTCCAATGCAAATCGGACGACTTACGATCAATAGAGATGCAAATAGACAAAGAGGAGGTCCTGGAGGACATGGAGAGGTCCTGAAGGACGCGGAGAGGTCCAATAAAGGTAAGGGGAGGTCCTAGAGGACATGGAGAGGTTCTGAAGGATACAGAGAGGTCCAATAAAGGTAAGGGGAGGTCCTAGAGGACATGGAGAGGTCCTGAAGGACGCGGAGAGGTCCAATAAAGGTAAGGGGAGGTCCTAGAGGATATGGAAAGGTCCTGAAGGACGCGGAGAGGTCCAATAAAGGTAAGGGGAGGTCCTAGAGGACATGGAGAGGTCCTAAGGACGCGGAGAGGTCCAATAAAGGTAAGGGGAGGTCCGAAGAAGCGGTAGTACCGCATGGTGCGAGTGGTACCACAAATTTGTCTTGAAGTGAACCTCTAGAGAAGGTTTCAAGGCTACAAGCAACGAAGGAAGTCTAAGAAAACACGAAAAGCTTCAACAGGATCCCAAAGGAAGTCAGATGAGCATGAGGGTGGCGCAGCCTTGGGGAGGTTGTAAGCCAGAGGAAACCCAAGGGGAAGAATTGGACCCAGGGAGGTCCAAGTTCTTGGGAGATCTAGACCCAAGGAGGTCTGGACCAGAGGAGGACAACACAAACGAGGTTCGAACCTTTGGATCCAAGCGAAGGTGAGATCTGGACCATTAGATCCAGACGAAAGAAGGCCTGAACGGAGGGGTTTCTTAGGGGGAGGAACCCAACAGAGGAGATCCACGGAAAGTGGTCCAGAGAAGGTCTAGGCAGTCAGGATGAACCCGGGGAGGTCTTGACTGCCAGGATGAAGGACCAAGGAGGTCCTTAGGAACACACGGAAAGTTTAGGTGGGCATAGAAGGTCTATATGAACAAGAGGAAAGTTCAAGTGGACCTGTGGAGGTCCGAATGAACACGAGAGAATGCAGGCATAAAGGAGCGTACAAGCAAGGGAGGGTGCGGACATAAAAGAAATGTCCGCAAAGAAGGAGGTCTAAACCACAAGAGGTTCAAACCAACAAAGAGTTAGTCCAAATACAAGGGTAGTCTTGACACACAAGAGGTCTAGACTAGCAAGAGAGTTCCAGACACAGGAGGATCTGGGCTCCAAGAGATGGCCCAGCAAGAGGAAGATATGGGCATGATGGAATGCCCAAACAAGAGAGGTCCAGAAGGGGAGTTAAATACCAAAATTTAGATTTCAGAGATCAAAGATATTTGAAACACAAACCTGAGCTTAGGGCATCTCAGGGGTAGTTGTGACCCGAAGGAGAGGTCAAAAGCAGAAGGGAACTAGAGAGGAGGTGCGGAAAGAAAAAATTTGAGCATAAGAGGAGGGAAGAACTAGCGAGAGAAAGGAAGAGATAGCTCGAGAGCTCAAGCGACACAAAAGAACCAAACTATAGAGTTAGTTGAAGTTCGGTTTAATCATTTTAAACACCCAGATTCTGAAAATCTCAAGTTAAGCTTTGAATTCTCATCCAAACAAAATGGTTCTTTTTATTTTCAAAAAGGCTCTGAAAATCAGGGTGTCACATCTTCTTCCGCTGCTCTGTGCATCAGGTGGTAACAATCTGTGATCATCTAATTGTTTGGCTTTCTGGTTTATGTGGTAGAGTTTTTAATTTGTTGCTATCGTAGCCTACCCGTACCCCAACATTTCGACCAGGGACAGCTTCTGGAGTTGTTCCAAGATGACTTCTTGTGGTACTTCTAATTAGGAAGAAGCTATTCGAGTTAACTGGTCAGCGAGGAAATTATCCTTTCGAGGGATATATTGTACCTCGAAATCGAAAAAAATGCTTTTCAAGCTTTCTGACTTCCGATAAGTATTGAGACATGGCCGGATTAGAGCATTGGTACTCTTTTCTGACCTGATTTACGACCACTTGAGAGTCTTCTTTCACAAGTAGTCGTCGATCACTGACACAACTCCGAGCCATCTAGGAGACGGCAATATCCAAGAGTAATGAACCAATGATTCTTCACTTCAAGATGCTCAAGTGCCACAAAGATCAAACTCTACTCAAAGCACTTGAAAAAATCTCAAGAATTTGCAAGATGATTTTAATGCTCTCAAAGAGTGGATGAACTAGCAAAGAGCTCAAGAGTATTCACTGTGGTTCTTAAAAACTCTCTTGCTGTAGTGGGTGAGGTATTTATAACCTTCACTCACTATACCAGCCGTTAAAGCACGAAATCCTATAAGAAACAGCAAGTCCAGTCAGACCACCGGTATGTGGCCAGTCAATCGGTGCTGAGAAATAACGGTCGACTACTCTGCATTTAATGCACAGAAACTATTCGTTAAGACATGTCCGGTCATACCACCACTTGCGGTCCAGTCAAACCGGACTCAAGAAATCCAAACCAGATAAAGAACATGCTATTGGAAAAGATTGACCGCTTTGATCGACCAACGGTTCGATCAATCCAGGGTAACACCTACGGTCAGTCCGGCTTTAGAAGTAGTAGCAAGACACAAAAAAATCCTTCTCTGAAAAAAAGCTGATCGGGTCACTTGACCCGGAGGTCCGGTCAGTCCGAACTAATACCTGCATTTAGTCCGGACTAATACCTGCAGTTAGTCCAGCCTGAAGTTTTAATGTGAAACATGAAAAACTCCCTTTTCTGGAAAAAAAAACTGACCAAGCAACCCAAATCGGGGGTCCAGACATATACCAGTGGTTAGTCCGATCATTGAAAACATAGAAAAGGAGCTTTCTGTAAAAAGCTAACCGTGGGGTTGATCTGGGGATCCGGTCAGTCCAGACCATAAACGGCGGTCAGTCCGGCCGTGCAAATAAAACACATATAAATTATGGCCAGACTATTCCAAATGAAACTGAGAATTAATCCAAGTCAGATTGAGCATGTGTGGCATCATTTGCTTTCAAGCTACTAGTCATTTGATCCTTCTTCATAGTACGGTTTCCTATTCTAGCAATCCGGTCTTTTATCCTTCATTCTCCTAGACCGGTAAAACTATGAAAAATATCCTATTAACTAGATACCTTTGCCTTGAGCTAGATGATATCCTTTAGCACTCTTTCATCTTTGTCCGAGAATAACCCTTTTAGCTTCTTGACAAAAACAAGTTAGTACAACACACGTGGTTGTCTATAATTACCAAAACACTACAAATGGGGCCTAGATTCTTCAGACAGCACGATTAACTTGTATGCCTGGAAATAACACATCGGTTTCCTCGAAGACATAAGAAGGGTATATAGAAGTTTTTGGACCTGAGGGTAACGCTCCTTAGGTCCATGTAAAACTTCACTAATGTAATAAACTGGTCGTTGAATGTTTTCACGTTCGACGACCAGTATTTTGCTTACTGTTTGTGGCGTAGCAACTAGATATATTAAGAGTGTTTCTTCTGGTTTAGGAGAAATCAGAACAGGGGCACTCGTAAGATATCTCTTGACATCCTCGAAGGCTTTATTTACCTCCTCTGACCACTCGAAACCCTTATGTTTCCTCATAAGTTTAAAGAAAGGGAGTCTCTTTTCTCCCAGTCGTGCGATGAAATGACTTAAAATCGCTAAGCATCCTGTGAGTTTCTGGACTTCTTTCTTTGTAGTTGGAAGGTGTATTTGTTCAATGGTCTTTATCTTTCTAGGGTTTGCTTCGATTTCTCATGTAGAGACAAGGAATCCAAGTAATTTTCCTAAAGAGACTTTGAACACACATTTCTCAGGATTGAGTTTCAATTAGTGTTTCCTGAGGTTGGCAAACGTTTCTTGTAGGTCGAAAAATATGATTAAGAACATGTATGTTTTTACGACCAGGTCATCAACATAGGCTTCCAAGTTTCGACCTAGTTGAGGAAGGAAGGTCTTTTGCATCAAGCGTTGGAAAGAAGGACTAGTATTTTTTAAACCAAATGGTATTTTGACATAGCAAAATATTCCAAATGGTGTAACAAATACAGTTTTTTTTCATCATCTAAACACATACTTATCTGATGATAACCAGAGTATGCATCTAGAAAACTTAATATTTCACAACCAGCAGTAGAATCAACTAACTGGTCGATATCAGGAAGGGGAAAATCATCCTTCGGACAAGCTTTATTTAGATCAGTAAAGTCTGCACACGTACGCCATTTACCATTAGACTTCCTAACCATTACAGGGTTAGCCAACCATTCTGGGTGGTCAATCTCTTTTATGAAACCCGCCTTAAATAGCTTGTCCAATTCTGATTTAATAGCATCTCGTCGATCAGGTGCAAATCTCCATAATTTTTGTTTTACGGGCTTCTTGTCAGGCCGTAGAGCTAGCCTGTGCTCGATTACTTCCCTGGGGACTCTGAGCATGTCGGATGCTTGCCATGTGAAGACATCTGTATTTGCTCAAATGAAGGTGATGAAAGCGTCTTCCTATGCGAGGTCGAGAGCGACTCCGATGCGAACGGTCTTTGAAAGCTCCTCTGAATTCAGTGGAACTTTTTTGACTTGGTCGTTCGGCTTTGGTGTAACTTTAGACTTCGACTGCTTGGTCGAAGGTTGCACTTTGCTTGCTTATCGAGTTGGTATTTGGCTAACCATCTCGGAGGACTTACGGTCGCATATAAGTGTCATATTTTTATCAAAACTGACTATGATTACTCCTTTGGGACATGGCATCTTAAGACATTGATAACCATAATAAGCAGTTATTAGGAATCGTGTCAGAATTGGTCGACCAAGAATGACATTGTATGTTGTGTCGAAATCGACCACATCAAAAGAGATTTTCTTCGTCCTGAAATTGTTTGGTGACCCAAACATAACAGGAAGGGAAACTTGACCTATAGGTTTGGCCGAAGATCTCGGTGCGATCCCGTGAAATGAGTATCATACTAGTTTCATCTTTGTCCTGAGAACTTGTATTTCGTCCAGGGCACTCGTAAAGAGTATGTTTAATGAACTTCCATCATCAACTAACACTCGATTGACTCGATAGTTGTTGATGGTGGGCTCGACCATGATTGAAAAATGACCAGTCCGAGTAGAAGGGATCGGACAGTCACCTTTCTCAATAGAGATGGTGATTTTCGAACACTTCGATATTTTATTGACAAGAGAAGGGTCGATAGAATTTACCTCATGTTCGACATCTGTGAGATGTCGTTTCGACTCATATGCTGAAGATCCCCCATAGATGTGAACGATGGTGTGTTTTGGATCTTGAAACGGCATCTCCTTATCAACATCCAATTGTTTTTTACCACTCATTTGTCTCACCTCTTCGTGTGTACGAAGCGGTCCCTTGCCGAAGTAGTAATCCTCAAGTTTCCGTTCAAAAACTTGGCAGCGGTGAAGGTCGTGTCCTTCTTTTTTGTGAAAAGGACACCACCTAGGCTTGTCGTTCTTCCGTTCGGAGCGTTAGCCTTTCTCCCGATCGGAGTATGGTTTGGAGCTCCGAGGCTCCTTGTCGCTCATGGCTAAGAGCTCTTTAGAGATTTTGACTTGAGGTTTTTGGATTTTAGTCTCGCTCTTGGATTTCCCAGCCTTTTATCTTTCTTCTTGCTGCCTTCGCCCACTCCTCAAGTGTCCTTATCGTCACAATCAATCGTGTAATTCCACTCAACCGCTTCTGCTGCTGTCACATAGCGGTCGGCCATGAGAATTATATCGCATTATGTGCAGGTCATCCTCCTTTCCAGGGCGATTGTAAGAGCCCTGGATGTAAGCTAGCAGTAGGTCACAGAGGTGCTACCACGAATAGATCGACTCTTGTGGCTTATTTAACAGCCGCAATCAAGCAGATCCTTCGAGCACCATAGGAAGGTAGTTGGCCATGACATGTTCTCCTCTTGCTGCTCGAACTGTGATGGTATATATTTAAATAAACTTGATGGGATTTTGTGACCCATCAAACTTCTCCATGTTCACAGGTAGAAATCGGGGCAGCCAACAGACTGCTCGAAGGTCAAGCGAAAACGTCCGACACTCGGTAATGCTAACATAATGCCTTCTTTGCGGGAAAGAATGGTTGACATCACCAGACGATCGTACTCGACGATACCCAGTGGTAAATGGACCTGATCTATCATAGATCTCGGTCCTACAAGGATAATACTCCTCCTGCTCCATCTGCTGATGCAGATTTCTTGGAAGAAGTGGTGAACGACCACCTCCCCTAGGAGCTTATCGATCACCAGTTTTCGTGGAACTCTTCTCCGACCAATGTTGTGGTCGAGAGATCGACCAAATCTATGGTCCTATCGTTCTCCATGAGGAGAGTTGTTCGAACAACTGGCATTCGATAGAGTTGTCTCGGTACAACTTCCAGGATGGTGTTGTCGATTCCACTCAAGTCTGATCATTGTGTCCCAAAGTCTTTGTGTGATCTCTAGAGTGAAGAGGTCGTGGCCTGGCACTTGTCCAAGCTCGTGAGATGGGTTTTCGATCAGATCATTAATTCGTTGAAGTTCTTGAGCTTCCTTTGACTAGTATTGGGTATGCCCATGTAAAGATCTCTGGGTAGCAATTCTTCTTCTCTTGGCGGTTTCAGGATCATGACATCTGGGTTAGCCAGAGTGTGTCTTAGTAGAGAGAGATCACTTCTAGGATTTCGGCCACACTCATGAATGTGGAGATCCTGGTCGTCACCAGAGGTGTTCTCGCCATCACCACGAGAGCTCGAAGCGGATGCGCGATCGGAAGCAATCCAAGTCTTGTCTCTTAGAGAGAGATTAGGATCTGAGGGAAGCACAAAGACCTCCTGGGAGCTGTTGTCCTGACTCGCTACTGAGTCCTCCTGACTTGAGGAGTAGTTGAAGGACAACGCCTCGCGACTTGGAGTAATCCGCTCGAGGAAGGGGAATTTCGGGTTATAACCATCTCCGGTTGAAGGTGAATCCTGTGGGAGTATGGTTGAATCCGCAGGTGAAGCAGGTTCGACCACACACCATGTGGGGGTAGACGAAGGGTGACGGTTATCAGGTGTTGATCGAGTCTCAGAATCATGGATTCCAGGACTTGCTGTGCCAGATCAGACGGTCTTAAACGAGCTTGAATGTTTAGAGGAGGAACCCTCACTGTGTTCAGCACTCTCCGTGGGGCGATCCTAATCCTGGTCAGTTGGACCCTTGCCCTTTGAGGATTTTTGTACATCCACATTTTAGTTAATGTAATTAATATGCAACTCATTAGCATGCATATTGTTTTTTTTAAGCATTTGCATTAATTATTGCACTTGAAAAATCTCATTCAAAGATTAAATCTATAACTCAAATCAACTCACCAAAAAGAAACTAGAAATAATGCTTATAAAGACCTCTGGGAAATAATTTATTTAAATAATATACTATTTATAATGAATTAATATATTTTTCCCAAAATTTTGGAACTTAACCTAACGCACAGAAAATTCAAACTCATTTCAACAACCTATTCTAGGTTTGAATTTAAACTAAGACAAAAAAAAAACTTGAACAGTGAGGTTTCAAAATTTATATGAGTACTAGGACATTCCAGGAACCTCCCTGATTTATTTCATATTTTTAGGAATTTATTTGCTATTATTAGCACACGGTCAAAGTAGGGGGTTTGAGTTTAAAATCTCAGTCAAACTTTGGACTCAACCCACACTGTTTAACTCAAGTCAGACCCTAGTCTCTTGATTTGGTCGAACCGCCAAGCTATACCTGGTCCGAACCACACTCCGGCTCGTGCCGCTTTGTGTCGCCGATGAGGCGGGCCCATTTGTCAGCTTCCTCTTCCTCCTCGCGTGAGCGACCCATTGGCTCGCAGAGCTTCATCGCCATGCGCCCGTGGCATGCTACAAACGCCCGTCAACGCCATGGCCGCACCGCCCAAACTGAGCAACCCTAGTGCATCCCCACTTGACGTCGTCTCCATTCCCGTCATCTCCCCGAGCTAAACACCCCTCCTGCCCTCGTTCCTCCTCACTTCTCCTCTTTTCGGCTGAGGAGAGGGGCGCTCTCTCTTGCTCATCGCTCGGGTAAGCTCGAAGTTCTAACATCCCTTGTACTCACTCTTCCTTGCAGTTTCCATTTTTGCTTATTCCAAACTCTGTCATCGCTTGTAGTTCCCAAACCACCACCGACGTCCTCGGCGTTCCAAAGCGCGCCCGCGCCTACAACTCTTCTCAATTCGTGTCTCCGGTGAGGATTATATTCCCCCTTGTGCGTCACCATGTGCCTTTATGTATGACAATGAGATCCTCTCAACTCAATTCCTTAATTCATCGCAGGAGCCCGTGAATTTTAGAGTTCCCCTATTTTAGCCGAAGAACCTTAGTTTCATCTTCGACGCCGATCTGGTAAGGCATTGCCAAATTACACGTGTTCACACCATCTCCTAGATCCTCTCAAGCTTTTCCGACAGCTAGTTTCGCTTCTCCTTCCTCAGGTGGACCTCCCCACATTGGACCTATTCACTGTCGTCGCCTTCTTCGTCGCCGGCCAACATCCGAGCATCTCCAACCACCTTATTTGCTCAGGTAGCATCCTTGTGTGTCGTAGAGTCTTTGGCACCCACTTACTTGAATGCTGCTGAACTTAATTCTTGCATGCATGTTTGGCTGAGGCACACCCGCTTCTTCTTCTCGCTAGTCAGCAGTGCAGTCGCCCCGACCATCGCCACCACCGCCACCTTGAGGTGCGCATGGCTAATAGCTTTCCATTCCGACCCTTTATTCGTGCTGTCGAGACCCACAGCGCTGGCGAGCTACTAGGCCATCTCACGACCAAACGCGCGAGCACGTGGCACGCTCCGACAGCTCCTGTAGCAGGCCATTAGGGCTTAATCGCAATCATTAGCCTTTAATATGTAATCTTTGTCGAAAATCCAGTGATTAATGGATTAAATGAGTAGCCGTAGACTATGATAGGTGGGCCCATGGCGTAAGTGTGTGGTTCACGGGGGCATGCGCCGGTGGCCCAAGTGCATGGACCTTGGTCCATGCACTATTCCCGTGCGCCGACTCTATGACAGATGGGGCCCACGTGTCAGGAGGTTTTAAATCGGGAATTAAAAGAAAAACAAATAAGTTTGTGCTGGGTCCACTTGTCAGTGGGAAAATCTAGGTTGACTTCGGTAAAAAAGGTATAAAATGCTTAAGGAAAATTCGGAAATCAATAATTTATACACTAAAAATTCATTTAACTTCAAAAATTCATATCTAATTGAAATAAACTCCAAATCAAGTGAAACCAATTTTGATAATTTTTATTTTTATTGTAATTTAAAATGAGATAGGTTTCAAACATGTCACTGTCACAGAAAATATTAATTTTGGAGATTGATCCAAAAACCGAAATATTTTTGCACTAGAAAATGCTATTAACTTTGAGAATTCATAGAAAATGCTTCTGAACTCTAAATGAGTTGAACCAAATTATTGTGGTCTTATAAATATATCCTCTATTTATCTATGTAATCCTTTTCTCCACCACTACTCTACAAATTTTCACTAAATAATTAAAATCAGATGAACAGTAACGGATCGCATTTTTCAGCATTTTCCAGAAATCTTATTTTCAAACTACTATAGCTTTCACATACTAACTCCAAATGGAATAATTCTTCCACCTAAATTCATATAAAAACATAAATTAGCTACTGTAAAAATCTCATACATTTTTGAGCAATTTGAATTTTGAGGTTTTTCTCGGTGTTGATTCGATGTCATGTTTATATAGAATCCAAAGTGCTCGACGTAGACGCCTACGCCACCGAGAGCGAGCAACTTGACTTCCAGCAAGGCAAGAATCATTTGAACTTTATTTTGCATCATGTTGATCCCAATTTTGCTAAGTTAGTTAATTGAAATGCAATGATATTGCTTGCATGCTATTTTGTTATGTCGATATTTTTGTGATGTGTAGCTAGTTATGTCCTATTCATGAGGTTATCCTTGAATTAATCCAGTACATGAATGCTTAAGTTAGCTTGTGTGAAATACATATTATATATATGGGGTTGCTTAGCCTTGCGAGTCTAGGTTTGCGTTAGATCGGTTGCCGGGATTAACCCGTCAATTATGGGAGACACAAAACTTTCTTATTTTTGTTTTTATCCAGATCTTCGTATTTTTTTCTTAAGTTAAAATTGTTTATTTCAAAAGTGATTTGGGTCTGGACAAGTGATTGTTAGTGTGGGTACTGTTATGCACGAGACTCTGGTTTTGTGGGTGTCTTGTCCAGACCAACAATGACCGAACTTTAGTGACGTCGTTAATTCAAGTAAAACTCGTGCTACCACACGCTGGTTGGGAGTTGTTTGGTCAAGTAAGGGGATGGTTTTATTGGGTTAAGTCCCAGGTGGTGTGAGGACATTTGTGTTGATCATCTGTTCGTAGGATCCGATGCAATTTTCTATAATGTGTATGGGAGCACTATTTTACTTTGTTTGCATTGCATCGGTATTTCCAACACAACTTGCGAGCCCTTTAGCAAGCGCTATCGGTCGTTTGTACTAAGTTTGGGGTTCATCTCGCAAGGGGAACTTATCTCAATAGGGTTTTCTTGCTAAAAAGTATCGAATCTCGATTTCCTCGGTCGGCATACCTTCGAAAGTGTGTCATTATCTGGAGGCTTACTGGCTAATCGAGTCGTGTGGGTAAAATAGTACTCCCCTACAGGGTTAAATCTATTCGAATAGTCGTGTCCACGATTACGCACGACCGCTTGAATTCTGGAGTCATTATTGTTAGACTTTTAATTAAAATTGACATGGTTACAACTCGGTATTCGATATGAATGGGTTTTCATGCATTTTAGTTCATAAAAGTGGGATGTCACTTTGGTATTTGTTTGATTCAATTGTTTATTAATGTATAACTATATCACATGTTTACTTTGTGCTTTAAATGTTTGTTTTCTAAATAGCAATTGAAGAACTAGTATGTGTAGGATGAAAATTATTGTGTTTTCTGCAAAACTAAGCCAATAATGTCATCCTTTGAATACCCTCTAAGCATAAATAATTTTTACTTTGTGTAAGACTTGCGAGTACAATTGTACTTAACCCGGCTCTGCAAATTCAGGTGAGGATGATGCTTCGCCCGACGAGTTCGTTGGCGCCAATTTTGGCGACGCTAACGAATAGTTTTATTTCTAGCACCCAGTCGGTTGCCATGGGTTATGGGGCACACCATTGCTGGACCTTTTGTTTATTTTGCTTACTTCCGCTGCTGCTTAATGTTCTTATTTGAATTTGGTCGGTCGACTGTTGTAATAGTTGTGTATTCGGTTGTTGGGAGAACCGGCTACCATGTAATACTCGCAAAGAGGCGGTGTGCATGGTCACCGGGGCTCTAGTGCGACCGGGTCTTCTCACTTAGGTGAAGTTAAGATGGAATTTATTTACTTGAGGCCCAGAGTTATTTCCATAAGACCGGGAAGGCCTCGGTCTTACGGAAATAACCCGAGGGTCCTCACAATTTTGGTTCCTCATCTGGGCGCAATGTTGCAGGGGAGAGGGCTCTCTCATCAACCTTGTTCGTGATATGATTCTCTAGGTCTGGTGAAATATTTTTGGAACTGGCATTACCGTTGGACGAAATGATGCTCTGCTCGTACTCGTAGCAGGCATCCATGTCGAGTCCTGCGTAATCTGCCAAATCAAACCAATTCTCCTCATTCCACTCTACTGCCATGAAAGCATCAGACTTGAAATAAAGATAATTTGTCGAAAAGGAAAGAAGAAATCCAAGCTCCCCATGGTCGGCATCAATTGTCGATGTTTTAGTATCGATCCTATGAATGAATGTTGGGGGCTTTCCTAGAGCGATACCATACATTAAAGGACACGAGAATTTTATACAGGTTCATGCCTTCTTTTGGGAAAATAATAACCCTACTCTTGTGTTGATGTATTGATTATGTTACAACAGGGAGGAAGTCATTAAAACTAGGGCTTGATGATTTCTGTCTCTTGTTGTATCTATTGAATCTCTCATCTCCCCTCTGTCCACTGACTTTACTCCTTATATAGCGTATGAAGGGGTGGCAGTTATCCACATCAAGAGGCACCTTAATGTTTGATGCAATGCACACATTCAATAGTGGTTATTATCAGAGACATATCCCCCGCGTCGCCTTGCAGTTATGTCAGAGACAGAGATTTAATATGTGCAGTAATCTCAGGAAATAACAGGACATATTAACTACTGTGTGTATTAAAACACGGTGTACAAATATCCCTAGTCGATTGGACCCACATGTTTGTGGTTTTTATCGACTATAAGGTGGTCGTAAATGATTTGGTCGTAGTAAAGCTTACAACCATGAAGTGATCGTAGTAAAACTTACGATCAATAGGTGATCGTAGAAAAACCTGTGATCATGAAGTGGTAGTAAAATGGCTTACGACCATATAGGATGGTCATAGAAAATCTTACGACTGCTGGGTGTTTATAATCTCTCTCATTGTTAATATTGAGGGGTGCCCTTGAATAATGTATAAGAAACATTATCATCTATATTAAATATTACAGATAAATAATTCAATTAATTAATGTTGGTAATATCCTCGTTGCTACGGTATGCCAATGTGGTTGGATTTTTGCCTGACAAACCTAGCTCGGCTCGCAGAATGCTCAGGTCTAGAATCTTCCGCGCACCTTCTTTTCGCAGACAAGGTTACTTAGTGCCATAGCAAAAAAAACAAACAAATAAACAAATAGTGAATGTACTAGCATCAGTCCAGACGAAAAACATGCACTACATTTCCAGAATCCTGACAATTGTACGCTAGCAAATGGCAAGAGCAGGCTGGCGTGCCGGTTGATATCACAGGTCATCAGTAAACTAATCCTCTTATATCATTAAAGATCAGAATCAGATGCAGTGCGTGCATGCGCGCTTCCGCAGGCGAGTTGGCGCTATCTTGGCTCGTCCCTGTTTAACGGGTCGATAATAACGCTACTAATAATTTTTGCGAGGAAACGGACAGGAAGCTAACGACTCAGCAGAGATGTTCTTCTCCTTCGCCGACACGGGTGGGCATCACGGGTTAGCGCTCCCGTGACTCCTGGGCTCCTGTCTGCCTTGTCATCAGGCTAAGATCAGTCCATCGAAACCTGAATTATTTAGCTTTGGAAGCTATTTATAATTGCGTATATGCTACACGACACCCGTACGAAGCTCTTCTCCTCGCGGCTGGACGATGGCTCGTCTCAACCGTCCAGACGTTTCTCTTTTTTCAAGGGAAAAAAACATGGGGCGGACCTGCGCCCCGGCTTCGTTTTCGTAAACCAAAAAATGAGTTTAAGCTCCTTACAGTGCTGTTCAGAGTTACGGCACTAACAGACTACTGAAGAGAGTGACCAATCGAGAATTTTATGTTTGATGTGTTAATAGACGAGAAATTGGGGCATGCAGAGTGTAATATTGTACGCGGAGTTACAAAATTTTCATATTCCATGGTGACAGTAACTTCTATGTTGAAAGGGAGCTGAAAAGTAAGCACACTGGCAGTTTTCATGCAAAAAAGTAAAAAATAAAATAAAACCTTGTGCAACCTAGTAAAGAATATTAGTTTGCTAGGCTAGCTATGTTGAGATGGATCATGCATCTAGATCTTTTCCTTCGATCTCTTCTACAACATTTTGAAACGAGCAATGGAATTTCGCCAATAGAACTTCTAAAATGGAGTATAGACAAGAGCAACAAAAAAAAAGACGATATATAACCTTGACTAATCTCTCCATTTCCAAAAGTCTAACCAAAAATGGGACTCAACGTTTTACTATCTCGAAGATTACTTTTTCAAGCTGTTAGACAGACGTAATGACCCTCACGTATACGAGTCGATCTCTGCCGGGATATTCTCCTGTTGATGTCTATTTCTATAAATCACGTATGGAGAATATCCCAGCCGGGTGTATATATATACTTGTACCCTCGTCAACTCATCGATCAATTTATTTTCGCGTGATAATCTCGCTTACATGGTATCAGGCCGGTCGCTCCTCCTGCGACCGCACGCTTCCACCCAACCCTAACCACCTGTCGCCTCTCCGCCATGGTAAATGACGGCGCCGCCGCCGAGCGCGAGGCCGGTGCCGCTGCCGAGCGCGAGGCCGCCACCGCCTCGACCGCGATGTCGCCGTCGCTCGTGGCGTGAGGCCGCCGCTTCGTGAGTGCACCCACCGCCTCCGCCATGGTAGATGCGGTCTGCCGCCGAGTGCGAGGCCTCCGCCGCCGCCGACCGCGATGCTCCCGCCGCCGTCACTCGTGAGCGCGAGGCCACCGCCGCTTCGTGCACTCCACCGCCTCTCCGCCATGGCGAGATGACGCCGCCGCCGCCCTCGGCCGCGATGTCGCGTCGCTCATGAGCATGAGCGCCACCGCTTGCTCGTGGAGCGCGATGCCGCTTATCGCTTCGGAGTCGAGGTCGCCGCGATGCCATCGCCGCCGGAGTACGAGGTCTGCCACGCACGCCGCTAAGTCCACCAGCGCTGGTCCTTCACGAGGCGGCCGCTCTCTCCAACCTTCACGCCCAGGCTGTGGCGGTCCAGAATATAAAGGCCATCGTGCCTATTGTTCTGGACCTCGCCTCCCCGCACTACAGCAAATGGCGCGAGCACTTGCTCATGACGCTCGGCAAATTCTCCCTCACCGACCACGTCCTCACCGATGACGTCCACCCCGACCTCCCTGATTGGTACCGAATGGACTGCGTCGTTCGCTCATGGCTGTATGGCACTATTTCTACCGAGCTCATGGAGATCCTCATGTCACCCGGCGCCACCGCCCGGCTCGTCTAGCTCGACCTACAAGAACAATTCCTTGGCAATCAGGAGACTCGCGCCCTGTTCCTTGACGCCGAGTTTCGCCAGTTCGTCCAAGGCGACCTCTCCGTGTCAGATTACTACCGGAAGCTGAAAAGTATGGCCGACACCCTTGGAGCCCTCGGCGAGCCCGTGCGTGATCGAACTCTCGTTCTCGTTGTCCTTCGCGGGTTGAACAACAAGTTCTCTTATATGGCCGCCTTGCTCAAATGCCAGCGTCCGTTCCCATCATTTCTCGAGGTTCGCTCCGACCTCCTACTCGAGGAACTGACGATGGCAAACCGGTCCTCCTCCGCCACCACTTTCATCGCTGCCACCCCGCCTGCCCCTCGTGGGGGCGCACAAACTGGGGACGCACAGCAGGGCGCGTCGTCCGGACACAGCGGCGACGCATCCATGGGTCGCGCGCCCGCCCCTCCACAGGGCAACTCCTCCGGCGGCTCTGGCAATGCCAACCGTCGTCGCCACCGCGGCAATGGCGGTGGAAAGGCCTCCGGTGGCGCGGGCTCATCCAGCGTCAACACCGCGCCCTGGCCCTCCTTTTACAATCCCTGGACCGGCACAATTCAGATGTGGCCGGGTCACCAAGGCTTCCAAAGCGGGCAAGAATCAAGGCCCAGAGGCGCGCCTCCCAGCGACGACATGCCGGCGGCGTTCTCGCCATCGCGCGCCCTCTACAAGATGACCGCGCTTCTACCCTCCGGCCGGCTGGCGCCCCTCCCGCAGCTACACTACCCACCCGTGCCGACCCTTGGTCCACAGGCGGCTCCGGCACCCGGGTGGACACCGATGTCGGGCCTTGGCTCTTGGGATCAGCAGTCGTTGGCGAACGCTTTCAGTACCATGACGCTGACTCCACCCGCCACCAACGATTGGTACATGGACTCTGGTGCTTCATCGCACATGACCTCGGACGCCGGTAACCTCTCCTTGACTCATCCACCATGGTCATTCACTCCTTCATCGATTGTTGTCGGTAATGGGTCATTGCTGCCCATTACCTCTACTGGCTCTACCGTCTTTCCCAGTCCTTTTCATCTTAATAATGTTTTGGTTGCACCACACATTATCAAAAATCTTATATATGTTCGCCAGTTTACTACCGATAACAATTGTTCCATAGAGTTTGACCCTGCTGGCCTTTCTGTGAAGGATCTTCGGTCCAAAAACGTGATCGTCAGGTGCAATAGCTCCGGGCCGCTCTATCCTCTACATCTACCGGTGTCACTCCCCACACCATGTGCCTTTGTCGCCGGAGCCCCAGCTTCCTTGTGGCATTGTCGTCTTGGTCATCCTAGTCACGATGCCCTCTCCACATTAGCTAATATGTCCGCCATCTCTTGTAATAAAAGTGCCATTGACGCTCTTTGCCATGCTTGTCAACTTGGCTGTCATGTCCGCTTACCTTTTGCTACTTCACAGTCTAGAGCTCTCAAGAATTTTGATTTAGTTCATTGTGACCTTTGGACATCACCTGTCGTCAGTGTGTCTGGTTATAAATATTACTTGGTCATTCTTGATGATTGCTCGCATTTTCTTTGGTTGTTTCCTCTTCGTCTTAAGTCCGACATTTTTTCCACTATCTCTCACTTCTTCTCTTATGTGGCTACACAGTTCGGAACCACGATCAAGAACGTCCAATGTGACAACGGTCGCGAGTTTGACAACTCTAGCGCTCGCACTTTCTTCCTCACCCATGGCGTCCACCTTCGCATGTCGTGCCCTTACACCTCCCCCTAGAACGGCAAGGCCGAACGTATTATCTGTTCCATCAACAACATTGTGCGCTCCCTACTGTTCCAGGCCAGTCTCCCCCCGTCCTATTGGGTCGAGGCCCTCCACACCGCCACATACCTCATTAATCATCTTCCCACCAAGACGCTTCGTTTCTCTACTCCTTTCTTCGCCCTTCATGGCCGTCACCCCACCTATACTCATCTTCACGTGTTCGGCTCCACGTGTTATCCCAACCTTTCAGCCACCGCACCTCATAAACTCTCCCCACGTTCCACCTTGTGCGTCTTCCTAGGTTATTCCTCCAACCACAAAGGTTACTGGTGTCTTGATCTTACTTCCAACCGGGTCATCATCTCCCGGCATGTTACCTTTGACGAGGCATCGTTCCCCTTTGCCAAGTTGGATAAACCTGTGACCGCTAACGATATTGATTTTTTTTACTTGATGATGAGACCGCGCCCGTTCCCATTGGGCCGCCGCGGTTGTTTTCTCTCTGGTCGCCTTAGCGCCAGGCTGCCCAGAGATGCGACCCTCGCGCCGGCGTGGCGCCGCTACGCGGATCTGCCCCGGAGATGTGACCCTCGCGCCGGCGTGGCGCCTCTTGTGATCGCCACTCATCACCTTGGCGTATGCGCCACGCTGCCTCTCCGTCGCCGGCCGCAGATCCGTGCCGCCGCGCGGCAGGCGGCCTCCCCGCCGCCCGCAGATCGCCACACGCGGCCAGCCCCGAAGGTCCTCCGCGGTTGCCATGGCTCGCGGCCCCCTCGCGGCTCTGCGCGCCCTACCGCCGCGCCTCTGTGGCACCGGCCGCACCTACGGCGGTTTTCCCCGCCGGTGCGGTGCTCGTCCCGCTGACCGCCAACTCTCATGCCATGGTCACCCGTGACAAGCGCGGCTTTCGGCAGCCAGTCGAGCGGCTCAACTTAAATGTTGTGGCCCTCTCCCCGCTGCCCAAGACATATCGGTCCGCCTTGGCCGATCCACATTGGCGGGCTGCCATGGAGGACAAGTATGTGGCGTTGCTGTCCAACAATACTTGGGACCTCGTTCCTCGACAGCCTAGGGCGAAAGTGGTCACTGGTAAATGGATTTTCAAGCACAAGCTCACTTCCAATGGCACTCTTGACAGGTACAAGGCTCGTTGGGTTCTTCAGGGTTTCACTCAACGTCCGGGCATCGACTTTGATGAGACATTCAGTCCTGTCGTCAAGCCTGCCACTGTGCGTTGTGTTCTGTCCTTGGCTCTCTCTCGGGACTGGCCCATCCATCAGCTCGACGTCAAGAATGTGTTCCTACATGGTCACCTCACTGAAACAGTCTACTGCTCACAACCAGCGGGTTTTGTGGATTCATCACATCCGGATTTTGTATGTCGCCTCAACAAGTCTCTTTATGGACTTAAGCAGGCGCCCCGAGCTTGGTACAGTCGGTTCGGTTCATACTTGTTAACACTTGGGTTTGTCGAGACCAAGACGGATACATCTCTCTTTGTGTACTGCCGTGGAGCTGACACTGTTTACCTGCTACTTTATGTGGATGACATTGTTCTGACGGCCTCATCTGTTGAGTTACTCCGCCGGACTATCAGTGCACTGCAACGTGAATTTTCCATGAAGGATCTTGGGGAGCTCCATCACTTCTTGGGTATCTCTATGCAGCGTCGTCCTGGTGGTCTCTGTCTCTCCCAGCACCAGTACACATTGGATATTCTGGACCGCGTCGGTATGTCAGAGTGCAAGCCATGTAGCACACCTATGGATACCAATCCGAAGATCTCTGACACTACTGGCCCTCCTGTGAGCGATCCTACTGATTATCGGAGCCTTACTGGAGCTTTACAGTACCTCACTTTTACTCGTCCGGACATCTCCTACGCGGTTGACAAGTCGCCTTCACATGCACGATCCCGGGAACCTCACCTCTATCTTTGTGAAACGCGTGCGGTACCTTCGTGGCACGCTCAACCTTGGGCTTACTCTACAGCGCTCTCCGCAACAGGATTTGGTGGTATACTCTGATGCTGATTGGGTAGGCTGTCCCGACACACGCAAGTCTACTTCTGGCTATGCTGTGTTCCTTGGCGACAACCTTGTTTCCTGGTCCTCGGAGCGACAAAACACTGTGTCCCGCTCCAGTGCTGAGGCTGAGTACCGTGCTGTGGCCGAGGCTTCTTGGCTACGCCAGCTTCTTCATGAGCTCCACAGTCCACTTCGCCGAGCCACTCTTGTCTACTGCGACAATGTGAGTGCGGTGTATCTCTCCACCAACCCCGTACAGCATCAGCGCACCAAACATGTGGAAATTGATCTTCACTTCGTTCGAGAGCGCGTTGCCATGGGTGATGTCCGCGTCCTTCACGTTCCGACGTCCTCCCAGTACGCCAACATCTTCACCAAGGGTCTTCCGTCCTCTGTCTTCACCGAGTTTAGATCCAATCTGAACGTCTGCTCCGCCGATGCTCCAACTGCGGGGGCGTGTTAGACAGACGTAATGACCCTCACGTATACGAGTCGATCTCTGCCGGGATATTCTCCTATTGATGTCTATTTCTGTAAATCACGTATGGAGAATATTCCAGCCGGGTGTATATATATACTTGTACCCTAATCGACTCATCAATCAATCTATTTTCGCGTGATAATCTCGCTTACACAAGCACCTTCATGTACAACTTCAGTACGCATCGATTAGTGTAATTAATTGTTACCTCAAACGCACGTTAAGTACCATTAATCCTGTCAACACATATCCAAGTTGCAAATTTCTTTGTGGGTGCATCGTACCGGCAAAATCCCCTGAAATCATGCAATGTGCTTCCAATCCAGCTTTGCTTTGCTTTATCCTGCTTTTGTTTGACCATGCAGCCAGCACTAGGTTTTCTTTATGAATCTAATTCTGCTAATGCAGATCACATCAGCACATCAGCCATTCGGTAAATTATTCATTCTGGAAGATCTAACGCTGTGAAAAAGTGGAATTGGGGCCGGTCAAAAGCAGGGGCATAGCTAGGGGTGATGCCCGGGATGTACTGTCGTATCTAAAAAATTCAAAAACATGTATGAAGTATATAGGTATTAAGGTTAAATTATTTGTTCTATTAAAACTAGATAAGAATTATTGTATAATACTTCAGACTCGTGTAAAACATGCACTCATCGAAATTTTTCTAACTCCGCCACCGGTTAAAAGCAGAAAAATAAAAAGACGAAATGAAAAGAACATATGCATGGGTCAAGAGGCCGCACCTTATTTGCCGATTTAATCTGTGTATACATGATCTACGACATAATCATTTCGAGCTCTATTATGTACACAACGACCACGATAAGAGCTGCTTTGCGTACAAACTACTGCCGACTAGTGACGGGCCTACACAGGTTTGCCCGTCGCTATTTCGTACACAGTACGTACATTGGATGTTCACTGTACATAGGCTGTTGTAGATTGTTCGTGCAGACAACCATTCTGTAATACTCGAATGGATCTTCTGCCCCTCCCAAATTACCGGAGAGTATATGGCGAATTAAAAAGAGAAGTAGATTATTGAACTGCAAGTCCAAATTATCCCTCTAGAAATACAAATATTCAAAACCTGAATGCCGATTGATTTTTGTAATCTCACCCAATAAAGTTAGGTAAAGCTATACTACTAGATTAGGCATAAAATGTATGGGAAAAGGTTGGTGAGATGAGATGAAGAGTCATAGAGGGGGTTATAGAATCTATGACTCCTGGGCTCATACACACCTTGACACGGCCATGCAATCATGACTTGTAAAACCATGCGACCGGATTCAATTTTGAGCGGCAATTAGCGCGTATCAAATGCTTCTGGTGGTAGTAGCACATCTCCTGAGAGAAAATGTCAAGATGACCTATTATAATAAGAAGCATCAATGCAATGCAGTCTATATCTGTAACTTTCTTGTTAGACGAGATTTGTTTCTTATCTAGGGAGCTCCAGAATTGACAATTTGAGCTAGTAGTTCTCTCCAATAAATCTCAAATTTTGGCCAATTGTGGCCACTCCTAATGAAACTCGAGCTTGCACAGGACCTCTCATTCACCTTCCACGTACTAAAATTTGTGTACCAATTGTATACGTCGTAACTCTAGCATTTTAAGAGGATCGAGCCTAGCTCGGTTGGTAAGGTCATGTGTTGTGCCTCGCTCCTTTAGTGTCAAGTCTGAATGGTGTGCCCATATATTCGGCTGAATGGTGTGCCTCACTGTTATCATACTTTCGGGGGAAAATATATACCATATATTTGGTTGAATGGTGTGTCTGTGTGTATAGTTGAACTAGCATAAACATTTTGTCCTAAAAATAATACAATAAACCTCATCTTCTATATGGATCCGGATCCTCTGCTGTAATGAAGAGTATCGCTGTATAAACAGTGATCCATGAGCAGTAAATCCTCTGTATTGAACACTTTAATGCAGATCATCTATTTTCCTCCTCTCACTGGTCAAGAACATCTAGTTGTCCTTGCCGATAATCCGGAGAAAGAAAAAGTCATACCTCCAAATGGGTTGCATTTGCATACACATATACACGACCGATCACACGGAGTGCTAATAATCATAAGCTACCTGAAAATGTCTTTAGAATAAGCCACTTTTCTAATTGTTGGGTCTTGCATCGTGATTCACGCTCCTGTAGCCGATGGATGGCCGGTGGGTCAGGGCTCGGGTACAACGGGTGAGAGCTAGGGGTTTAGTAAGGTCCAACCATAGAGTTCGGAGTACGGCGGGCACGAAGGACGCCAGTTCAATCTCGGTGGGTTCGGTATTTTGTTGAGCTTGCTGAGCCTGAACTCCACGGATTTAGTGTGGGTTTTATTTGGTTTAACCAAGATCGAGCATGGACATCGTGACAAGACTTTTCTTTGGGTTGACCTGCACGAGGGCTTGATCTCGCACCAACTAACCTATAATTTGAACTAAATCTTTGCCAGTTCGAATGCTTAGGTACCACGCATACAGCCTTAAGTCCTAGACATATTTTTGGTTTGGTGTTCACAATTAACTATGCACTACTAAACTGTATACAAATTTATATTTTATTGAACTCGCTGAGCCCTGAACCCCGTGTGCGCATAATTTTGCTAGCCAATGTTAGGCTTGGAAATCATGACACGATTTTTCTGAGTGGACTTAACTTAGCATTTGAAAAGTCAATTGCAATCCCAATGCGTGCTTACACATCATTGGGCTTCAACGAAATTGCACCAGATAAAATGTTTACGGATTTGCTAATTTTCAGTTGTCTGAAATTTTCTTATCAATTAATTACCTATAGTTGCATAGTATTAAGTCTAAAATTGCAGTACCAAGTGATCTGCAATTTTAGCACAACTCTACTGTAACTTTTAGTTATATTTGCTTTTGTTTTTTTCTATTTGTTTTTGTATTTGTAGGGTTGTAGGGTTCACTTAGATTTACGTTTGTTTAGTTTAGAATTTTTTTGTATTTTTCTTGTAATAATTTTGTTTATTTTAGAAAGAGATAATCAGGCTCATAGAATATTGATCCAACGGTAAGAAATTGTGACTAACGAATAAAGAAATTTCAGTCAACTGAAGCATAGACACTCCAAATGTTTATATCATGATGCAATCTTGGGATAAAAAGAGAAAAAAGTACATCATCATGTTAGGGTCATAGTGGAGTAGGAGTAGCATCTAGTGCCCAACAGGCCGCTTTAGCATTACTTGCATTAGTGATTCGTTTATCAAGAAAAAAAAAAGATATTCAGTTAATATGAATCACACGGTGACAAAATTTAAAAGAAACGGTAGTTTGATCCGTACATCATACGAAAAAGGTCCATACTCAAATTTTAATAGATAGTAGAAATATGTACAAAAGGAAATACGTAGTACAACATTGCATTCCCAATTAGCTCATGGGAACACCTACAAATTAAAGTATCTTTATCTTCCATTTTAGTACCATGCTATAGTGAAAAATAGTAACAACAAAATAGAGATTTGACTCCGAGGCTCCGAGCACGCCCGACAACCTTTATAACTCCCTCTTCTCTGTCTCTCTCTCTCTCACTCCTCCAACCTCACGTACGTTAACCCAAGCTCCAAGGCTCCAAGCTCCTCGCTAATCATATTACACCCCGCGCGCGCGCGCCCGTCCACCACTTACCAAGAAGGTAGCTCGCGGCGCGGCCATGGGCAACGCTCTCGCCGGCAGACGGCGCGCGGCCAAGGTGATGACGGTGGACGGCGCCACGTTCCGGTACAAGACGCCCGCCGCGGCCGGCGCGGCGCTGCGGGGCCACCCGGACCACCAGCTCCTCGAGTCCGAGGAGGTGCGGCGGCTCGGCGTCCACGCCCGCCCGCTCGACCGCGACGCGCCGCTCAAGCCAGGGAAGCTCTACTTCCTCGTCCAGCTCCCCCGCGGCGGCGCCTCCGCCTCCGCAGCCGTCGACGACCCGCGCGCGCCGCGCAAGACGTGGTCCGGCGCGCTGCACGTCGGCGCCAGGGAGCGGCTCGAGAGCCTCATGCTCTCGCGCCGCACCATGTCCGACATGGCGGCCGTGATGCCCTCGGCCGCCGCAGCCGCCGCCAGGGCGGCCGGCGAGTCGCCCCGGCCGTCGTCCTTAGAGGTCGGCGTGGACGGCGCGGTGCGGCTGCGGATACGCCTGCCCAAGGCCGAGGTGGCGCGGCTTATGAAGGAGAGCAAGGACGCCGCCGAGGCCGCCGACAAGATCATGCAGCTCTGCGTCGCCAGGGACCAGGGCGCCGCGCCTGCGCCGGCGCCGACGACCTGCCCGCCGGTCTCGGCGCTGTCGAGCAAGAAGACGGCCATGAAGAAAGAGGTGACCATCTTCCTCCGTGTCCTTTCTTACGTCGGTAGAATAGAATTGTCATGTTACATCATTTTCCGCAGTTCTTACACGATAATTGTCGCTATACTAACACACGAGCTCTAGCTCAACTAGGCTTAGCTGATAAGGACGTCTCTTACATGTTATAATACTACTACTAGCACAAGGAAGGAAATCACCACCGGATGAATATTAGTACGGGCCGACCAATCTGGCCCCTTTCGAAAGAAAAACTGCACAGATCTTAAAGCAGTCGGTAATCGATCCGGCCGGAATCAACAAGCAGTAGATCTGCATCCATAAGACCATAACAAACGCTCTAGGCTCCAGGATCCAGGCTCCGTACAGATTTCTTTTACAAATAAACAGAGGAATATCACCGGTGGATCGATGCTCCGCAGATATTCTTCTTCATGGATTCTTCTAGCGAGCGAGGCGATTTTGGAGCTGTGCATTGTGATCCGTGGCAACCTTTTCTGGCCTTTGGGATCAGACGTGCAGTCTCCACCTTTCCGAATGCCCCTTTGGACCCTCTTCAACTCGCGGGCGTGTCACTTGCTGCGCCAACAAGCTAGCGAAGCTTCTTGCTCCTTCCATCACCGGAGTAGTTGGCACGACACGTCACGGCACGACACTGCAGTTGGAACATATACTAGTGTCTCGTATCTGTAATTGTACATTAGTATAACTAATCAACGTACTCTTATAACTTTTAAAAAAAAGCATGATATATACGTACGTGTCTGGTCGAGCATGTGAGCTTGGGGGGACAGGTAGGACGGGCTCTGTTTGGTGTGGTTGATCTAAGGCCTAAATCACAGGCAAGCGAGCAAGCAAGGTCGCATTAATTAAGAGCCAGCTCAAGTCGATTTCAGTTTTGGTTATGGTCTAGTAGGACGGTTGGTGATGGTGTAAACCACTCCTCCCATTTCGCTATATTTGTTCGTGGCCTCCATTTCAATACATTGATGGTGTAAACTACTCCTTCCATTTCGCTATATTTGTTCGTGGCCTCCATTTCAATATATTTTATCTATTATAGAAATATAGAATATATAGTTATTATATATTTTTTCTCTCCGTATTCCTACTTAAATGCTTTAGAAGATGTTAAGTAGTTGTGATATGTTATTTAATAGAGATATATATAGCCATTTTTTATTAAATATTTGTTAGATTTAATGCTTTCTTGTTATATTCAGTTAACAAATAAATATAGCCACACGCAGGGAGTATAGTCGGTTGTTAACAAACCTAGCAGCAAAGGTTGCTCGCATGAGCAAGAGCGAGGCAATCTCGTAGTGCATGTGCCTAAGATTCTGGTGTTTGTTAGACTAATCACGAGCGCTGTACGATGGCACGGCTGCCGAGGCTGCCCGTGCTTTTAATTAATACTACTCTGATCCAAAGTAGACGTCGTTTTTGCTAGTTCACTTTGGTTTGCACATGTATTATTGGCTTTTCGAGACTACATTTACTACCAAATGCCGCCTGGTTCGTTGTTGATAGCGGTGTTAGCGAGAGAGATTATTCTTTCATTGGCCTCGACAAGCGCATTCACGATGTAACCAGAACACTTGGGTGCGTAGTTCTACATGTTCCTTTTATCCAGAAAATTGAGTTATTAGTGTCACCACACCACGCGTTAATCTCACTTGGACAATTAGAGTGACTTTATGCATTTATAGAATGTCATATTTGATTGTACTGAGATCGCCGGGGTCACATGACCCAGTAACTGTATCTGGATCTGCCCTGCCTTCTAGGTTCGTAAGAGTAATGATCTAATGGAGTGGCAAACCTCCTGGATATTTGGCGGTTTAGTCGACTTAACCAAACTAAACTTAAAAGCGTACTGGTGTAAGCTAGCGTTTACTACTTTTGTTTGCGTGCGAAGTCGTTAGGGCAAGTTGTTGTTAGTCCGGGCTCCGGACAATCATCATGCATCAGCCACGGCTTTTGCTTTTCGGTACAAAAGAAAGGGACTTTATAGAGTTTCACAACGCTTCCTTCTCAAGGGAAAGCGCTCATTTGTCAAGGATTGCAAAGTATGCAACAAACCATCCCAATTTCCTTTTTTTTCCCAAAATCAATGATAATTCGAGCTTCTATATATCTTTTTACATTGCATCACTCTGAGATTTTGTTCGAAATGAGGGGATTCCTCGATATCCATGTACGAATTACACCGTTCTGTCCTTGACCATTGTGCAAAGTAGTAAGAATATGCCTAAATTTTTCATGGTTTCTCTCGTTCTTTTTATTGCAGAGGCGGACGAGGTTTGGGACAGTGCCAGACGAGATCATCGGATGACGAAAAAGCGGGAGAAAGTGTTTTTTTTCCGTTCTCTGTTTCTTTTTATCTGTCGAAATTGCTGGGTTTGGAACATGAGAAGCTGCTCACATATGGCTTCCTATTTCCCCAGCAATTCTGAACTAAGCTTGGTCTCTCTCTCTCTCTCTCTCTCGTACTGTAGCAGTAGCATAATTAGAAAGAGAAAAAAATAGCTAATCTTAATGACATGTACCGTACTGGTGTGGAAGTGGCTAGCTTCGGCAGCAGCATGGCCGATCCGACGATCCGTATGATCAGATTACGTATATATTTCGCTGTTTAATCAGTACATATCATCTCCCTGTCATCCTTTCCCGCTCTTCCCTAGCGCGCTTGTATGGCTGTATCTTGTCGCGCGCATCTTGTAATTTTCGCGGCACCCTTTTGACCGGTGGTTTTCGACGAGCTTAACAGCGACGTTAAAAATTAGCTTTTGCCGCCCACGACTACAGGCATGTCATGTGGATCGACATCACTAGGGCGGTAGTGCGGTGTCAGTCGGCTCATCTGCCGCCGATTTCCACCGCCGATCGCCACCTCTCCTTTCGATCCTAATCTTTTTCGAAAATAGCTGCTGCATCAGCGTCAGCATCAGTGGGCTAAAAAGTGCCGGATAAGATGAAATCAGATTAGGCAAAGCTACGAACGTTTTGCGATGCAAAATGACCGGAGAGAGGGCCGTAGGGCCAGCCCGGACAGGAGCAATCAGAAAGGCTGCCGTTTTAGCAAATGTTTAGGACGGGTCATGGCCCATTCTTCAAGAAATTGTAAAAGCCGTGAACTGGGCGGCCGGCCCAGCCCGACCCAGTTGTACCCTGCAGGGAGCACTGTACGCCCGTAGTCTCGTATGTATAAACCATGGCAAATATCCAGCCCATTTGTATGTTGGGCCGCCAACTCTCTGGATAGAGCCAATATTGGTCTCGTATGTATAAACCATGCAAATATCCAGCCCATTTGTATGTTGGCCGCCAACTCTATGGATAGACCCAATATTGACCTAATTAATTGGGTCCATCGGACGGCCGATTAACGTCCAGAGAAAATACTAGAATACTACAACAAGAGTTCATCTGCCACTCGCTGATTCTCGAGGGATATCGGTCACTCACTGTTACTGTTCAAAACTTTTGTCTGTAAATATGTGTAGAACGTATTCTTTTTCATCCTTCCGTATCCCAAGCTGGAGTTGCAAGAGTTTTCTGTGAGCGGCAGATGAACCAACAGGGACAAGCGAGCAACAGACAGTTCAGACTGCTCGTTCTTGTTATTTCCATCCCCCTGTGCGCCAACTTAGTTGCTCCATCAAATGCCACAAAACTCTCTGCTAATACAAATCAAGGGGCACGACTCCACTGTGCCTGCGTCATTTAAACATTCCAGCTGCTTAGAACAGTACAACATTCACACCATGTTATGTACTGCTATTTTCACTTTCACCCAAACAGACTAAACTACTCTTGGGCCAATATTAATGACAACAATCCACAAATCTCATAAACAAAATTGTGGTTAATGTTGGACAGACGAGGCGACTAGAAGGCGGTTGAATAGGCGCCGCACCAACAACAACCTCTTTAAAATCTTTTGCTTTAAGGAGTTTTCTATTTTTTCACTCCAATAGCTATATAGAGCAATGAAAATCAGATAGAATCATTCAAACAAAAATTGTAAAAAAAACAAGAGGATTAAGACTCATCCAAATCCCCATTGGACCAGTCCGACCAGATGAATATTAGCGGTATGAACGGAATGAACAGTGCAGTCTGGCTGATAAACAGTAAAATCAACAAAAGACTTAATTTCAATACGATTTCAAAATCACAAATTGATCTAACTTTTGATCCACAACTTCAAACTTCATAAAACTTGAAATACACCTTCTCTAAAATGTCATAAACCTATTACAATTAAAGATCTTGAAGATCACTGCCAAAATTCTGATATTTTTCCGTTTGAGTGAAGGTTGCATCAAAACCGGGACAAATACGAAAACGATGATTGAGATGAGCTCATGGAAATAATCAAATCAAGATGGCAAATGATAGTTTCTCACATGACTTAGCACCCTCAATCACAGCAAGAATCAAGCCAAAAGTCCTCAAGAGTAAAAACCCCTCAAAATCACCATTTCTTCTACCAAAATCGGACAAACTCAAAAACTTGCAATAGAAAGTTCCTAAATAGATGGGATCTGGTCTCTAAAAGATATATCCATCACTTACATATCCTAGGTACAAAGCAAGATCAAGAGGGGGAGGAACACCAAAACCAAGCAAAATCAAGAAATCAACACTTGAGCATATGAGAGGAAGACTTGGACAAATTTGAAGATTTGATTTCTACTTGTAGATGAATGTTTACAACCACTCCTTTGGGAGGATAAAGCCACTAGGGCAGCACACACAAGTATTCTTATCTCTCTCAATACATATCTCAAACTCTAGCATCCTCATCTCTCTACTTTCCCCAATCTTTCACATCAGGGTTCCTTGGCTTAGATAGATGTACAAATCATGCACCACCCCTATTATATAGTGGGGGCTAAATCTAGAGAGAAAACTCTAACAGGCACCTGTTAAGCCCACACACAAACGAGTCTCACTCATGAACACTTCTCAAAGCGACGTCTCCATCTTTAGCTCCATTAGGCTAAATCCATTATGTGTTTGCATGCCCTCCATGGAGTATCTTTAACCTAATCCACTTAGGCCATTGTCGTGGTTTCACACACCACCACTTTTTCGGTATTGAGCAACTTACCAAAATGTCCCTCTACCGACCTTTCCTAATTTCTTCACGTCAAAGCACTGCCTATGCTTCGCCATCATCTATGTGGTCCCAATGACTTTCTGTCAAACCTCTCATGTGTACGGATCCCACCGAACCGTCCTCGCTAGCAAACAGGCTCAAGTCACTTGGCGCACCACATGCCTTACCATCCACCATCGGTAGCTCCCGCTCTGGTTCCTTGTCTTCTTGTCTTGTAACCACCTCGGTAGCCTCGATCATCTTCCAACGACACCTTGGTCATTCTGGACCTCAGCTCCTCTAGCTTAGTTTCGATCCCGTCCATCTCACCATGATGTAGCTCCGGAGTCCTACAACCATACCGTCACATAGCACCGCAAGACACACAAAATCATCAATTGACAGAGTTGATGAGTAAAAAACACATACCTTCAAAGCTTCGCTTCCGGAAGCATCACTTCACCTCAAATGGTCTTTGCTCAAACTTTTTCTTTCATGGTTCTTATCCATCTTGCACCTTACTTAAGTCCAACCATCTCACTCGGTATTCATGACCATTCTGGACCTTGGTTCTTCTAACCATGTCTCAGTCCTCGCCGTTGACCATAGTTGACTCAAAGCCACATGCACAACAATAGACCAAGTAACCACTTTTGGACACAAGTTCTTCGCAACTTGACCCATATTAGTCCATAAGAGTATAATGCAAACGTATGCACCAATCCTAAGTTCCTAGGACCAACCATCATAATTTAACACACCTTATTGTGCACTGAACACTACGGCCGATCGGGCCGCCACAAAGCCTGGGTCGATCGCTTGACCACCAACTCTTGGCGGTCAGATCACCAACCAACAAATAGGTTTGATCAAGACTGCCGATCGACCTCGCTCCCCAGAATAAGAGACCGGTCATATCGTCATCGGTCTGACCACCAACCAACGACCGGTCGGACTACTTTCCATTTCAGAAAACACCCATGTCTGGAGTTTTTTTGCAAAACTCTATTTAGTTTCGCGTCCAGTCTATATTTTCAATGGCGCTTGGTACAAACACTCCCACACAAGTATTTGATATCCAATCCTCAAAGGGTTACACGTCGGTCTGACCACCGTCCATAGCCGGTCAGACTGTCCGACCTCGTCCGGTCAGACCGCCAGTCACCTGACAGCAAACCTGATAACTTGTTAAACCGAGAGTTCACTCCACAAACTTCTCGACAACGATGTCAATTGTTCAACACCTAGATTAGGACCATACCACATGGTCTCCAGAGTTAATTAGTACTGGTTTGTTATTATTAGAATTTAGACACCGCAATGGTTAGCAATGCCAAATCAGCTACTAGTTAGTCGAAATTAACTCGCATGCCCTGCTCATCGTGGAGTTGGTATCTTGGTCGTTAAGGAACTTAAACACAGCAACAACCATGGCCGGGTTAAAGAAGCACAGTGCATATAAATTAAAAGATAAGGCCGATGGTGCAATGATGAGTAGGAAAAGCGTTGAATCGCGATCACTTTCGCGATAATTGGCGCCTTCCGATCAATCGTTTGTGGGGGTGAGCGCGCAGAGAGAGAGAGAGAGAGAGAGAGAGAGAGAGAGAGAGCGCTTTTGCACGAGCTATCGATCGATCTTTCCTAGTATGTATCATCACGCCCTGGGAAAGCCTCTTCTGCCCGTCACCAGTGATGGCTGATGACTGGTTCTAGCCCTAGCGTGAGTAGGCTCGCTTGCCGGAAGCGATCGTTAACCGCTATGGAGACGTAAACCACAATCTTTTGTTCTTCATGACAAATTGACAATATAGACATGGGTAATCTTATTTGCCCTCGTACACGTACAAAAACATCTGTTGTACAAAATCGCTATGAATCACTTAGCTAGGCCTTGTGTTTTTGCGCCGGTTGACTCTCTGTCGTAATCTGTATCTATGTAAAGATCTAGTGATCAGATTTAAGATACTCCTTCGCTTTGAGAGCTAGAAATTGGAAGCTTTCTCATCCTAATTAATCTTCTATACCTTGCGGATCATGACTGGGAACTAATTTTCACCGTCCGAGATATATACACATATCCGCACGCACTGCTGATCTACATGCTTACACCTCATCGCTTAGCGTAATGTCGTTGTTAGTGCCACGTGCTGACTGGGTGCTGATGTGCTCGCATAGTCTCATGTCCCCCACAGGTCTGCCCACCCTACTGAAACGGAGCTATGTATCCTCACCGTTTGCAGCTTGCACCTCATCTTTTGCTACCTCATGCCTCTTGGAATTTCCTTCCTGTTATATATTCCACAGGCGTCACTTTCAGGAGCCAAGAAATGAGGTCAATTTCTAACGTTTAGTGTAGCTATTTTGTAGTGGCATATGAGTATGACACGGGGAAAACGCCGAAACTTGGGGAAATATTTCATTGCAATGACAAAAGATTCAGAGATAATGATGGCACGAGGATTTTTTTTTTTTTTGGGGGGGGGGGGTCCAGGACTAACCCATGAGGCCACGACTCCCTGAGAAATTGAGCACCGAACAAAGGGCTCATGACTCCGACATCCGCTATGGGCGTTGAGGTGACTTGTTCAGAATTTGTGATGGAAAATGATAGAACAGTAGCCCCGGACAGTGCCGTGACATATTAGAATTGATGCACCACTGATCAGGGGAAAAGTTGCGGTGCTAGTTAACCCTGAAAAACCGTAGGAAGCCGCATATGTTCTGAATTGTGAGAATGCTAGCAATTGTGCTTCTGTTTTGAAACATTTAAATGCATACACGAGGAAGGGATGGTTAATTCTTTTTATATACTGGTATACAAGGCAAAATGGAAAAGAAAAGGCGCAATTTTTAAGACACGTACGTAATAAGTCAACCAACTGCTTTGCACTTATCCACTAATAACCCTAGTTTCAGCTCAGGATTTTCGGTGCAAATTCCTCCACGTAATCAAGTGCTCCTAGCTTGTTCGTGAGAGAAATTATCAGAATCTAGGAATATTAATTAAGCAGGATAGAAGTTGCGAAGGAGGTCTGAGGTACGGACAGGCAAAGAATTGCTTAGTGCCAGTAAATCATTCTTCTCATCACGAGATCACCACACCACTAGCGCTGAGCTAGACACGCCGATCGGCCACGAGCGAGATGCATGCATGCATGCAACGGATCGATGCGCGCGAGCGCGAGACAAAGGGGATGTGCATTGCATAATTCTAAGTGGGATAGTGGGATCGGATCGAGCTAGCGACGACGTGTCAGCGACCGACCATTTTACGAAGCCGCGACCAATGCCAACAAGTTCTACTGCGGGGAACGGCGCTTTTGACGCGATCGAGCAAGCCTATTTGCTCGTGTTGTTTGGGTTACAATCCACTGGAGAGCCTCTCGGGTTAGTCGTTTAGCATCATAAGTGGTGGTCTAGTCAACCTAGATTCAAATCATTATTTCTTCAATACGTTGTATAGAGAGATAAGTCTTATCGCTCCACACCAGCGTTTTTTTACACTCCACAACTACTCTAGTCGCTCCGTTAGCGAGAGTAGGGCATTATTGCCTTGCTTTTGCTTTTGTAGTTGGAACTCGCTTTCTTGATCGCTAGTTGTTCAATCGGCGTGTGATTAGTCGAGGAGGACATGACACTTCTTCGTTACTGTATTAATTGCCAGTACTGACCAGTGACTATGGGCATGTTTGGTTGGCGACCTAAGAGCTGTGTCTAAGAAAAAGTGATGTCTGAGAGTAGCCTGGGAATCAGATAATTTTAGTCTGGTCAGGCAAACTTAGAGATGTGGTGTTTAATTGATGATTCGTGTCTAGAGATAGAGCCAAAACAGATAATACGAAAATTAGGCGAGCCTAGGAGCCAAGCGACGAAAATCAGCGCCTAAGCTCAGATATACCCGCCAAGGCCTCCAACCAAGCAGAGCTCCGATAGCTCCCAGTAACGTCTCCGGCTAGGCACATCTCCCTCAGGGTGAGAAGCAAACAGCCCCTATCAACCCTTCTGCACCGGCCTCGTGATCGTTGGTTGACTAGTTTTTTAAGGGGATTTTTTGGCTCTAACTAAGCAAAACTTGCAAGCTACGTACTTCTGCGCAGAAAGGTTGCAGAGTAGTTAGTTACTAATTTCGTTCTTGAAAGAAAGTGGTGGTTAGCTGATTGATTAACTCCTGGCATTGCTGCGTGGCCGTATCCTGGGCGTCTATGAACCTTTTGCGGCCGGCCACTCTCGTGAGTACGTTTGACTGCTGCGTAAATGCCGGCTTAACTTCACCGCCGACAACGTACGTGAGCCGGCTATCATGCGCCACCCGCTCCGAAAAGATTGTCCGAAATCATAAGGTGGCCTTTGGTTCGGGTTAAGTTAACTAACTTTGACCTAGCTAGGTTAGTTTAACTTAAATTTTGTGTTTGACAATCAACCTTGTTAATCTAAATTATTGTTTTCCTATATTAGATGGGTAAGCTGGGTTAGCTATGAGAAAAACATAAATTAGAAGGATTATTTATGCTAACCAGCCATAGAAAAACATAAATTAGGAGGATTAGTTGTGTTGTGTTAGCTCGTTCCAGCAATTTGGTGAGTTAACTTAATCCTACATTAGGAGAGAAAATGCTTTGACTAGGTTAAGTTAATCCTTTATAACCCAAAGATGTTTAGCGGATTAAACCCCCAATCCAACTATTAACCTCGAACCAAACGGGGCCTAAGAATTTAGGATCGAGCGGTCTAGGCCGTGGATACGGTTGGTTGCATTCACTACGCAGGAGGCAACCCACACCATTAATTCCACGGGACGGCCGTCTCCATTAAACACGACTACACGAGAGATCGATCGAGAGCACGAGAGATACACTCGGGCAGGATACACGTCTACAGCATGAAAGCACGGGTCGAGCAGGGCACGCGTCTACAGCGAACGGCAGGCCATTGACCCGAAAAAAGCGCACTGCCACTAGACATTCCGCCGCGCTTCTCCTCGGCGGTCGTCACGCTTAACGGCCACGTTGCAATTAATCTCCTCTCCTCTCTTTCCTGGATTGACTCCTTCAGTTCTCCCGTTTTTTGCAAGGACGCCTCCGGGCGGCGACGCGGAGGCGGGCGGCCAGGCACGGTGGTGGGGAGGCTGGGTATGGGGGACTCGGACGCTGGGCAGTGCGCACGGCTGGGAGCCTGGGAGGCTTGGTTTTAATTGTCGGTATGTCATGCCCGGGTCAACATCCCGACCCAGCTCGATTAGCTTCCGTGTCTAATTAGGTCGTGCCGAACGGCCTATTTGGCCACCACAGGCTTCACCCAACTGAGCATTTTGCCATTTTTTAAGCTTATTTAGCCTTTTTTAAGTGATATGGTAAAAATAGTCCATCCCTCAATAAAATGTCAAAAAATAGCATCCCTGTTGCGCTTAAAATGCACGGTGGGAACGCGGCGGGCTGGCTACCGCTGACTAGGAGGTCGTCACGTGGTGCGGTAGACCCCATGCCTAGTATTTTCAGTATGGCATAGGTGTTTTTTTTGTCGATTCATTCACGAGAAGACTATTCGCTATTTGGTCACGAAACCGTGTCTGTTTAGCCGATAACTCGCGTTTTTTATTAGTTATGTCCTTACAAAATACTAACATCTACGTGTATCATCTGGTATATCACTATCTGATTACGACAAGATAGTTTGTATTCTTCAATAATCTAATTTTTACGTAAAGATATTCGGTTGACCATCACGTGGCCTCCACAAAGCCATTTTTGACCCATGTCCAGCCTCCTAAACAAGCATCCCTCTTCTCAACCTCACGCGGCTCTGACACAAACCTAACCACTCCACTTTAGGCAAAACTAGAGAGGAAGACGAGCTGTAGAAAAGGGGCTGGCCCCCGCAGTGGCCAAGTAGAGCGCAGGCGCGGCGGTGGCGTCCGAGACGAAGGGTGTTCCGAACGGCGCAAACATACAAAACAGCAGGGCGCACGCACCATGAGCACACAAAGAAACAGCGGCGAACAATCAGAAACAAAATCGAGTACGGCGCAAACGGAATCAGCTGGACAAGATAGTGGGACGGGGACAACGGCGGAGGGCTAGAGAGGAAGACGAGCTGTGGAAAAGGGGATTCGTCGCAGATCCCGGCCGACACGGGTCGCTACGGCTGGACGACATCCCACCAGACGAGCTGCGGGCGTACGCGAGGAACGGAGAAGGCACAACAACCCTAGGACGGACAGCAGTAGAAATGGAGCAGGCAGCAGACGAAAGGATGAGCTGCTGAAAGGAAAGCGGCGAAGGGAGCTGAGGCGTAGAGAGGAAGCCGCTGAAGGCAACGCACGTGGAAATAAATTCTTCGGGGGAGGGCCCCCGTGAGACCCCTTATCCACATCCGTCGGATTATGCTCCTCACACACACGCACACGTGATGAGATTGTCCAAGAGACTGGTTGATATTATTCTTGGCAATTCGGATGAATTAAGAAATATGGTTACCAAGGTCTCATACTTCTTCGATAAGGCCCTAAGAATTTTTCTCACAATATCAACATCGGTTAGTGACGTACCTAGGCCTTTGAGTTCATTTACAATGTTGTTGAGACGAGAGTATATTTCATTTATATCCTCATATGACAACATTATAAATGTCTCATACTTAATCCTGAGCCTATGCAATTTGGCCTCCTTGATCGTGGCTGTTCCCTCATAGATTTTCGAGAGGTAGTCCAAATATCATGAGCGGTTTTCAAATTGCTCACTCTATTGACCTCATCCGCGTTCAAAGCACCAAAGAGGGTATTCATTGCTTGAGCATCTAAATGAACATTATGCCTCTCAAGTTCCGTGAGATGTAGTGCATCAAGAGGCATAACGTAACCTTCATTTACAATTTTCCATATGCTCGGACCCATGACCTTTAGATAAATAGACATTCTAATTTTCCAATAAGCATAATTTGAGCCATCAAATAAAGGATCCTTTCTGTGGATATCATGGGGATATGCTCACGATCTTAGGATAATGAGACAATTGGCAATGGCGTTGAGGGTTTACGGAAACATATGTTTTCGACGTAGTTTTAGGTTCTGTCAGGTCTCTAGCGGTCGACCTGGTCGGTGGTGGTCGACCGCCATGCCTCGATCGCTTGGTCGATTTGGTTGCTGGCGGTCTGACCAACTAGGGTGGCGGTCGATCGATTAGCCGATGTGGCGATCGACCGACCTCTTCCGAGCGGTCGACCGCCACTTTAGGAACTTTGTATTTTGGAGCTGAGCCAAAAATAGAAGGTGTAGGCAAGTGAGAGGGTTCTTCTGCACTAGGTCTCATAATTTTTGGAGCTTCCATTGAAAAGTTCTATTCGATTAAAATTTTCAGAGAAGGTTCGGGTTTCTAGGTTGGAAATTTGCCTAAGTCATGGATCGGTGGTCGACCAAGATGAGCGGTCGAGCCAGGCCATTTGTATGTGATCGGCCAAGATGGAGCTATCGAGACCGCCATTTGTATAATCGATCTGCCAGGTTGTGTATGTTTAAATCATTCTTCGCCGTGCAATGTGTTTTTGTTAGGTCAAATTCATGGGTTTTATTGCATAGATGTTGCATGATGCATGTTTCGCCTAACATGGGTCAAGTTGTGAAGAACTTGTGCTTGAAAATGGTTGCTTGGTCTATTGTTGTGCAGGTGGCTTGGAGTCAACTATGGTCAACGATGAGGAGGACCGGGACTTGGTTAGGAGAACAAAGGTCCATAATGGTCGTAGATGTCGGGTGAGATGGTTGGACTCAAGTAAGGCACAAGATGGACAAGAACCATATAAAGCAAAGGCCTTTGTGAAGGTATGTGCTCATGCCTCATCAATTATGTGGATTGATGATTGTGCGTATCGTGCGGTGCTACGTAACGGTTTGCTTGTTTGTGATGGTTGTAGGACACCGGAGCTAGGTCATGGTGAGACGGACTAGATCAAGACTAGGTTAGGAGAACTGAGGTCCAGAACGATCAAGGTGGTGCTGGAAGATGACTAAGGCTAGCGAAGTGCTTACAAGCCGAGAAGATAAGGAACTGGAGTAGAAGCTACCGGTGATGAACATGACGGACGGCGGCAAAGTGGACCGGGACTAGACTCAGGGAGGAGTTGAGGTCCGGACTAGGCTCAGGGAGGAGCTGAGGTCCTGAATGGTCAAGGAAGCCGGGTGCAGTTATGGTGAGACATGTGATGCGCCAAGTGACTTGATCCCAGTTGCAAGCGAGGACAGTTTGATGGTATCCGGACGCGTGAGAGGCTTGGCGAGAAGTCATTGGGGTCACATGGATGATGACAGAGCTTGTGAGATGCTTCGAGGTGAAGGAATCGCCAAAGGTCGGTAGAGGGGCATTTTGGTAAATTGCTTTATACTGGAAAAGTGGTGGTGTGCGAAACCACCTTCTTGGTCTTGGCTAAACCACGACGCAGGACGGCGCTTGGAGAAGTGGTTTAGGTCAAGCGAAGACGAAGCCGACGCTTTAAAATGCGTGCGTCTGTTAACCCATTTGTGAGTGGACTTAACGGGTGCCCTAATAGAATATTCCCTAGATGCTAGCCTCCACTATAAATAGGGCTAAGTGCTGGTTGCACTTGAAAACTTTTGACCATTTGATAACCCTATTTTGTGTTTTTAGGGTTTCAAGGAGAAAAAAAGAGAGCTAGGGTTTCTAGGGCAGATTGAGTATGTGCTCGTGTGCTGAGCTTTGTCCTCCATGATGAAGTGGCTGTAAAACATCCATATATCTCAAATCTATCCAAGCATCACTTCTTGAGATGAGTCTCTTTGTGTTCTTGTTCTCTATTTTGTGATTTTGGGGCTTTCTTTGATCCGCGAGTTTTCCTTTAGTTTCTGCCCTAGATTTAGCTTGCTGTGACATGTGGGAATACATCTAGAATCATCTTGATCATCAATCACCCCCGAGCAACTCTCTAGATCAGATTTTGGTTTTGACTCGGTTTTAGAGCAACCTTCACTCAAACGGAAAAAGTTCGGAACTTTGACATGGATCTTCACGATTCTTGATTCGAATAGGTTCCTGACATCTTAGAAAAGATATGTCTCAAGTTTGGTAAGGTTTGGAGTCACAGATCAAAAGTTAGACCTTTTGTGATTTTGAGTTCGGACTGAAATCATTGTTCATTGACCTGGAGGTCAGACCGCCATATATTTGGAGGTCAGACCGCTCATGGAGAGATCAAACCGCCAACTACATGGTGGTCAGACCGCCCAACTCATTTGAGTTCTAGTTTTTGAGATTTTGGTCTATTTACTTCGGGGTTTTGATTGGATTCAATACAAGTCTTTCACTGTGCTTGTATATTGATCTTCATAGCTTTCATAGCTACTGGAGTAAAATTGGTATTGAATTTAATCAAGGAGAAAAAGATATTGTGCTCCTATTCACCCCCTCTAGTCGCCTGTTTCGGTCCAACACTTTCCTATAGCAATTTCCTCACTAACCATTATTTTCTCTCTTCGACGGTTAAGTCTAAATTAATAAGAGACCAAGCTCGGATACCACTTGTAGGATCAAGGATAACCGACTAGAGCGGGTGAATAGGAGGTTCTAAAATATTCTTACTTTCTAAAACTAAGTTCTACAATTTTAGAGTTAAGCAGGATTTATATTGCAATACAAGACCTACTCAATTCTAGTAAAGCTAAGTTACCACAAAACAAGAATATACAAATATATCTCTAGCACAACTAAATAAGACAATCTTAATTTGCTAGAAATATAAATGCGAAAAGTAGAGGCAAAGAAATAACCAAATAATGACTCGCTATGCTTTGCCATGTATCGAAGATTTGCCGGTCTTTACTAGTCCACGTTGAGGAAAGCCCAAGCAACTTGGACCAGCCCCACGAATTAAGCATCACTCCTCGATTTCACTAGTGGTTGTTCTTCCTCCGCTCTGGAGATGGCGAACACCGAACCACTCACAATTTGGCGCCGGGCCTCTTCACAATCTCCTTGAAGAGATCACCGCGCGAACTCTCGCCAAGCTGTCTAGGTGTTGGCAAACACCAAGAGCAAAGAACCACAATCTTTGCTTGACGGCAATCAAGTGCTAAGGATCAATCTAGAATGAATGCACTTGAATTTTGCTCAACAACCTCATAATGAATGCCACAAGTGTATATGAGGTGTAGAGAGAATACTCTTAGCTCAAGGATGTTAAATGAGGTCTCTCTCAATGTGTCTTTGAGCTGGTGGAGGGGTATTTATACCCTCCACAAACAAATCCGACCGTTAGAGGTAAAACCCTGAAGTTTTCAGCACGAGCGGTAATACCGCCATTCATCGGGCGGTACTACCGCACTTCCTCGAACTGCACAGTAATGGCTAGCGCAGATGTAATTAATGCATTTGATCTAGCCGTTGAAAATGCGATACAGTACTACCACTGTTCAAAATAT